>JBAWJQ010000396.1:0-331930 GCA_037783105.1 Bactrocera zonata
CTCTGCCTAGTTTTGGGACGTTTAACGGGCCAGTGCTCTATAAGCGACCAAGCAGTAAGGTTGAGAATCCTACCAGACGCCATCTGCAGAAGCTGTTTGGGAGGGGATAAGGTGGAAACAACTAAATAATTTTTTTTCTTTGCATTTTTAGTACGAAGCAATAAGTCCCTATTAACCTTCACACATCACAGCTAAAACAAGTTTAAACGCATTGTTTAAATATCTTAAAGTCAGCATTTAATATTGCAAGTATCTATGCATAAAATTTAGATATCCCCAAGCCAGCACTGGTTGACTAGTCCAAAACAACGTGTCCCAATTTGTCAGAAAACCATAAAAATGTTAGAAAAATGTTGTGAGTTATCCGAGCAACAGCTAAGTGCTGCCTGCTACCGTGCACAAATTGCACAAAAAATAACTGACGAACAGATCAATATATATAATCCTTGCAATACGCTTGCTGCTGCTGCACGTACACGCACTTTCCCAGCTTTGGTGTGCATGCCTTCACCAGCAGTTGAATCAATTTGAACGACAAACTAACCGTACACTATTATTGCACTAACGAATAACTGACTAACTGACTGGCTGACTGCCGAAGAGACTGCCAAAGCTGACTGATGACTGCCCGGAAGTGTATAAAATTTGGTCGAAAAGCCATAATTCCTTTCCGGCTGCTACGACCGCCTGCGGCAACAACTGCAGCAGCTGCAACTGTAATTGCATTAAAAAATATTTCACACACGCTCACTCAACTGCATGCGTGTGGGTTATGCAAATATTTGTGTGCGTGTGTGTGTGTGTGGGTATGTGCGACAGCTTCATACGTTTTCTTTGACCATAAACACTTGCTGCTTGGTTGAGTTTGCTTGCTGTGCAGCTTTTCTTGCTTTCACTTGAGTAGTTTGCCGACAGTTATTGCCGCAATTCCGGCCATCAAACTGACAAATACGGCACAAACAAACACATATACAAATTAAAAGTCCACAAGACTCTCCACTGAACACATGTTTGTTCGTTTCAGTGTATGAGTGTGTGCTTGTCCGTAAAAGTTTACGTCTTCAGTGGCCGAATCAAATGCGTTTCGGTAAAGTGAGAAACCGCATGCAAACTGCAAATTCACAGTTATTTCTGTGTATTTGTTGCAATTTTCCACAAGCACTGCATGCGTTCATGTTTTCTGCGCTGACACATTGTTCATGTTGAAAAGTAATATTTTTGCAGCAGACAGCAGTTTCTAATATGCTTGTGTGTCAAATATGAATGTCCACTCAGATTTGCAGTCACACGCAGTGCACACACGTACACATACACGCACACGCTTTTATTAAGCGTTTTATGAGCTTTTGCTAGCAGGCAAGCATGCTGCTGTTGGCATTGCTTAGCTGTTAAATCAAAGCTGCACTTGAAGTTGTGCGTGCGGGGCGCAGCAGGTACACTGTGGCGTATGAGTTATTGATTTCGCTTATTAACTGCCTTATGATAATTTATTGCTTGTGAGTGAATGCATAAAGTGTTAAATGCTTATGTACAGCTTTTAGATTTCCATTGAAATTTGAACTTTTTTATTTTTTTATATTAAATAATATTTGTTGAAGCCTAAGAAGTACAAAATTTTCGAAAAATCTCATATTATGTTGTCTGTATACATACATCCGTATACATGTCTATGCGAACTGGGCCCTCAGTTTTTGAGTTATCGTTCTGAAATTTTGTATACGTGCTTTTTCCGCTAAGAATCTGCTTATTTGTTGGAACCGCTAATATTGAATCACTATAGCCAATAGCTGTCATACAAACAGTGCGATCGAAATCAAGTGCTTGTATGGAAAACTTTTTCAGTTTACGAGATATATTCACGAAATTTGGAGTGGGATAATTTCCAAGATAATAATGTAATCTCAGAAGAAATTGTTCAAATCAGATCACTATAGCATGTAGCTGCCATATAAACTGAACGATTGTTGTCAAGTGCTTTTATGGAAAACTTTTTCATGACGAGATATCTTCATAAAAATTTGTACAGAGTGTTTTCGAAAGCAAGACTATATCCGGCGAACTATTTAATAAGATTGGACTACTATTGCATATAGCTGCCATATAAGCTGGCTGGCCAAAATCAAGACACAGCTCTTTTATGCCCATTTATGCTATGAAATATACAACTGTGTCGGATATAATAGCAATAATGTAACCTAATGCAGATTTTTTTTTGTTTACTGCACAATTTTCTACAAAATTTCTTAAGGAAAAATATTTTCTATGGCTATGATTAATACATTCATGTTAGAAAATTTTTTAATGGCGTTTAAGCTGTAAATGGGTTAAAATATATACCATACATAAACTTTTATTATATTGTTTGCAACAACAATGTGAAAAAAATGTATTTTCGTTTAATATTAGATCGGTCGAAAAAATTTTTTGAATTCTGGATGTTAAATTTCCATTTTGGCTTCACCAAAAATTAAAAAAAAAATTGGTTTTTTTAAGTAAGGTTTTTTAAGTTAAGCTTTTCTAGATTGTTTTCTTGTAGAAAGTGTTTCGCATTTCTTTTATGTTCGTATGAGGCAAAGAAACTAAAAAAAATATATTTTCCAATGTCTAGAGTCAGAGTTTCAGCAAGAAAACAGAAATGCAAACATTTTTTTTTTTTGTTTTGTTGACCGATGTTATGATCTTTACTTTTGATTTCATTCTCATAGCCGACTATAAATCGCCCTTTTAATAATTATTAATTAATATTATAATTTAATTTTTTTTTTAATTTTTTGTGTATTTATTAAATTTTTAGATTTTGTATTTTTCAGATTATTTATTATTTTATAGATTTATATTTACCATTCTATTCTATTCAATAAATTCTATGAATTCCACAAATTCGCTACATTTTAAATGTTGCGCATACGCCCTGTCACATCAAACCACTTTGTATATTTTTACAAATCGCACACACACAAGCATCTACGCTTATCTAAAATGCATGTTCACGTACAATAAATATCATAACAATACGACAATAGAACAATAGAAAGCAGCCAAGCAAATAGCAAAAATGATAATTTATTTAATTACTGCAAGGACGCCATACAAAAACATGTGCGTAATTTTAATTTTTTTAAGGCGCTGGAAATGCAGATTTAAAAAATTTTACCTAATTTTTCTAGCAAAAACTTATAATTGTCATTTAATTTAAATCTTAGTAAAATTAAAATAAATTTTAGTTGCCCACGCAACCCTTCTTTCAGCTGAATTTCTAAACCTAATAAAGAATCTCAACAGTACTTGGCGCAGCGCAGTTCAGTTGAGTTCAGAACAACGTTGACACAGTTGTGCAGTGACATCGAGCAAATTACTTGGCTTTCAGCACTCGCCCGCAGCGGCAACTCATCTACATACAGGTGATTGGATGTGTGTGAGCGCCGCAGATGGAAAAGAAAGCAGAATTTGAAAAAAATATATATAGTATATACATATATATTTATATAAAAAACATATAAGTATATAATGAAAATATATATAAATATATATATATATATATAAATATATGATAAGCGTCTAACACACTGCAAATTCATAACCAATCCACATACACATGCACTTCTGAATCACAGATTCATCAAACACACATACACACTCGCAAGCGCCAGCAGCACTGTCTTGACGACGTCTTGGAAGTGCTCATTATTTAAATTTTCTGCTTACCACATCAGCGCGGCTGTCATTGAAGCTGCGAAGCGCACAATGAGCGCAAGCCAAAGAAAATATGAATGAAAACGCGCATGTATGTGTGCGTGTGCGTGTTGGTTCATATAAAGCGAGTGAGTCGTGAAAAAGTGTAGAAGAAGCGAAACAGCAGCGAAATCAAACCAACAGCTTGGATATTTGAAAGTGCAAAGAAAACGAAAAATTACGCTCTGGGGTTTGATGCACTCAAAGCGCCGTTTGACGGGACAAGCGAAAGCGGGGCGGCGGGTGCGCATAGCCGGTGTGACGAATGAATGAAGAATAGCTGGCGGATTTGCTGTGTGTGGAAGTGCACGAAATTCGAAAGTGTCATTTGCCCTGAAACCTCAGCACAGCGCGCGCTTGGCTTAAGCAGCTAAAGAAATTGCACTAAGCAAGCACAAATAAAAGTGTAAACAAAAACGAAAAGAAAAGAAAAGAAAAGAATGAGAAATCTTAGGGCAGTATATGTATGCCGAAAGAAAAAATACATGTATGTGTGAAAGTAGTAAGACAAGCGAATTCTTCTTGAAGTGACAACGCAAATTGTGTCAAGGATGGGCGGCGCTAGCCTGCAGTGGGCGCATACCGCAACCAAAGGCGCGCAAGACTGTTGACTACATGTATAATAAAAGGCAAGGTGTTTGTTGTTGTTTTGATTATATGATTTGTTTTTGCTCTGATTATATGATTTTTTTGTTCTCATTTTATGTTAGTGTTTTTTTTGCACTCGTTTACGATTTTTTTCGTACTAAATCATGCCAGTCAGTCAAGCAGATTGCAGCGGGATTAAGTGCGTGTCACTGAAATATATGTATTCTTGTTTTGTGTGTGCGCATATGTGACAGTTATGAAATTAGCTAATTGTTAGCGCTTTGAATCTGCTGTAATGTGGTGTGTGTCGACATGCTCAGCTTGGATGAGACTTTGTTTAAGTAAAGAGTGTATAAAGAGAGAGGGGCATTGGACCGAATCCCTTCTTGCGGTTATCACTAGCAAGGAATCATGCAGAACAACACCACTTTCTTTTTGTTGTGATCAAAACTGATAAGCTTAGTCGTTTTAATCACATTTTTCTGAATTTTATAGTTTTCGGCGCTGGAAATCTGGCAATAAGGTCAAAAATACTTCGTAAACCCACTGAACAGGCAGTGAGTTTCACGAAGAAAACCCAAAATTTTCAGTTGCGGTCCAAAGCATATACTTGTAGTAAGCTTGGACACACAAAGCTAAGTGCGTTTTCTTTTTCTTTTCGTTGCTTAACCAGGATTTATACGAGTACTGCTTTCAACGAGAAAAATTGTACTAAAAAAGCTCAGATTTTTCTAGAAAAATGACACTTTTAGGACAGAAACTAATAAAATAATAATAACTAAAATAAAAATATCACGCTCATATAGTCAAAAAAGTGTAAAAGCGTATCCTTATCCCGAAAATATTAAGTTTTTTTCAATTTATTGCACAACAAGCAAAAATTAATAGGAAATCAGCTCTTTGTCAGGCTTTTTAAATACGAGAATGAGCACTCAATCTGTCCGTCTCTTTGATTTTGTGAAAATAGTTTCATCCAACTTACTGCCTACACTTAAAATTATGCGGAAATTGCAGGCTTTTTCCAAGTACAGCCTACGATTTTTAGCATAATTTTGCAGTTTCATTTGGCTTACTCTCCAACATTTCACTCAAATATGATTAATTGCGCACAACAGACGCACATTGACTGAATTATGTAGAATATATAATATAAGAGTAGCTGGTAGTGTGATGCCTGACCCACTGTGCCGCCCCACAAAAGGTGTGTTGTGTACTAAATCATAAATAAATATATTTCGCATCAGCGAACATGTGTGCGTCTGCTTGTGCTTAAATTGAGTCATTTCCTGTGAATAAGTCACTGCTCAAAAATAGCTACAAGAAATATTACGAAAATTCTCCGTATTCAAGATGAAATTGAATTGTTGTGCCAAATATATGAGCGGCAATTCTTAGTATATTTAAATATAACCTTTTATTTATGCATATACCAAATATATATATATATTTATGCATGCATGTGTTGTAGTTTAGTCTGTGTCTGTAACGGTACTCGTAAAAAATGTGCAAATCAAATTGGGAGACATAAAAGGTATGGCTTTGGATGTCATGACTTGGCAGCGAATAAATGTGTAGTCATTTCTTAAATCTCCCGCACTTTTAAAGTAGCATACTTTAAGGCGCTTTTTAGTATATGTAGTGGAAAAGTGAAAGTTAGTTGCGGCTTATTGCGTGTGCAAGTGTGGGTGACACGTGTAATAGATTCACAGGCATACATCCTATAGATTTGGTGTTCGAAAATACGTAGATGGTGACAAATATTTTTCAGCGGTGTGTGAAAAATCTTAAATATATTATACGAACAAAAAAATGCATGAAAAGAAAAAAAAAAAAAATTAAAAATCTCAATAAATTTGTTACTTAATACATTTTTTATATTGCCAAGTTCATTTTGATAAACGAATTTTCGTCTGACCTGGTTAATGCCTTGTTCTATTCGGTGAGCATTTTAGTCTGAAATTTTTTTACCCAAGAAAGAAGAGGGGACATTCCAGATAATAATTATAGTGATGATTTTGATCACATTCGAAAATTTGTTTTTTTTTATTGCTCTATCGGTAGTACATACTGTAATAAACATTCTTTCAAATTTTGAAATAGAAGATACAATTTTATGATGCTTTTGAAAACAGTTTCCACTCTCAAAGGTAGAGTTTTGATGACATCTAGTTGCAATTTGAACAGAACATTTTTAACGTCATTCTCTATCACGCTATGGAAGCTTTTTTTTGTTTTAAGTTTTCCTAATTTTTCTACGAAACATTGTCAAAAAAGGGCCAAATTCGATATTTTTTTCAATTTTGTCAAATTTCAAAAAAAAAAAAAAAAATAAAAAATTTCCATAGCGCGATAGCGACTTTACAGATTAAAATTTTTTATGAAATTTTTGTTTTAGATCAAAATTTTATGCACAAGTAAGGCCGAAAACATTTTTGTCGGTATAAGATTCCAAAGGATTATACTTGAGGTTTAATTTTGAATATGTTCATATAAATAAATTTCATTGGAAAAAATAACGAATTTAGGGCTGCATTCTCAATGGCTGGTTACCAGCTTCTATATCCAGTTAATGGAGATGTCTGCTTAATAAAGCGTTCATTTGGTGGAGCCTTCGCTGTATTTTGTATTTATGGATTGTTTTTACTAACCTATCTCCTAAGTTGATTCGAACTGGACACAGTGTGCTAAATTTTACTAAAATCTATTCAGTAGTTTAGGAGTCCATCGCGGACAAAAAACGTGACACATACTTTTTATATATAAAGGTAAAGAATATAAAGTCAATAAATAAACACAAAAAAAATTGTTTTTATTCGTTATGAATGTATTTATTTATAAGAGAAAAACCGGAACCGAATAGTTGATTCCAACATTTGAAAAATCGCGAAAATCTGTGATTTTTCGAAGGAGACGATTCCTTAAATTGCTTTCATCCACAATTTATTTTTTAAAGTCGGAAAAAATAGAACACCCACGTGCCTTAAACTTCACCGAGCGCCAGCGAAAATTTGGTCTTTTAACTATTTAGTAAATTTGCAAAAATTTGTCATTCTAAATGCCAAATTCTTTTTTTAGCACGCACTCTTTAAGGCAACGAAACAGCCAGCCATTTTTGTAGCATACTTTTTGGCTAAAAATATCAATACCCGCTCACTAATACCAAGCAGCAGGAAGTGTCAGTTCGATGTTATCCAAAAATAGCTTGTGGTTATAAAATGCCGCATTTGTTGCTCACTACAAAAACAAAGACACTGTTTTGAATAAAATAACAGCAAATAAAACAATAGATGTTACAGAGCGTTAATAACAACAAAAAACTGAAATCTGCTAATCGCCGTAATTAAGAGTTTCAAAAGTTGTCTGCCGGCTTAATTATATACAAAAGTGAATTGGGTTAAGCAAACGAACGCCCGCGGGCATATACAAAAATGTATACAACTACATACAAAAACAGCAACAGATTAAGGCAACAAAAACACGCTTTGTCTGTATAATTGTGAATATTTGGTGTGAAAAGCCGGAAATAGACAAATGTTGCCACTGATATTGGCTGCTTTGTGTGTGTGTGTATGTAGGAGTTCGGCGACATAATCTAACTATATATATTGACGCCACTGACCTAGTGCCCGTTGCTTGGATTGTGTCCAACCGCTCGCTGGTTGTTCGGCAAGTGTGGGGTGAGGAGCGTGTCGCTATGGCCGCCACATGCTCATCATTTGTGTCAACGACCAAGTGATGTTTAATGGCGCGAAAAATTAACTACTATGCTTGGTGGCAACAGCCAAGCCACCACACATATACAAACATAATAATACACATGCTTGCCACACACACACTAAAAAGCAACGTATGTTAATCACTGGAGAGAGAGAGAGAGAAACCGACGGCTGATGGCGGCTGTTGATGCTGTGCCAGCTGCGCTTTTCTGTCTCCGATGAGGTTATCGCCATAACAATGTGTAGTGTTAATATTGTATATGCATGTGAGGGTGTGTATGTGTGGGTTTGCGATAATGACCAAATAAGCAACACAAGTATATTTCTGATTTTAATGTTAATGCTGCGGCTGCTGTCTAATGCGCTATGCCAAAATAATAGTTGTTGTAATTTAATTTTGACGCTTGGCCAAACTGACCGCCCTCCGGTTTTGTGTGTACTTGAGCGTTGCTAGCGCCTCTGTGCGCTGTAGGGCGACTTTGCAAAGTTTGTTGGTGTATGCGAAATTAGCCGATTTTCCTCAAGCGAAATTCATATTCACTTTAAATCGATATTTTGTGAAATTGTTTAAAGCTTGGCGAGCATCTGCTGCCACTGCTGCTGCTGCTGCTTGCCTAAAATATGCCGCAACTATTCGTTGTAGAATTTAAGGTAGTTCGTTAGTTTGACTTGCAGTGGGTAACCAGCAGTTTAAAGTTTGGCTTTAGTAAATGGCGCTCTAGTGTTGGCAACCCTGAAATTCAGCTGGAAAGTATGTGAAAGTAATCGCTTTCACTTTTCATTGCTTTGACAGAAAGTTAGCTTGCTGAGTGGTAGCAAATTGTTGCGGCTCTGCCACGAAGATGAGTTTTGTTGTAGAAGTTTAGCTTCCTTGTCTATAGCAATATTTGTTAAAATCTGTATATATGTATATATATGTATATATATGTGTTTCTTATATATTCGTTGCTCTTAGGCATAGCCAGCATTTTAGTGTCAGTGAAAGTTTTGCAAATACTGACTAACTCAGTTGCATACTTGTAGTGTCGAGCTTCTTGAGCTCTAGACATATGTCTACGTGACCTGCGAAAACAGTTTTACCTGGCTAAAATATATTGTCCGGATTTCTACACCCTGAGTAGGGTACATTATGTCTGTCACGAGGTTTGTAATACCTATAAAGAAACGTCGGAGACCCAGAAAGTATATATATGTGGTAGTCGAAAAAGTATTTTCGTATTTTGTCAATAGACGTCGTTGCAGTTGTAGATTTCCAGTGGTACCAATCACATTGTGCCATACCATATACTGTTGATAAGGTGAGACTTTAGGCTTTGTTTAACCGAAAAAATAAATAAATTTGGGAAAGTTGAAAAAAAGTTATAGCTGTTCAAAAATGAGTGAAAATAATGAAGAAATTCGCTAGATTAAAAAATTTTTGTATAAAAATCAGAAGAATGCCACGCAAGCCACCAATGAAATTTGTGAAGTTTACAGAGACGATGCTTTATTCGTTGGTGTAGCACAACAATAGTTAGCTCGCTTCCGTTCTGGAGATTTCGATGTGAAAGATGCACCTCCCTCTGGCCGACCTATCGTTGAAAAAGTCGATGAAATTATGGAGAAGATTAACCTGGACCGTCACATAGGCAGCCATGACATCTTTAAGAAACTTAACATTTACTATCAAATGGTTTTGAATCATTTGAAAAGGCTGCGTACAAAAAGAAGCTCGATGTTTGGGTACCACATGAATTATTTGTGAAAAATTTAATGGACCGAATTAACATCTGCGCTTTTTTGTTGAAACGAAATCGAACCATTTCTGCAGCGAATGGTAACAGGACAAGAAAAGTGGATAAAATACGACAATAATGTGCTAAAAAGATCATGGCCCAGGCGTGGTGAAGCTCAACAAATGGTCGCAAAGCCAGGATTGACGCCTCGGAGGGTGGGATTGAAAAGGAATGATCCACTATGAGCTGCTCCAGCCTGATCGAACGGTGGATTCTACATTTTACTGTCAACAACTGATGAGATTAAAGCAAGCAATCCAAAAAAACGGCCAGAACTGATCAACAGAAACGGCTTCGTTTTCCATGAGAACAACGCGAGATCACGCACATCTTTGATGACTCGGCAAAAACTGTGCGAGCTTGGCTGGGAAGTTTTGATGCATGCACCATATAGCTCTGATCTTGCACCTTTGGACTACTATTTGTTTCGGTCAATACAGAACTCCGTTAATGGAGAAAAGTAGGCTCATCGATTTCTTGTTTTTAGATAGGTAAACGCTTAGGAGCTTTCCCTCACCTCCTAGCAAGTAACTAAGAATAGTATTGAAGAGTTTCAGGACTTAGTGTATTGAATTAGACAAATAATTATTTTATGAGAGCCAAATCTGTTTGGTAACATGTGAAAACCTGTGAAACACAGCAAACCGTTTAAAGGCACCGTCAAATATATGATTGATACGCTGATCCCCTCATACGAAAACAGCATAGGAATTGGAAAAAAATAGAAAAGATCCAAAAAAAGCCAATAATAATAAAAAATACGTATTTATGTACAAAAGAAACAAATAAAGCGATTGACTCGTTTGTTAAATTCTCCATGATTGCTTATGACATGTGGCAATGTGGTAAACGAGCAGTGGATTCGCCATTGGCATGTGGCATGTGTCATGCAGTGTTGTAGCCAAGTAACTGTATGGCAGTGGCGCAGTAAATGCAGTCGATTGCTGCTCAACGCCAAATTGCACGAAACGTGATTTCTCCGCCAGAGCCACTCATTCGCTTACACAAATTCACTTGAAATTCATATTGAATTCAGTTTTGCAGTGGCGCAACTCGATTTCGTGCCGTTGTTGTTGCTTAGCTGTCAGGCTGCTCGGTGGGTCCGTCAGTCCCTTGGCGGGTCGTCGGTCGACGACCGAGCTGTCTGTTGTTCACTGTATTAGAGACTAACCGCATTTTGGCTTGTTTAGTTGCCAACACACAGCCAAGAAACACGCAAACACACAAACACACACACACACAAGCAAAATCGGCACTGCCAAAACGCAAGCAACATCTCAGCTGTTAAGCCAGTTACAATGTACGGTTAGGTTGCTCGTCTAAAATGCCATTTACTGTGTGGTCCAATGTTGGACAAATGGGAGCAGCTGCCGAGACACATACGAATGGTGACTGGGTGAGGGATGCCTGGGTGTGGGGTGCTTGGGTGAGCGGTGGCTTAAATGCCTGTTAGTGGGGAGAAATATGGTTTATTTGTGTGCGTCGATTTTTAGCTGCCGTAATCGAACTATAACATACACCACACGCTGCCACCCGCTCACACACACGTATATGTGCATCTTCATGTAACTTTTTATGTATGCGCGTGTGTGTGTGCGTGCCAGTGGTAAGTGCATGTGTAATCGCATAACAAATCCATTTGCAAAATTCTCGGTTTTGTAGCAGAATTGCAGTCAGTAATCGCTGACTGATTCGATTTAAAATTCCAATGATGCCTTTCTTTTTCTCTTCACTCAGCTCGCAAAGCTATTGTCACTGCGCAACAGCAACAGCAACAACATAAGCTATGCTGCAGTGATTTTTGGGATCACTGGGTGCCACAGTTGTTTGTAAGTGGTTTTGTATGTGCAACTGTAAATCTTTTGTGTGTGTGTGTGTGTGTGTGAGTGAGCGCGTGTTTGAGTATTTATTTGTACAAAGCGTTATTAAGTGATGGCTGCTGGACGAGTTGTTGGTTTCATGGCAATTAAGTTTGATTCGTTGAGAGCAACATCCAGTGCTGTCACACACAAAGGCGCCTGCGCTCAAGGCTAAATACTGCAGCAGCATGCCTAACTAGGACAGCAACGATCGGTGGTGAAAGCGACAAAAATGTGTGAGATGTGTGGGAATCGCAGCATAGAGTAGCATTGCAAACGAAGTGGCTTACCAAATGATTGGCAAAAAATGACAATTGACTTTTCATGATTTGGTCAAGGGTCGCACTGAACTGTTTGATTTTCTACTGGATGCTATGTAGTGCTTTTTTAAGTGTGACTAGTGGAATGCAGTTCGTTCAATGCTTTACGAGCAAAATGTATTTTATCACGAAAAGTTGATAAGAGGTAGTTATGAGTATTATTTATTGATGCAATTATTTTACTGTTATGCCTCTCATGGAACTTGTTCAACTTCTTAGGCTATATTTACATTCCTAGATGTTAATTTAGGTATGTTTATACCCAAAAAAGTATATCATCTCCTAAAATGCAAAACAACGTATCAGCAAATAAATTGAAAGTCACTGTCAGATATAATAACCAATATATAACCAATGTGTAACCAATATATAACCAACTTATAACCAATATATAACCATTTTATAACCAAAACTCAATTTCTAATTCAATTTGAGTGGTTTCTATAATATCGTTTTTCTTTCACCTGCAAACTTATGAAAAGTGATGTTACGTTGTTTTGCATTTTAAGTGACGAAACACTCTCAATGATTAGCGTGCCGATCTAAGTCGATGTTTCGAAGTTTATCGATCAGAAAATTTGCACATGTGCCTTTTTCGCAAAACTGGTGCTAATTTGTCGGAATTACTGTAATCGGTTCACTATAGCACATAGCTGCCAAACAAAGTGTTCGATCGAACTCAAGGTCTTGTATGGGAAACTTTTTTATTTGACAAGATAACTTGACGAAATATGGCACAGATAATTATTCCGACGAGCGCTACAATCTCTGAACAAATTATTTAGATCGGACCAATTAAGCATATAGCTGCCAAACAAGCTGACCGACCAAAATCAAGTTCTTGTAAGGAAAAATTTTTTATATGACTAGATATCTTGACGAAATGTGGCACAGATAATTGCTCCGAGCAGCGCTACAATCTGCGAAGAAATAATTCAGATCGAGCGACTATAGTATAAAGCTGCCATACAAACTGGCCGATCAATCTCAAGTCCTGCTATGGATAACTTTTTTAACTGACAAGATATCTTCTCAAAATTCAGCACAGATAATTGCAGGGAACAGCGCTACAATCTCTGAATGAATTATTCAGATCGGACTACTATAGCATATAGCTCCCATACAAACAGACTGACCAAAATCAAGATGAATCTTAATACTCCTTCTATATACTGTAAGAAATGCAACAGTGAAGTGTAGTATCAAGTTTTTGTCTCTAAAATAATGCCTTATTTCGAGATTTCGGTTCAGTGTGAGGCCTGAATAAAGTATAATTATATAATAAGGGGTCATTGACTCTAAAAATTCTTAGGTAAAAGGTGAGCTATGAGGGACTCACCTCTAACGTTTATGCTGAATTCTTTTTGTTAACATATCTAAAATAGAAACTGGTATATACACATCTATATAGTCGTACTTAATATACATAAAAGGCATTCGATATTAAGCGATAAAGCAGCTTTATGCTTTGACTTCTTATAGGTGTGCCGCATATGTATGTTTAAGCAATGTCCACACACGCTTACACTTGGCTTTTTATATAGCCCAGAACGTTCTCTCATTCTCATATACCTATACGTTTGTATGCATTTATGTGCAGTGCTATTTAAAAAGCCATTAAAATGGTTATCTTAAATATCAAGCAGCAACACTTTTTAATCAAAATCGACTACATATAAACATATAAACAAATAAACTTTTTACTATTACGACATACTTATGTGCTTTACATTACATTTACTATTTTACGGCGGCCAACAGTAAGTCTATGAGTGCGCTGTAAAGCAGATGAAGCGAGCGATATGCGCGGCTGTGTGTTACTTTGAAAGCTGCAGCTTTTCAGCGCAAGAAATGTGATTTCTTTATGTGTATATATGTGCGTGTGTGCAAGAGTGAAGTCTGCTGAATGAGGCTTTGACGGTTTTGGGCCGAAACCTGCACGATTGTTTGGCGCTCTTAGAGTTGTAAATGCTGTAGCACAGAAATATGAGCATGCATTTTTAGGAACCATAAGATTTTTCCCTTCATAAAACTCTTCACTCATTTTTGAAACTCTTTCGCTTGCGACTTTTTTCCATGCTCTTCACATAGTCCTTGATAACGAACCTGGCACCTTTTAACAACTAAAGCAGCGCCGAGCGCAGCTCACTCAGCCTTGCCACACGCGCTAACCATATTTGCAGCGTAAAATAAATACAAATCTAAAATTGTACGCACAATCGAGTTTGTACTACAGGCGGATATCTTTTGCGCTCCTACGAAGATCTTATAACGTTGATAGTACTGGGTTATAAAAATAAATCCACTCAGATGCGAAGCACATAAAAGCGAGATTTTCTGTAAGAGCTACATATGTATATTTACCCCCCTTTGCCTTACACCCTTTTAAGTGTATGTGTGTGTGAGTTTGCCTTAACCATTCACTGCTAGACTGCATTCACTATTGGACGTCTAACTAACTGAGGCGTCGGTTGTGCGGTGACCGTGTGTGTGTGCGTCGCGCTACAGTTTCCATTTTTCAACGCTTTGTTATTGTTGTTGCTAATATTGTGGTTTAAATCCCTTGTGCTGACATGTCTAAAAGGAGAAACAAATGCGCTGTGCCACATACACACACACATGTGAGCATTCATCGCCAGTGTGAGCAGCAAGTTGCCTTTCAGACGCCGACATCGACATTTACCGCATTTTTTGTGACCACAGATAAGACTCACAGTTTACCAGGAATGCGCACCACTGTCATGGTTGTTGCTGCTGCTGCTGTTTTTGTTGTTGTTACCGTTTATGGCGCAGAAATTGCGTAAAATGCTGAAATGACGCAGGCTAACGGAATTGCAAGAACAAGGAATTTATAGTGGTTATACGAACAGGCAACAAACACCTCGAATTTGATGGTTATAGTGCTGCAGGTAGAAAGTCATAAATGTGGGCGACTGCAGCTGTAAGAGCTAGTGCGTAAAAGCACGAAAATATATATATCTGTGTTGTTAAAGTAGGTGGAATGCCGAGATACGAAAGTAGTGCAGTTCAAAGTATAGACTCATGCATCGAAATTAGCCTGTAAAAGGTGTGACTAAAACGGCAGCTGAGAAACCGGCTTGAAGAACATCTTGCCGAACTTTATCTACCTACAAACTAGTGTAAGTACGTATGTATGTACAGTTCTAGCTGCGCCCAAGTGTATGCTTCATATACCATAAACTCCCGTAGTCGAACTCCAGGAAGATCAGAGTTTGGCACTGAAGACCTTCAATGCTTGATGAAATTATCTAAATTCTCAAAACAAAACATTGTAAAATGACAGTAGATAAAGATAGCTAATGATAGAATGACTAGTATAACGGCAGTTGGATCTAAGCAATCGGAACGCAGCCGGATTATTAACCGGCGGAGGACTGTCAACTCAGCACCATTATTCGAAAGTGCTTCAGGCATGTTTTCTGTCGCTACAACAACAGCAACACACATTTCTTTTGAACAAAATGAAAAAAAATATTTTTTTGGCGAAAAAATCTTATATTTTCAATTGTTGACCGATAAATACATCTACAAAGTTTTCAGAAAATAGGTGTATCCATTCCGCAGAAATTTTTTCCCAGAAACTGAAATTTTATTTTCAGGAACGTTAAAAAAAATTTTTGCAAATACGCTCATATCTCCGAAACTAACTGAAACTGCAGAAGAATGTCTCGAATCTACTCGTATGTACATTGGGAAGTGAATATAGCTCGCTAAATGTAATTATACACGAAAATTTGGAACAACGTGCTTTAAGTTCTGTTCTGTTTCTGTTCCGATTTCGTATCAATTAATTGCTTTGATATTAAAAAAAAAACATTCAGCTACTATTTATAACTCAAACTAGTTATATATTTGAAGTAATACTTGAAGCACTGGTAGTTCAGTAATAGAATGATGATGATAGAAGCTCAAGATTATTTTTCTTCCCTTCCATACAACTTCATTTTTGATTCTGTTACAGTGCTTACATGCACACATCTACAATTATTGCTTTCTCTTTCACCTCAAAAGCGGCCTGTTAAAGACGCAGCGCAATTCACTAAAAAGCAAACCACAAAATGAGATCATTTATTTTCGGATACGCAAGAAAATCTTGTAGTCAAGCGAAAGCAAAAAGGTCGGCTGCCGCTGTCACGCATTTTACCTTTATAAAAATAACCACTACAGGCGCTTGGCGCACCGAAAAGGTCATACGCACAAATTTTTAATCATTTTATTTTGCTATTTACCTTTATTGATCGTCCACATAAGTATGTGTGTGTGTGATGCGTAGTAACTGCGTTTTAAGAAAATT
Source organism: Bactrocera zonata (assembly GCA_037783105.1). Taxonomy (NCBI): domain Eukaryota; kingdom Metazoa; phylum Arthropoda; class Insecta; order Diptera; family Tephritidae; genus Bactrocera; species Bactrocera zonata. The sequence goes on from JBAWJQ010000396.1 coordinate 16,306, forward strand.
ACAAAATCAAGTTGAGGGAGTTGGTGAAAGGCATAAAACTAACCGTAATTGCGCTCGTGAAAATCCCTCAAACGACAAATATTCACTGATTTTTATTGTGGCATTTGAAGAAATTTGTGCTAAAAATAGTTAGATAAAGGCAACTAGAAAACAATTTTTTCTGCTATACTAAATACATATTGGTTGCGTATACGCCGTGTCGTACACAATAGCCATTGGATCTTACAAAGGATCTTAAATGCATTTAGTTGTAAGTATTTATTTAAAAATAGAATATTTGCGCTATTATTTATTCTTTTTGCTAGGTTTTTTTAGAAAGTAAAGCAGCAAGTACAATTAATTGCTGCTTACTATTGGATATGTAGTATGTAGTTGTGTATATTTAGGTATGACATATAATAAGAATAAGGACTTAAGTAAAGTTAAAACAAGGCAAACTGTTAACTACGCCGGCACCAAAGCTATAATGCGCATCAAAAATGCATTTTTATTGCATAAAAGTGAATAAAAAGTAATTTACATTGCATTTGTTAGACCAGTTTGTATGGCAGCTATATGCTATAGTATATCGATCTGAACTATTTCATTGGAAATTATAGCTTTGTCTTGGATAATAAGCTTTGCCAAATTTCGTGAGGTTATCTCATCAAATAAAGAAGTTTTCCATACAAGGACTTCATATGCATCGTTCAGTTTGTATGGCAGATATATGTTGTAGTGAGCCGATCCGACAGATTTGTTTGGAAATTATGCTGTTGTCTTGTATATTACTCTAAGCTGAATTTCTTGCAGATATATTTTAAAATGAAAAAGTTTTCCATTCAAGCCTTTAATTCCGATCGATTTGTATGAAAGTGATTCGATCTGAGTGATTTATTGGCAGGTTGCTTAGTTGCCATAGAAAATAATGCATATCCAGTTTCGTGAAGGTACCTCGTCAAACGCAATAGTTTTCCATATACTATAAGTACCTTATTTCGATCGTTCAGTTTGTATGGCAGGTAATTGCTGTAGTCATCCGAAAACAGCGGTTTCGACAAATAAGCAGCTTCTTGAAGAAAGAAAGATGTGGCCAAAATTTCTGAACGATATCTCAAGCACAGAGAGACTAGGTCACGAATTTACTAGCTATAATGTCCGTGGCAAACTCAGAGCATAAACACGAGTTTAGTCTCTAATGGTATCTATCCCTATCCAGAGATTAGCAAACACATATAATATACTTTCGCACTCATTTACAGATATTTAACTGTATAAATGCCATGCTCATTGCCTCATAAAACTCATTTAGCAACTTTCATTTGAAGCGCTCGGGTTGTTTCCGCCAAACTGCGAGCGCAAAGCGAGGAGCTGTTAACTTCAATTAAAAGTTTTGTTATTTCCGTTTGGCAGACATTGCAAAAATGCCGCTGTTGTTAGTGGTGTGCGTGTGTGTGTGTGTGTATCTATATAATGCCAATAGCTATGACTTTATGCAGACGAGCGCATTCGAAAACAGAAACGGCACAAATACAAGTGTATGTGAATACACGCACACACAGACACATACAACTAACGGAGCGTGTGCTGTAAATGGCAAACTTTCGACGACCCGCCGGATGTTAATGCATTCATTTTGCTAATATGAGGGTTCACGGCATTTACCAACACTCAGGCGAGTGCAAAAGCATATGAGTTCGGATAACGAATAATATTTGCATGAGTATTGAGTTGAATTGAGTTGAGTCTAGTGCACTACTAACACACTTCGCATTGACTGCAGTTAATAGATAAAGCTCGGCTAAGGTTGAAAGAGGTTGAATGAATTGAACTGTGTGGAATTGGTGTAAAGTAGTTTGTAATGTAAGCAAATATAAATGTTTCAAATTTAAGAGCATTTGCACAAAGGTTGTCTAACTGACTTTTGATTTTTTTGTGGTGAATCGAACCATTTCTGAAGCGAACGGTAACAGGAGACGAAAAATGTATCAAATACGTCAATAATGGGTGATAAAGATCATTGTCCAAGAGTAACGAAGCTAAACAAATGGTCGCAAAGGCCAGGATTGAGGCCTTGAAAGGTTTTGCTAAGTGTTTGGTAGGATTGGAAAGGAATAATTCACTATGAGCTGTTTCAGCCGAGACGAGCAATTGATTCTACATTTTACTGTCAACAACTAATGAGATTGAGGCAAGCAATCGAGAAAAAATAGCCAGAACCGTTCAACAGAAAGTGCTTCGTCTTTCATCAGGACAACGCTAGACCACACATCTTTGAAGACGCAGCAAAAACTGGGAGAGCTTAGCTGGGAAGTTTTGTTGCATCCTCCATATAGCCCTGACCTTGCACCGTCGAACTACCATTTGTTTCGGTCAATGCAGAACTCTCTTAATATAGTAAAGTTGGCTTCAAGAGAAACCTATGAAAATTACTTGTCGCAGGTTTTCGCCGAGAAATCAGAAAAGTTGGACACTGATGGAATAATGTCTGGCGGAAAAATGGCAAAGAGTGGTCGACTAAAATATTTGGTTCATAAAAGCTCATTACACATATAAAGAGAATAAGTTGAAGTTTGATTGGATACGAAAAGAGTTTTTCGACTAACCTATATATACAAATTTCTTTGTCAGGTTTTGAGATATTCGCATAAAATTCAATGCGGAGGTGCTTTTCGACACTCTATTGGTCATTTGTCTGAATCGATCAGATCGAACAACTATGTCACATATCTCCCATACAACCGATTATTCAATGAATAGTTTGAAGAACTGTTCTCTAACACAAACTTAACAGAGAAAGTAAAGAAAATCAGACAATTATAACATATAATTCCCATACGAGCATACAATAACAACTGTGCCCAAACATACCAATTAACTCCCCACATTCGATTTTTTTTGCACATATTTGGCAAAGCTTTCTCCACTATAAATTTCTGCAACACAAATCTGTTGACTTACAACAACTAAATTCTGCTAATTTTATAGATTACTTTTGCCTTGTTAAGCAGATTAAGAAAATTAATTGTATTGCTTAGAAATTGTATGGAAAACTGGTGCGCAAATCAAGTGAGGTGGTGCTGGTGTTAGCTGTTTAGCATATTGCTTTAGTTGTAGTCTCAGCATGCGTCCTCATGTGTGTGTGTGTGAGTGTACGTATGTTTTTATCAGTAACATTTCGTTTACATGCTGAGACACATGTAAATACACTGCAATGCCTGTTTGTAAGCAATTGTAAGTTTGTGGTGTCAACACTTGAGGCAATCGTTTTCGAAAATTGTAGCCAAAGGCAGCAAAAACAGACATAACAGTAGAATATATATGTGCATACATACATGGTATATGCCACTTAACAACTTTTATCTTCTTGTGAAGTTACATGCATGTACATGTTGTTGTTGTTTTGTCTCTGCTGCAAGGTTGTTGTGCTCTTGTTTATAGCAGATTTACTTACAAGTTTACAAGTGTATATTCAAAACACATGATTAAACGCAAGTGTATGTATTGTAGAGAGTTGATGGTCGTTACTAAATGTAATAGGTATTCACAATAATATTTTGTTTTGTAAATTCGGTTTCTAAATCCTATCTTTACATGCAAATAATTTGAGTTGTGGCGGCTTATAGCATGTAGCAATATTTTTCGAATGCACAAACGTTTAAAAAAAATACCAAGAGAAGAAAGTTGGCAAAATCGTAAATTTGGTTTTTATTCTACTAAAAGTAATAAATTAAATTTTTTTTTTGCGCTGTACACATGTTTTGTAAAGTTCTTTATACCTTAAAATTTATTAGTTTTACGCTTTCAAAGTTTTTCAAAGTAATATCGGTTTTCTGAAAACAGAAAAACAAGTAAAAAAGGCTAAATTCGCGTGAAACCGAACATTTTATGTTCTTGCTACATTTTTGAGGCAAAGAAAATGCCTCCAAGCGTAGCACAAATTTATATTAAATTAAAAAACAAATAACTTCACCGACACCAAAGCCCGTAATACCCTTAAGAGAAGCATTTATTATAGCTCGAGCAGTTTGTAGGGCAGCTAAATCTTACAGTGGTAACATATCGGCGGTTCTGATTAATGAATGTTCGCAACCTTGTTTGCACTTTAAGTTCAAATCAAGGACCTTTGTTAATATCATGAGATCAATAACCAGATTGTTTACATTATATGGAGCTCAATAATTTTTTGCTTAAATTTAGCCAAGTCCACAACCTTTATTTACATTTAGTCAAGTCAACAACCGTTGTTTACATTATGAGGTCAATGACTCCTTGGTTTACATTTAGCCAAGACAACAACTTTGCTTCACATTTTCAGGCGTCAATGTCATACAAACGAAGCGATCAAAATCTAGTTCTTGCAAAAGATATTTTGTTACATTGGTTTCAGTGCAACTAAAGTTGAAATTTTTTCTCCTGTATACATGCCTGGCCGGTGCTTAGGTGACTCTTGCTTCTTGACGTGATTTGATTTAAAAGTCATGATGTGACCCATCGGGAACTGATTGATAGCTGGATCTATATAAGTAAAGCGGGCACCGAACCTTACTGGTGTTTAGTAGACTGTCGTGCCTCGATGTGGAAGTCACACGGTGACTTGAGGGAAAGTTAGCTGTCAGCTGGTTTTATAAAAAACAGCAGACTCAATTCGTAGCCAGTGCTTAGAGGACTTTCACGCCGCAATGTGGTGTCATTTGAATCAAAGCCATTTTATCGAAAAATGCATTATTTCCTTAGAAAATGCCACATGCTAAATGTCGTGAAGATATTTAAGAAAATGAAATTTTTTCGAAAATGATTGTTGATTTGGTCAAATGTAGGTTGGCTACATGTAAACAAAAGGGTCATTGACCTCACAAAAAGAAAACAAAGGGATAATTGAATAATTAAATGCAAAGTATAATGTAAATGGGTTAGTGACTTCAAATATAAACAAATACTGTTGACTTGGCTAAGCTAGAGTTGTCGACTAGACTAAAAGTAAGCAAAGTGGTCATTGACCTCGGAAAGTGGTAATAATAAGGTCAATGGGCTGATAAAGTAAACAAAGTAGTCATTGTCCTAATAAATGTAAGCGAAAGGGTCAGTGATCTCAAAGGTAAAGAAAGCTTGTTGACTCGGCTAAATGTAAACAAAGGTTATGGGCTTGGCTAAATGTAAACAATAAGGTCATTGATCCCATAAAATGTAAACAAAAAGATTAATGACAGATAATAGTATTATAGCTTCGGTGCAACCAATCCAATTCAATAATTATCTTCAATTATCACATATTAACCGAAAAAGATGCTCTAAGCACTTGAACAGTTATAGTACGAGTTTGACAATTTTTAGACTTGAGATAGAATACCTTAAAAGTGTTATTAAATAAGGAATGCACCACGACCTTAGGTCTGTTGTGCCCCTTAAATGAATTGTTTATGCAAAGTTTTGGAATAAAAGTCATTTGAAATACATTTTTTAAATTCTTAAATTTTTATGGAAAATTTTGTGAGCAAAAATTTATTTTATCGCAAAGTATTTCTTGCAATATTTTAAAAAAATTACTTTTTATTTCTAAAAATTTCAACAAATTCTATTTTACATTATTTTTAGCAGCAGAGAAAGTTTCATGAAAATTTTAAATTTATTGCTTTGTTGTAAAACTTCTCATATATAATATACATATACATAAAAGTTTATGACATACAAACACAGTAAACGGTACACGCATTAGATGCGCCATTGTAACTTTTATCACACTCTTCCTTGTTGTAAATATTAATAAATCTGATTTAGTTGTCATGATAGGATGCCAAACACGCACATAAAACACACACATATGCAGTGCGACAGCGTATGTATGCGTGTGTGCGTTAGATTGTTGAAAACCATTTATTGCTGGCATTACACATGTAGTCGGTGGCCTCCGTTCAACGAATAAAGACATCAGCAGGCGAATAAAATGTGCGGCAACAAAACTGCCAGCAAGACTTTTAAATATGTATTAAAGATGCTATCGAGCAGCAGACTAAGTAAGACCAATAACAACAACAACAACAACAAGGGTTGCTAAGTGCGTATGTTTGTATTTGTAAGTGTGTGTGTATTTGTTTACACGTATGTATGTATGCTATACATGACATTGATGCTGGTGACGCTGATTGGAGACCAGCAATTACTTTTGTATATTTTACTGTTGATTTCTCGATATGTTGCCTACTTGCAGGCGTTCAAGCAAACTTACAGCAAAATATCATTTACACAGTTTCATATATGTGTGTGTATTAGTGTTTTCATGCACACAAAGTACGTAAATTCACGGCAATTCGCACATCAAATGCTTTAGTTATTTATGGTCTGAGACGAGAAAAACTATATTTTTCGGCAACCGGAAATGCTGCCCTGCTGCCATAAGATAAAGACAAATTGCCGGTTTTACTAAAGATATTTGGTTTTAATTTATTACTATTGCATAATAGATTGCTTTGTAGCTCAGCACAAACACATATACAAACACTGTCTTCACAAAAATAACAAAAACAACAAATAAAATAGAGAATATGGCTAATTTTGCTGCATTTTCACAGGTCGTTAGAACAAATTTATTTACATTTGTGGTTTTTGCACATATTTTAAGCTTTTATTTTGTATTTTTTCGAAAATATTATTTTCGAATTTACATTCTACGACACTACTACAAGCGCACTTGGTTGGGATTTATGAATTTCCAATGCAGTTTAAGCAGCAGCCAGCGATCGCCAGCACCGACTAGCGCTGAAATTAATTCAATGCCACAGCAGCACTCTGCTTCTTAAGCAAATCGTATGTAAATAAATTGTAAATATTTTCACAGCTGCGAAGCGATAAAAGTTGTTCAAAGTTTATAGTGAATTCATCGAATTTCTCAGCGCTCGCTTCGGAAACACACGGTTACACGAAATATTATATACTATACTGTATAGTACAGGGACTACGGGTGTGAGTGTGTGCAGCAACAAAGTAGTTGCAGCAGTCGTGGTAGACTATAAATAAAAGAAGAGCGGGCGCACGCAGCGCCGATGAGCTTAAAAGAAAAAGGTTCAAAAATAATAAATGAATAAAGTGTAAAGTGCCGAGTGTTTGTGTTGTTATCTAAAACAAAACAAGTGAATTTGGCTAAAAATGTGAAAAGAGCGAAGATGTTAGAAAAAAAGGGTAAAATACTTTGACTAACGCATAGAAATATCTGCATTGAATGCAAGGCACTGAGAGTGACCAGAGTAAAGCCTCTATATCCATCCCAGCAACTTCGTCAGGTCTCAATCTGACAATAGCTGAATGATTGCGAAGAAAGTGTCTAGTTGATTGCACCTCGCCTTCTTCCATACTTTTTCTTCGTCTCCTTCTTTTACACTTCAATCGTGGGTCGGTCTGGAAAATGTGACTCTTGTGCGCAAAGAGACCGTCAGAACATCGAACGAATCCTTTCGTTTAATTGCTCAAATGCGCAAAATGTGCGCTAAGATGGATCCAAAAGTGCTCTTTCACGACCAGGAATTGCGGCGAGTGGAAGTGTGCCAGGAAAATTTGAATATGTGTGAAAGTGACCCCCAAAACTTTGAAAAACGTAATCACAGGTGACGAGTCATGGATCTTTGAGTACGATCCTGAGACAAAGACTGATGAAAAGTAAGCATTTTGAGATGGGAGAGGGGGTCCAATCATCATGCACCTCCTTCACGCCTTGAATGCTTGGAAATCGTGCTGACCTAGCCTAGTTTGAAAGTTATTAAAGGATTATTACGTTTAATTCAATAATTTTTTAAATCAACTCAGTTATATTTCTTTCCCTTGTAGAAGGATCTCGCTGCCGTTCGAGTTTTGTTTGCTGACCGACGCTTGTCAAGCTCACGGATGTTCAATAGATCCAATGCCAGAGTTCAAGGGACAGCGCTCCAACTACCAGCTCATTACTAATCTGATAAAATTGGTGTAAGAGTGTCCTCTTTAGCAAAGATCATTGGCTCTATAGTTTCCTGCGATTCCGCTGTGATCTGACATTCAGACCAGTCAGTTAACTAAGTAGCTTGATGTTTTTGAAAGAAGAAAAGGCTTGAGCGCACTGTCAGTGACATCGAGGCCAGTATTCTTGATGAATGCTGTACTTTGAGCAGGATATCTACTGATAGCATTTACTTCATGGTAGCCATCTCCCTTTCAGTTTTCTCCATAAGCTATCTCTGCTACTTCGTCTCCTAAGAGGCTCCTGGACTCTCCTTCATAACTCATCAACATAGAAAATCCTTTTAATAACTATTAAAATTCCCTAGTTCTTATGAAGTCGGATTAAATTTATAGAATAAATTTATAAAAGTTTCCAATCCAACGGATTTATGCTGACAAATATCCACCTTTAACTCGACAAATAGCGACAGCGCACCTGTACTTGCCACAGTATGAGTGCACTAAAATATTTATTGGTTTTCTGTGCGACATTCGACACGGTTTTCATGCAGCCAAGTAAGCTGCTCCAGCAAACATATTCCTGCAGAAACACATAGAAGCCTTAAATATGTAAAAATGTATGTGTGTTTGCTTGCATTGATAAGCAGCTGTAAATAAAGTAGAGTTCACGTTGATAATTCCAGATTTATATGTGTATTAACACAGCGTAGAACTTGCAACAAAAAGCGAGCGGCAATAATGGAGCGAGAATTACAAAAACAGTACTGCACAAGTGAGGCAGGAGGTGGCAGCGTCAGCCGATGGAGGGAGAAAATCAAATTTAATGCCATTTCCATATGTACACTACCACACACACACACACATGCGCACCTACACACATACATGTGCTCCGCCCTCAGAAGTTAAGTAGCAATGAATACTGCAACGCATATGTGCGAGAGCCTCACGAACCGAAACATAAGTAGTAGCGCTGATTCACGCTGCCTGGGCAGAGTGCAAATCGCTATATTACTCGTGTATATGTGTGTGCAACTGCAGCTACACCCACACATACAAGAACGCGGTGTTGCCAGAAAGTGATTTTGACCACCAGCGACTCCGTTGTACGTAAATTATGTTCACCGACAGCAGCACAGCAGTGCGTCGCCGTCGATAAGCGGACGAAAATAAGTGCCGCCTGAGGCAAGTGCGGAGCAGCTGCTGCTGCTTTAGTGGTCAACTGTGGACGAGTATCTCTTGAGTGTCTGTTGCGAGTCGTCGCTAATACTGATAGCCATTATTGCGGGTCAACCAACCCCTTTTTATATGCATAAATTACCGTGGAGCCGCTTGCAGGAGCGCTACCAATGTAGCCCAAGTAGCAACCACGGGGCCAGGCAAGCGGGGAGCGCAGGCCATCCCTCAAGAGTAAAGGGCTCGTGAGTGCGTCTTGTTATATTTCCATACTTTATGCGCACTAAAGAGAAGGATGTGTTAAAGGATGCTAATCCGCTTACCGGCAAGGAAAGGAGCAAACATAAAAAATGTACGCAATAAATGAGTGGCGCAAGCAGCGTGGGTTGTCCGACAAAAACAAAGACGTTGTTAAGGCGGTGCGCAAGAACAGAAAGCATTTTCATAGTAAGACAACAACACCTGTGTGCGTTTGTGATCGCAGGCAAAGGCGCTCGCTAGGCAAGGCAGCCTCTTGGTGGCATAAAAATCAAGATTTATGAGGCAACAACAAGTTTTTATAACTTTCACAGCTATTCCTCCAGCTCCACTGGGAATTACAAACGGGGTTTTCTTTTGCCTTCCCCCTCCTGCATTCGCAGGAAGTTAATTATTAAGCGGCGAAGAGCAGTAGAGAGCAAGAAAGCAAAGCGAGGTGCGCTACCGTCTACTCAGGCACATCATGCAGGAAGGACATTGAGGAAACATCCTTATTATTATTTTTGTGTTGCACACACTTCCATAACTACGTAAATATATGTATATAGCGAGTAGTAAGCTGGTAGACCTTACAGTTGTCCTGCTTCGTTTTAACTTGTTTTGTTTTATTTGCATGACATACATTTACTCCTTGCTCTCTGCCGTCTCCGGCGGTTGAAAAAGGTGCGCTGCCAAGGCAACTATCTCTTTTGCATGCTGGTGTAGGTGTCTGTGTGCGCCAGAGGTTTACTCGGTGCACTGTTATCGCACAAATGTAATCCATTCAAGTTGACACAACAACTTAACCTTTGCAATCCAGTGTTCCGGTGGCAGAGCGTCTAGCATATTTTACTTTTAATGCATTCAAATGGTTACGAAATTGCCATTGCCTAGCTGTTGTTGCTTGTTTCACCGTGGCACCTTGGCACCCTTGACTTGGCTGCTTAATTTATGTTAGCATGCAAAATAGCACGGTTTATAGCTTATTTTGCCGGATGAAATTGTTGGCGATTTCATGATCATCTGCATGAAATATTTTAGCTGGGATTCGCTTTCCCACAGGAATCCTCAAAAGGCCAACATCTTGCCCCACTCAAGCGTTGTGTTTTATGGTAGCTGATGTATTATAATCAATGGCTTGACCAAAACATAGAAGAACAATCTTTATACAAGGGTATTATTTTACTAAGATTGGCGGCATTAGATGAATTCTCTAAAATAAACTTCGGTATAACTCAAAGAGAAAGAGGCTAGTGGACAAATTAGACCACATAGCCAGGCGCTTAATTTGACAGAGAATGTTCCAGGTCCCACTAAAGAAGGATGGATGGTTCAACAGCACTCACCTCACCAGCGAGACTTACAGCATCTATACGACGGATCAAAAATGGCTAATGGAGTCGGAGCCGGAGGCGATTGTTCGGAGCTGGATTTCCAGTGACCCTTCATGCTTTCGAAAAACATCATTATTTTACAGGTGGAAGATTGCTGATGGATTGATAGCCGGAATCTATTGCTCGGAACTGGTTTTCAAGCGACCCATAAAGCTTTCATGAGACAGCAGTATCTTCCAGATGAAAATCTTTGCAGTTGGGAAAGCGGCTGAATTAGTTAAGAACTTCGAAAACAGCATGAAGAGGATTATTAAATGCGTCGATGGCCAGTCGGCAATCAAAGCAATAATTTCACATCGCTTTAAGTCAGAGAATGTCCTTAAAGCAGGGAAACGAAAAATGTGGCGGCTGCAGGAAAGCTGCTGCATATATACTAAGTTCAAGGTCGGTCCATAAAAATTGCTCTTAGCTGTATCCTCCGCGTGGCTATCGACTGGGCAATACGTGTTGCTGCTTACAATGTCATGATCTCAATCCTGCAGGCAGGCGATTCCTAGCGAAGGCTGAAGTATTTTCCCAATCATCCCCTTTTGTTGGACTGATTGCTTTACATGCATTCTCAGAAGTAAGTGAATGTGTAATACAACAGCCATTGCTAATGAGGTGACTGACGGTAGGTATGCAAATCTAGAGGTAGAGACCCGCGAATAAAAAACTCAACATGGAGGAAAACAAAGAAATGAAGCGTACCAGGATATCGGTCCAAACGTCGGTGGAAGACGAGGCTGCTACCACCGGCAGACACAGCGGTTTTAAGAGCTGTATCGCCAGCGGCCACACTTCCACTGCAACGGAAGCAGGTTGTGGTGGTTGTAGTAGTACTACAGCGCACGGGTGCCACACTCCATGAAAACTTGAACCAAATTAAACGCTGTAAGCGTTAACGTAGAAAAGGAAGAAGAGAATCTTCATTTGCCTGTGCAGGCAACCGAGAGTTCCGACTCTGCCAACAACTGAGTTCTCCGGAAGAAGCCAAGCTAGAAAGTTTTGAAGGCAAAAGTGAGGTACAAGGCTACTGTCGGAATTTATAATCGTCTCGAGTCCAGCCTAAAGGAAGTAGAGGTAAAACGGTTGGCTTAGGCTGGAGAGGATCAAATGGAGTCGGATGGACAGAAAAGTTGGCATGAGAGAATCAGAGAGACGCTGTAACATCTGATATGTCTGTGTCCACTATTATCTGTATCTCGTCTTAAGTATCTAAGAGCAGCGGAGTTCAAGTGTCGAGACGAGGTATCAAATTTAGATATCAAATCACTTCTAAATTGAACCTTCATCTCACATTACTAAGAACCAGTAGGTGTATGTATGAGCTGACGGCCGGCCAAAATAATATAACCATTCGTTCACTATTTTAAATTGTTTTTTGATTCTAAGTCAGTCTTTAGAAAGGTTCTTTTAGCCATCTTTCCAATACAGAGTACAAAACGATCTGAAGCTATCAGGCTTGCTTCAGTGGGAACACCAAAGGCTAAGAACTTTTGAGTCCATTAAGGATACTTTTACGACTCTTACAGTATCAATCTTAAAGAAAGTGGGCAGTTTATATAAAAAAAAATAATGAATTGTTTTCAACAACAGTGAGTTATTGACTTACTCCTAGTAAGCAAACCAAACCAAACAGTCAAGGGTCTCTGGTATATCCTTCTACCTCGATTAGATGGAACGAAGTCATATACCGACAAAATATTTTAGGTTGTCGCCGATAATCCAATGGTAAATTTTTTTTTAAATCAAAAATCTTCAGAAAAAATATTCTTTGATGATAGCTGTCTTTGGTTTGAGCGGTTCTATGAATAAAATTGAATGCCTTACTCAGGCATGTTAAGAGATAACAGTCATGGTAGTTCATTTATGATGATATAATGATGATAGATGGAGTGAATTAGTTGACATTCAGATCATCAACTGCTTGCAAAATATTCTCGAATATTTTTCCCTTTGTAAATTCCAAAAACAAAGTGTTGAATTTCATATTTTTGTGTTTGGCCATGAATTTAAATTATTCCGCAAGACATAAATGAATCATAAACATTTCTGCTTGGGAAAAAGTCACGAAGTTCATGCTCATACATCTTGCATCATTCGAGAAACACCATTTGCACATAAACACTACTCAATATATTTAGACAAGCCACATTTTTAGAACTATCTGCTACACATAAACTCAGAAACATTATTCTTGCATTAAATTCACAAAGCCGTAACACTGAATGACTGCTGAGAGAGGCTATTTTTAGGCATATCAGAATTACAGGGTATCCTTTATTGCTACTTACCTTCTTTTGCAGTAAAATTTGGTTATTAAATTTGATAAGCTTGCTGTATACCACCGATATGTCCGCCTGTCTATTTGAGCAACTGCCTTTTTAGCAAGGAAAATTTCTCGCTCTCCACACCTGAAAATTTCTAGTTCAATGCAAATTGAAAATGCACAATGCAACGAAATCAATGTGGTGCGAATAATTGCATTTGGGAGTTGGAATGTTGCTTGACTGAATTGAAAGTAAACATGGAAAGAAAACTTCGCAAACACCACACACACACACACAAACAATAATAAATGCATTTCTGGCTGCACAACTAGGAATACACCAAAGAGCCGTCGTCGTTAGGTAAACAAAGCAGCACACATGCATAACGACAAATGGTTGTGGCATATTGGCACAAAAATCAACAGCACGATGCTTGTCAACTGAAGCAACTAACTTCCATGCGCTGCTGTTGTTGTTCTTATGACATATTTCTGTTTATTGTTTCCCTCCTGCTGTTTGGCAGCACAACATTTTTGTTCTGCGCTCACACCTTTCAAACACAATGGCAGTTACAACAACAAAAATCGGAAAAAATTAATGAATACTCTACGGGTTGAAACTGCCAGTGGCACTGTGAGGAAGTATTTGTGAAATTATGGTGCAGTGAAAGTAGCACGCGCTGCTTTAGAGCTGAGTAAAGGCTGTGAGTTGCTTTAAAGTTGGCTTAGACATTTTTTTCGTTGTACTAGTTAGTAGGCAGAGTGGAGTTGGTGTGTCGAAACTGAAGTATCAGTGAAGGCATTGATTTGCATATTTTTGGGTTAGTTTGGTAACTAGTTTCATAAAAGCGAAGAATGCCATGCAAGCCATCAATGAAATTTCTGAAGTTTACGGAGACGATACTGTATGAGTTCGTGAAACACAATAATGGTTCGCTCGATTGCGTTCTGGAAATTTCGATGTGTGTCTCGCTCTGATCGATCCATCGTTGAAAAAGTCGATGAAATTATAGAAAATATTGACCAGACTCGTCACGTAAGCAGCCATGACATCGCCAAGAAACTTAATATTTATCATCAAAGCCATTTGAATCATTTGAAAAAGGCTGCCTACAAAAGGAAGCTCGAATTGTCTGTGAAAAATTTAATTAACATCTGCGATTCTTTGCTGATATGAAATGAGATAGAACCATTTCTGAAGCGAGTGGAAACAGAAGACGAAAAGTGGACTGAATACGATAATAACGTGCAAAAAAGATTATGATACAAGCCTGGTGAAGCTCAACAAATGGCTGCAAAGCCTGGATTGACGCCTCAAAAGGTTTTGCTGAGTGTTTGGTGGGATTGGAAAGGAATTATTCACTATGAGCTGCTCCAGCCTGATTGAACGATGGATTCTACATTTTACTGTCAACAAGTAATGAGATGGAAACAAGCAATCGAAAAAAGCGGCCAAATCTGATCAACAGAAAGGTCTTTCGTTTGTTAGGACAACGCTAGGCCGCACACATTTTTGAAGACTAGGCAAAAACTGGTGGAGCGTGGCTGTGAAGTTTTGATGCATCCCCCATATAGACCTTGCCCTATCGGACTACCATTTGTTTTAGTCAATACAGAACTCCCTTAATGGAGTAGAGTTGGCTTCAAGAGAAGCTTGTGAAAATTACTTGTCGCAGTTTTTCGTCGAGAAACCAGAAAAGTTTTACTCTGATGAAATAATGAGTCTAACGGAAAAATGGCAAAAAGCGGTCAACGAAAATGGTACATATTTGTTTAATTATTTGTTAGAATACATACATACATAGTATACAAAAAATGAGTTGAAGTTTGATTAGAAATACGAAAAGACTTTTTCGTCCTTACAAAATTTTTTGGCGAGTAAATGTAAAATGCTTTAAGAAAAAATAATTTCAGTTTTGTAAAATTTAATAAAAATTAAATTTAAATATTATTTAACTTTCCAAAATGCCAGTTTGATGTCGCAATGTTGTGGTGTAACACGGCGTATGATGAATATTTTATATGGAAATGGTTGAAAAATTAATCGACGCCTGTATGTATGCTACGAATTGCTGTAATATTACTGAGTGCAAGCTACGCATAGCATTTTTTAAAGCTTTCCTGATAATTTTGCTTTAAAATATTCTCGTATTTCTCTTTATGTGCACTAACTCGAAGGCGTACGCACATTTGTGACATAACTGTGAATAAGGAAGTCTGCTGCTGAACGTGACACATGAAACGGAAGACTGCAAAAGCGTATATAATATAAGGAGTATGTGTAGATATATATATATATATATACTATGTACATATATATATATATATATATTATATAGATTTCTATCTAAGAATAAGAGTCTGAATGTCTCTATGTTTATATTTTCTCTTTGCTAAAGCGCGCAGTTCCATGATTATCGTAAACTTTTATATAAATATATATATATATGTATATATATACATATCTATCTCTGCAACGCAACGCTACACTTAAATAAGATTTGAAAATTCAATACAACTTCATTTCATTCCATTCAATCGCGTTCAATTTAAACGGTGGGAGTGAGCGCGCGTGCAACATTTATTGCCGGCTGCAACGCATTTCATTTTTAAACGCCGTTAGTCAGCAACCGACATGAAAGCCAAATAAATACAAACACAAGCGCAAACACCAATACCAATGGCAACAGCAACACCAAAGCAAATACAAAAGCAAACACAAATATAAATAGATGTGCGGCAGGCAAATACTTGTACATTCCACTAACCACACACGCACATACACACACTCGCCGCACACAAACACTAAAATACACAAATCAATGCTAATGCGTGCGTGGCAAGCAGCATTCAACAACAACAACAACAACTGCAGAAATAAAAATTTGAAAGACGATTTCACAAAGTTGACAGACAAAATATGCTTTTGGCCGCATTGACATCAACGCTTGGCCCTGCGCCGCTCTCCTGCAGGTGTGCGCATGTGGGCGTACAGCGTTTTTCAGCTTTAGCTGCCACTGCGTTGGCTCTGGGCATTGGAAATGTAATAAAACTCGTAAATGAAACAAATTTGATTTGATTCCGCATCCGCAAATTAACGTTTTACCATTTCGCGAGCGCCACCGATTCACCGATTCACCAATACAGCGTCAATGCGTCGCACGTTTGCCGCGCTCGGGCCGACGTGAGTGGGCGTGCGCCGGCGTGTTGTGTACTATGCACTTTCTATCTATCTTCACGTTTATGTGTGTGTGTGTTTGGCATAGCTTTACGCGTTGGTGACGTGGTTTGTGGCGCAGGGAAGCCTCTAAACCCAGCGGCGTGTTCTATGCAAGCAGCATATTTAACATTTGCGCTCATAAATAATTCACGGCGCTGTGTGTGTTGCACGATTTTTCTAACATTTCATTTTATTGAGAAATTCGTGTACTTTGGCGTGTTTCTATTTTATTTGCCATATCTTGTGGTTGGCGGTTTTCGAAACACACTCTGAAATGTGCACATTTTTATACACACGCTCGCATAAATTTAAAATATATTTTTATTACAGCGTTGTAACCCAATTTACTGCATGCATGTGCACATGTGGGTGTGGTGGAAATTATTTTAAATTGCGGCGTTTGCCTGTGAAGCGCGTTGCTGCAAATAGATTGGATTAGAGGAGGGTTTGTTGAATGGATTATCAAAGTTGAACTGTTGGTGTGGGAAGATTTCGAATCATATTCTGTTTTGGGTATTAGTTAAGTAAAGATAGCGTTCAATTCACAAGTATAAACAAAGAAGGACGTCGAAGAGCTAGTAAAGTGTTTCTTTTTGTGAATTTGTAGTCAAATTTAATTACAGCACTAGAATACTATATACTTGCGTGATCGCAAAATATCAGAAAGACAGTTGAAGCTGTATCCCAAATCCACTCGTAGAGTATATAACAAATACTTAAGAAGTTCCTAGGCCTGGCACATAGATAGCGCCACTGGAATTTACTAAATATGATTTTTAGTGATCTCTAACCTTCAAAAGGCGTGTGTTCAAATTTTACAGCTATCAGATCATTAATTTGTGAATTATAGAGTTTTGAGTAAAGCAACTTTTGTTATTGCTTGATAAAAAATAGCTTTTTGAAGCGAAAAAATACAGTTGAAGCAAAAATTGGACTTGATTACGAGTTTTTGCCCCTGAAAAACCAATCAACACAAATTGGCATCCGAAGTTAAGACCTGGTGAAATGAGCATCGAAGATGGTGAACGCAGTGAACGCCCAAAAGAGGTTGTTACCGACGAAATCATCAAACAAGTCTACAAAATAATGCTGAATGACCGTAAAGTGAAGTTGTTCGAGATAGCAAGTACTCTAAAGATACCAACTGTACATCATTTCATTCATGAATATTTGATTATACGACAGCTCTGTGCATTGTGAGTGTCGCACAAGCCCACTTTTGATTAAAAGCAGCGAGGAATTGATGATTCCGAGCAGTGTTTGGAGATGTTCAAGCCTTCAAACCCCGAATTTTTGCATTGATATATGTCAGTGGATGAAAGATGGCTCCTTCATCTCATTCCGAAGTTCAAGCCACAATCATCCCAGTGGACTACATATGGCGAACCCGTTCCAAAGCGTAAAACAATGCAAAAGTCGGCTGACAAGATTATAGGGTTTGTATTTTGGGATGCGCATGAAATAATTTTTATTCACTACCTTGAAAAAGGAAGGACCATCAACTGCGAATATGACATAGTATTATTGGCCCGTTTAAAGAACAAAATGGCTGAAAAATGGGCGCATTGGAAGAAAAAGAATGTGCTACTTCCCCAAAACAATGCATCGTGTCCCAAGTCACTGAAAACTGTGGAAAAAATCTTTGAATTGGGCTCCGAATCGTTTCCGCGACCACCGTTCTCTAGATCCAGTCCCCAGCGATTATTTGCTGTTCTAAAATCTCAAAAAAACGTTTGCTGGGAAGAAAACTTCGTCGAATGAAGATATGCTCGCCAAAACTGAGGCCTATTGTGTAGCAAAGAACTAATCGTACTACAAAAATGGTATCGAAAACTTAGAGAATCACTATAATCATTGTTGAATGAAACAAAACAAACTTTGCCAAACAAATATGCGTCACTATAAGAGGTCGAAGACCTTTAAATTGACTTGTTAACACCCTTCCTATCACATTCGCGCATAGTAATCAAGAAAAACACTATGATAAAAGTGCTGAAAACTTACCAAAAACTGATTCAAATTACTGTGAAAGTTAGCTTGAGTTACTGCTGACTCGTTATCTTGTTACCGCTCACTCTAACTAACACTCTGCCACAATGAACGGTATTTTCATACAAATTTTTGCTTCAAAAAGTACAATTAAATACTTTTCGCTGAGCACTGCTTCATTGCCAGAAGCAAAAATAACATTATTTTCAATTATTTTGTATCAAATTAATTTCTTTTGCGGTGAAAGCGCCATAAAGTATGCTACATTTAAGCTCGAAAAGCATATTATGCACCCAAACATGCGCATTTTCGGCCGAAATATTCGAAATTAAGCGGAAACTATTCATTTCCGTTGACAATGAAAATCATAATAACAACAACAATAAAAACGTATAGCATATGCATGCATCTACATACATATACTTGATTACCACATAAACTTGCTTATCACATATACTTGATTGTTGCATTTTAAGTGTAATTTTGTATATGATTCCATAATAGGCTGTGTGCAGTCATTCGCAATCTCATGGCTCGGCATAATTTCCTGTATTTGTACATTCATTGAAATTTTCTATTTATATGACAATTTCACTGGATGCAATTTCATTGGATTATACGATAACTGTGCCGTAGATGTTATATTGCAACATAATTCTAATTAATTTCTTGATTATAGCTTTGTATATACTTTTTATAATACACATTTGTTGGAATCACTAAAATTGGACCACTACTGGATGTCATACAAATTACTATATAAAATTACTATATAAGATGAAAACATAGTTTTTGTATGGAAAACTTTTTGATTTGGTAAGATATCTTTATGAAATTTTGCTACTGTTACAGAAAAAAATTTCGCTATAATCTACGAAGAAATTATTCAAATCGGACCACTATAACATATAGCTGCCATACAAACTGATCGATCTAACTCAAGTTCTTGTATGAAAAACTTTTTCATTTGACAAGATATCCTGATGAAATTTGGCACGAATTATTTTCCAAAGCAACAGTATAACCTCTGTTAAAAATTGTCAGATCGGACCACTATAGCATATAGTTGCCATACAAACTGATCGAGCGGAACCAAGATACAAATATTTGTATACCGTTTTTGCTTTGAGAAATGCAACTGTGAAGGGTATAATAGCTTAGACAGAGCCAAAGTACTCTTCCTCTTTTAATATCACATTATTATAAAGCACAAAATACCTAATTTTCGCTTTTTTCACAATTTAATCATAAACTAGAGCCGCCTTCCTACCAAATATTCACCTGAAAAATTATTTAAAATTACTTTAATTTACATATGCATATACATATATTTTTTTTTTTTTTTACGAGGAGGAAGCATCGAAAGCCTGAACCCAAGTCAGTGTGGAACTTTAATCCGAACTAAACCTCCTACTGTCTTGTACCGATGCATATGTATATATGTATGTCTATTCGTAAGTCATTTATCCAAATCAGGTAATTTTGAAAACGAGCACAACTCAGGCCACTCGCTCCATGAGCCTCACTGCCACATGCAAATAGGTGCCCCATAGTTCAAGGCGATTAAGCGCACACATACCTACACATGCATGAGTATGGCTTTGCATTTTGCCTTGTGTGTATATGTGAAATTCGGCATTGCCTTGAGCACCGTTTGGAATTTAGCAAATTTGCACAATCGCATTGTTTCGTTTAATAAATATTCAATAAAGGCAAATTGATAATGACTCGATTACAAGTAAATGCACACACACATACGCAGGCACAGCGTGTGCTTTGCTCAATATCAGCACAGATTATGCTTAGAGCAACAACAACATATTCTATACAGTTATATAATACAGTTAATATGAGCTCAGAGGCATTCATACCTAGGCAAAGGTCTTTTGCCTTTCATGTCACTGCCATTTAAGCACTGCTTGGCTGGAAAGCCTACGCTGGCACTCGCTTACTGACTCGTTCATTCATTCTTCGAATTGTATTGGCGAAGTGTGCTCATGTAAATATATTACCGAGATATTAATGCGTTTAGCAATTAAATGCAACGATGCAAATTATTTGCTTTGAAGTGCAATTAACGACGAAAGCAACGCAAATGGGAAGCATTGCTTATATAATACAGCGCTGCTGCCACATGCGCTCAGCTACAGCCAGCACACACACACATACACGCACTCATGCATACAAACTTGTGTGCATTTGCGTTGCTTGTTTGCCTGTTTGTGTGCATTAGCATATTGTTCGCTTGAGCTGCAGCACACATGGCGTGCTTGTGTGTGTGTGTGTGTGTGGCAAGTACGCCGGCGCTTGCTGGCAATTGCAAATTTGCTTAGTAGTTTGGCAATAACGCCAACCGCCAGTCAACCTCAGCTTGCTCTAAACTATGCATGCTGCAGCAACTATGTACTAAATTACACAAAATATTAACAAGAAAATAACAACAAAAACGCCGTGCACTACATAAAGCAAAATATGCTGGGAATTTAATGTTGCAGGCAAATCAGGCCATTGCGTTTCATTATCGAATATTTGTTTTGAAGTCCATACTCATATATACACAGCCAAATATACGCTCATAGAATGCATATACATGTGTATTTGTGCACTAAAGCATGCGTGTGTGTGTGTGTGGAGGGTAGTTAGTAATAGTTAAAACAATTAGTCGTACATTGTACGGCGGAAGTGCCAGCTTCATAAATACTGTAGTGAGCAATGCGCCTGCGGTGCTTATTTGTAATGCTAACGTGTATGTGTGTGTGTGTGTGTGAACAAATAGAATTTCAATTAAACAAATAATTACAGTCGGAAATGCCTCAGTAGTGAGCAAGGAGGCCGCATTGTTAAAGAAGTTTCAGTTAGCATACATTCGCATTCGGATGCCGCTTAACGCATACAAATGCCATTAGTGGGCTTATGTGCTTAATGAATAGTAAAAGTGATAGATAGATGTGGTGTTTGAAATACAAGAAAGTTGGAAAAATACTTAAAACGTTTTGAATGTATTTAATTTTCACAAAAAGTGGTCTGAATACTTTGATAAAAACAAGAAAAAAAATTATTAATTTTTGGAGGCACCGAAGCATTCATACTCTACAAAAATAAAAGAATTCCATACAAACATTAAATTTTTATCGTTCAGTATGTGTGGCAGCTATAGCCTGTATTGGTCCAATATCGCCTGTTCCGACAAATGCGCAGTTTCTTAAGGGGAGCAGGATTTATGCAAAATTTCAAATCGATATCTCCAAAACTGTTGAACTGTTCATTTACATACCATACTACTGTGATCAGATTGAAAGGTGAATTTTGTCCATTGCATCTCCTTCAAAGTAATCCCCTCCCGCTGCATTAAACTTATGCCAACGAATTTTCCAGTCATCATAGGACGTGGAAAAATCCTCATAACCTGCTTCGATTCAGCTTTTATATCTTTAATTGAGTCAAAACTGTGTCCTCGAAGTGGTCTTGTGAATTTGCTGAATAACCAGAAGTTACACGAAGGTAAATGTATTGGTTGCGGCACAACATTGGTTGAAAATATGGGGAAATGCTTACGTATAACCAATGCAGTACGAGATGATGCATTATTGCACGTTTTTGTTCAATAAATTCAGACATTGTAAAAATAAATCGAAGAATTCACTTCTAGAGCCACACAAAAGAGATATGCGTCTCTCAAACACTAATGAATACTTTGACGTGAAATTTAGCATAAATGTTACTGTACTACCAACTTGATCACAGTATCAAATACTCGGTCTGTGTCGTTTCCTTCTGTGTGCAACAAACTTTGTGACCAACCTAATATACCCTATCTCCTCTTAGTACGAGAACTGTCTTTTGTATTTCAAAACAATCGCGGTTTTGAGCGATTGACAAATTGTGTGAGATCTAACGTGAGAAAAAAATTCTACAATCAAATGATTAATATTGAATATATGCCGGTCCCACTAATGCCTTTAGTTGTCTCAATCTCTCGAAATAGTCATATGACGTTCTTATAATATCAGTTTGCGCAATTCATCAATAGTCTCCGAACAAGAACTGATTTTGGATGATCTTCACGCAAATTGTCTTGATGTGATCTTTGCCTCTGTTGGAATTTCCTACTCCACCAATAAACAGTGATTCTTAAGGAGCTTCATCTTCAAAAGTTGTACTAAGTTCATTCATGTACTGTTGCTGACTCAATACACGTCGTTGTAAAAAATAATCGCGCCAGAATGTCTGCGATTTAATTTAATTTTTTGGTATAGTTGAATATTTTAAGTTACTGTAAACAAAAGAAATAGCGCTCGCGTGTCAAAACGTCAATAAATTTCGAAACTACCTACTTAGAAATACCGTATTTAAACTAATTTATTAATATTATAATAGAATACTTCAATTATATAGTATATCGATAGCAAATGAAATATTAACTCATATTATATTCGTATTGTATTCGAACTTTCATTGAAATACTCATCCGATTGGCTTGATGACGTCCTTAAAAATTAATAACAAGCCGGCAATTATGGATTAGTCATGAGCATATACCATTAGCATTATGGAATAATTCCATATATACCTAAGTATAAGTGAAAATGTATAAAGGGTGACTTAATTCAATATTGGCGCTCATATGAGGCTATGGAGAGAGAATCATTAAAGAGGAATTTTATATATTTTTAGTTTTTACTTACCTATCTATATGCCCATAGTGTCTAAATGGAATATACAACCTCAAGTGTTTTAATACCGTTTCATATATCTTGGAAGCAGAACTTCCAATGCTTTCAGACAAACTCTGAGAAGATTAAATGTTACTGATTTTCTGTAGACAATAAGCGGGAACTTTAAAGAGACAGATAGAACTGGCAGCATTATACCCTGTACAGCGTATGCCACGAGGTTTGTAATACACTGGAGAAAGTGTCGGAGCCTTATAAAATACATTTATAAATGATCAGTACGAGCTGAGGCGAACTGAGCCGAACTGAAGCCATGTTCCTTTGTCAATCCACTCGTCCGTAGATACATGAGCTAATCCCTTAGTTTATGAGATATCGATCTGAAATTTTGCACGCTTCTTTTTCTCCTCAAGAAGCTGCTCATATGTGGGAATCGTTGACATTAAACAACTATAGCATATAGCTGCCATATAAACTGAGCGATCGGAGCGAAGTGTTTCTAAAGAAAACTTATTAATTTCATAAGATATTATCACGAAATTCGGCATGGATTATTATCTGATGCAATAAATGTAATATTTCCAGAAATTGTTCAGATTGGATAACTATAGCATATAGCTGTCATACAAACTGAACGATCGGAGCAAAGTGTTTTCATAGAAAACTTTTTTATTTGTTGAGATATATGCACACAATTTGACATTCACTATTATTTTTCATAATAATGAAATCTCTAAAAAAATTTTTCAGATCGGATTACTATAGCATATAGCTGCCATACAAACTGAACCTTCGGAACTAAGATATTATATGGAAACTTTGTAGTTTCGGTACAACCGAAGTTTTTTGTCTTTCTTTGTTCTTTGTTTTTCTTTTAGTAGTTCGCACTCATCATGAGACACCCTATATAAATGCATATAAATTAATTAGTTCGCTTATTATCTACATTTAATTGCTTATAAGTTAGTCATCGCACAAAGCTAAGTAAACCTACACCTTATGCATACATACAAACCTATATACTTATACACTCACACCCACACATACAGACATACACGCATATTTGTACAAAACATTACACAATACAATGCCATAAAGTCAAATAAATGTTTATCTTCGTAATTAATCAATGTGATTTGATCTGTTAACTGGGTTACACACACACACACACACACACACACAAGCACTCACAACTTTTGCATATGTGTATGTACATTATGGCCAGGCAAACACCTGGTCATATGTGTGGGTGTGTGCGTATGTGCTTTGGCCTTTGTTGCACACAGACCGCAGGTGCTCAGCACATGTTTATAATTATTTTAACCACTTTAAGTTTATCAGCATTGCATCGGTCAGGTTAGTCCATTAAGTTAATTAAATTCTTTAACGAGCGTTTGTGGCGGTCTAGTGGCGCGGAAATATTTAACATGTTACAAACATTTCTTTTTTTTCAAACTGCATACGCGTGCATTTACTTTTACGTGTGTGCGGCAATGGAATGTTCAATGCCTTTAGCTATTTACAGCAGACGAATATGGGAAAAATGTGGAAAATTACATTTTCTATATTTATATTGAATGCTTGTAATAGCTTTTGTGTGATGAAAATGATTTTGAGGATCTTTTTGAACTATAATAAAACTTAGATAGTTAATCACCGATCTTACTAATCTATATGTTAGGAGATAGAAGAACTTTTGGACATCATACCGAAGAAGTTTGAAACCATAGAGCTCATAGGACGCTGTAGCAGCAACGATAGTAAAATTAGTTCAGCCTAAAGGTAGGCAACGAAAGTAGTTCTCTTTGATTCTGCTTAAGATGTTTGACTTTTGATTTTTGGTTGAAGTCTGTAGTCCTGTCAGTTTCGCTTTTGAACTATTTTAAAACTTAGTTAGTTGTTGTTGTTATTGTTGTAGGGAAAGAAAACACTTTTGAAGTAATTAGGAGAAATGCTACCGGTTGAGAGTCCTTGGCATGATAAAAAAGCGGGAACGCTCTGCTTAAGCAGACTCGAATGTCGTTAGAAAGATGTTGGAACTTAGTTAGTTCGCCTCCAATGTTATTGATCTATATGTTTGGAGTATGTTTTGAAAGGAGAGTGTTTGAACATCATTCCGAATGAGTTTGAAACCATAGAGTATTTAAGCGGCTGTGTGGCAGCAACTATTTAAAAATAAGATGAACCTAAAGGTAGGCAACGAAAGTAGATTTTTTGGATACAAATCATCTAAAATACAAAACAATGAATCATCAAAAAAAAAATCAGATATGATAACTAATACATAACCAGTTTATAACCAAAATTAAAATTTACCAATATATAACCATTTTATAAGCAAAACTAAAATTTTTTTCAATAGAGTTCAGTTCTAAATATATGACAACCAATATGTAACTAGTTTATAACCATTTCATAACCGAAACTCAAGTGTAGTAGTCAATTATGTAGCTTTTCCACCGCCTGTAAACTTATGAAAAGTAAGGTTATGTTATTTTACATTTTATATGACGATATGTAACTATTTATAAAAATTTAATGCTGTTTTTATTAAAATCCTCTCGATGCTGGTCAAATTTGAAAATATTGCATTACAACTGAAGGTTATACATTTGTCTTTTTTTTTTTTTTGTTGGAAAAGTTTTCATCAAACTCACCGAAAAGCTAAATGTGAAACAAATTCTGAAAATTTAACGCAACTCCAGCAAAACATAACAACAACACGTCAATATTGATATTCAGCAGAGTAAATTTGACGGAGAAATATTAACGAGTTTCAATGCCAACAGAAATGTGTAGCCAACTGTTGTTGTTGCTTGTTGTTATTGTTACTTTTTGGCGCTTTTTTCACTTTGAAAATGTGTGTTTTCATTTGTGTGATGTGCGGCATTGTCAATCCTAATTTTCCTGTTTGCAAACCGATGGATATATGGTATATAAATGGTGTTTATATATATATCATAGAAGTATATATTTATGTTTTTGCATTTGCAGGGATTCAGGCATATGAGCCAAGGCACAGAGTTTAGATACATACATACTTATACTGGACAATATGTGCCTTGTTATCTGTGAGATGCGTTCGTTCAAATTGTATTTCGCTCTCAAAGCGGGCCCACCGAGTAGTGTATGTTGCCGCGGTGGTCAACTAGCCGCAGCTACGTTGTGCTGAACTTGGTTGCGCGCTGTCGAGCTGCGTTGTCGATGCCGTACAAATGACAGGAAATAATAAGCCAGAAATGAATGAAATTGACAGGCTCCAGCATATGGATTGACAATAACAATTTGTGTCATTGGCTGTGTGTTGAGGTGGTTCTTGAATGAGCGATAGAAGACAAGGTTCAAATTGTGCCAAGAAAACTCAAAAGATCTCTTTTCATATACATACATCTTTGAATAGATTTCGGCTGCATGGGAAACTTAACTATTTCTGGTTAGAATACTCGGAATAACATTTATATTACCACATATTGGGTAGTCGAAAAGTCTTTTCGTATTCAACGACATCTATTGACAAAATACGAAAAGACTTTTTCGTCTACATCATGTTATATATATCATTATCTTCAGCGGTATGGACTAAGCACAAAAGATTGTGGAAACCATGCATTTTACTTTGTGAACGCCCTAATGCATATGAAAAATTCAGATATATATGTATATATATGTAAACAGCTTATAGCGAAGTATGGTCAACACAATAATAATCATCGAAAACAACTAAAACCTTGTCAGTGGTGCTCATATTCATAGGCGCTAAAATACTGCGAAATTCTACTTGACATTGCAGACTATATATAACCTATATATACCTTATTTATACTTATGTACATCGATATATGGATAGATGAAACACTTCCAATGATAATAGCCAATGAGTCCAATGAATCATTTGCGCCATAATAGGGAACGTAGAAAATTTGCCAAAAATCAAACAGACATATATTCGTGTGCACATACAAGTACATATGTGTATTATACAATATCGGCAGATATATGGGTGGAAATTACTTGACAGTAGCAATCAGTGGAAAATGCGAACACATACAAGTTAATAACAAATGAAATTGGTTGATAATTGACAATGATTATGGCAGCAGTTCAGTCCGCTCAGCGCGGTTCAGCTCAGTTCAGCTGGATTCAGCTTGGCTGAGCGCGTGTTCAGTTGTATTGAGTTGAGTGTGTAGCTCGGTCACTTCATTCTCGGTTGCATGGCTGACTCAATCATCGACAAAGTTTGGCATTTTCCATTTATCAGTTTACGAGCGCTCGCCCAACTGCCAACAAATGAAATTTATGCGTGTGTATGTGAGTGTGTGGGTGTAAATGGAAGAGCTGATTGTTGAAATGTAATGAATATATGATTGAATGACAGTTTGCATGAATTGAACTGACAGGTTGGAAAAATGTCAGTGGTACATATTAATAAAAGCGAATACAGTCGTTGACAAGCACAACCGCGAAAACTAAAGAATGGTTAATTGTTGACGGCGTTGCTGAATACTTGTATTTAAAGCGGAGCGAGATGCAGAAATATGTAAAAAACATTTTGCTCTTTTTAGTAAATTTGTAATAAAACTAAAGGTGCTTACAGGTTTAAGCTAAGGAAAAATGGACAGTACTAGGGTACCAAATATTTTTGCTATAGAACAGAAGGGGTTTGTTCTTAAAGCAGGTTTTATATCGAAAGGTAGACTCAACTCAGAAAAGCTTCAGTTTAAATTCCTGTATAAAGTTAGATTAGTTTATACTGTCATATTGTCGAGCCATGCATATAGCTACTGGTTCTTAGTAATGCCGGCAGGAGGCTCAGTTCAAATTGAGTTGAAATAGTCGCCATATAGGACGTCAACACTTTGTGCGAACTTTAGGAGTAACTAGATATCTAAATTTGATACCTGGTCTAATCCTTCGAACTCCGAAGCTCTTAGATACTTAAGATGAGTTCTAGATAGTGCTAGATGTAAGGATAAGCGCTGTTTCAGTGCCTCTCTAATGCCAACTACTTTGCACTTCCGGCATATTTCGCCATTACTTATACCCACCCAGCTCGCATGAGATGTCAGTAGCTTGTGAGCTGTCAAGAGTCCAACCACCGTCCGGCAGCCCTTTCGAGATGCTGCTAAAACCCATGCGAGTTGTACTTGAGACATTTTATCTCGCCCTGGTCCGCATGTCAGCCGTTTCGAAAACTTCATTGTATATCGGTTTTAGTGACCTTCGTATTCTCTGTATTTGTTCGCTAGGAAGTCAAATGGCAATTTTGGCAACCTCAGCGGCAATTTAATTTCCTGCAATTTCTTCGCAGCCTGGAACCCAGCCGCTGCATCTACTTACTCCCTGCTACCTTACCTTACGTAATGCGTTTATATTTACACTTTTCTCTCAGCCGCTTTCCCGACTGCAAACACTTTCGCCTGACAGATACTGCAATATCAGGTTTAAGTGTCAACAATTGATGACATAATCCTTATCCCATTCAGATTTATTAGTCAAACTTTATAGCTAAATTAGGCTCTTTAGTATCCTCGAGTAGAAGCAGCCATGTAAATGTGTTTATCTCAAAGTAATGGAAATTGCGCTTCTAGGAACATACTTTAGTCCAGGACTTGGGATAAGCCACATTGGAGAACAATTGTTACTCTCGGAGATTTAAAAAATATTATTACAATCTTGCTTATTTAATGTTTCATGCACTTGTAGAGCGGCAGATCTGCTACTCTAAGGTCAAAAGTTGTATATTTAGTGTAAACGCCTAAAAGTATGCCTCTATGATCGATATTCCGAGATGTAAGGTAAGAAAGTGTGCAGTTGTAGGATACAATTAAATACTTTGAGACAGGAGTATTTACTGCCAAAATAGTGACCACTTAACTGGAATCTCATGAGCTATGACAAAATCAAAGTGAGGTCCCAATGGCGGTACGTTTACTGTATAAAAAAAAGTTTAAAATTCGTCTGCACCCCTACTTCGCTATATGTCACTCATATGTATATGTATTCCTGCGAACATATGAACTTATATCTTACTAAGTTCGGTCATTAATTGTAAACCTTAGCGGTTCATAAGCACCTATTATTCACGTTGTTTTACTAATAGAGTCCTACAAAGCAGACACATGTTCCGCTCGCCTAAACTCACATTAGCAAATATGTTAAAGTGGTTCTGAAGATGGCAGAGCAAACACCACCACAACATATGGCAGCCCAAGAAAGTTGGTTAGCACAAATTTTCGGCCAAATTTGCATTGGAAATTTAGGCGTTTGGTGTGAATTTGCGTCTGTTGTTTTGACAATGTTGCCACATTTACTTGTGAATGTGTGTGTGCATACTTTCGACTTGACTGCGCAAGTGGCGAAAGGTAAGAAGCGGCAAGTGAGGCACGCATGCGAGCAAGAGTTTCGGGTATAACCAACTATTGTGCGTGGCATTGCTGTTGGTGGCATTTACATACATCGCTTAGCCGGAATTGCGTATTAACAGCACGTGCATGGCCGCACTCGCACACATACCGTTTGATATTTTGTATATATGTGTATCTGTGTGGCTGGGTTCGCTTATTTGTGTTGGAAATTCAAAATTTTCAAAGCCATACACACGCACCAGCACCGAAGTCGATAGCTGGGGTTGCCATGGTTTGACTTGAATTAACGGAAGCGTCTCTATGCAAGCTTACTCTCTCGCTTAGTTACAATTTAAATGGACTTTTTGGGCTAAAAATGCGAACTTTGATGTCATTGCTATTAAACCCTTTCCATTGGCGAACGCAGAGTTTCGTCTAAACTGCCCAGTGACATAATGGTGAATTAAATCAACTTAGGTACGTGAACTGTGTTAATTTCGTGGGTTTTGTAATATCAAAAATAATTTATAATTGAGTGGTAACGTTGGTTTTGAAATAAAAGAAATGTTTTTGTTTTTTTAATTTTTTTTTAGCACTATGATGCATCCAGAATATTTTCCTAAAGTTTCAAGGTATTTTTAGTTCTTTCCAAATCAGTCGAGTATCCACATATCATATACATATCTATACTCATCTACTTACCAATCCTTCGCCTGCCCATCTGTCCGAAAACTAGCTGCCAATGGCACAATTTCCAAAAAGAATTAACGAAAATTGCACAAAATATTATACAAGCTCTTTGATATGCAAAATATTTGGAATAAGTTAATTCATTTATTGCACGAAAAACAAGGTTCGTTGAAAATAGGCATTTTTCCGGCCGTCAAATTCCACGTGACCTCGTAAACTTAATTTCAAAAGTAATTTTTGAAGATTTATGTCTATCAAATCGTCTTAAATGAAGCAATACTTTGGCGATCTTATCTACTTAATAACCGATACATTTGTTAGTTGGAAATATTTTGAGCAGCTAGCCTAGTGAATCCTCTTTCCAACGACATATTGAACAATATAGTCGAAGTAAAATTGCTGAAGTTATAGACAAGAATGCTGCGGGACCTTGCTGGTTACTTTTACGTGTCCAAAAAAATTACACCACAGAAATGCTGAAAGAAATGCACTGTGAGTCGTAACATACCTTTAGGCTGATATGTGATATAAATATATATATGATTGCATACTTTTAGGCTGATATGTTATGTCAAAGAAACGTAAGCACGTGTAATAATCTTCGAGCGGACACGGCTGTTGGTGCTTTTGATTTCAGTTCTAGTATTAACAAGCCTGAACGTTGCTCCTTTTATGGTCATTATATATAAGCTTTATTTCGGGTATGAATTAGATAAGTTATAAGGAAAACTACTTAATTGCTACTTACGGACATTATTTATATCGCAAAAAAGTCTCTTATAAAATGGAAAATTATGAATTTAACTTCCAAGAATTTGGTCCAGCAAAACAAACCGAAAAAGCTCACCTATGCGTAGCATACCTTTAGGCTGTGATGGCTGTTTCGTGTAGCAATGCTTTGCCAACTAAAAAAATTAATTAATCAATGCCTTTTAAGTTCGTTTATAAACAATAAATATTAATTATCTTGAGCAAACATCAAACAAAAGCATGAAAATATTTCCGCAAAATAAATAAAAATCTATAGATTTTCATCACAAGAAATCAAATACCAGTTTGTATTGGTATTAAAACAAAATGTCTCTAATAAAGTCAACATTTGTTTAGGCTTTGCTTTTACCAGTGCTGAAGTGCTTGGCAAATGCAGGTGTTCTTCTTAGAAATATTTGCTCATATTTTATTTTGCAAAGTTGTTTGTTTAGAAAATGCTGCAAAATTAATTAATAACAAATTGGCGTTGATTGATTCTGACCTGTGCTGACATTTCGGCATATCTTCTCATAGATGAATGTTTGCTTAGCTTAAATGAAGCAAGCAGGGCGGAGAAGACAAATCAGGAAGCAATTAAAAAAAGATTCACTGCGCAAATTTCGTAGAAGCAAATAATTATTTAGTAAATTTATTTGTTTTGTTGGCTTAAGATGTTCGGGAAAATTTCTTTGATGATTATAAATGAATCGCATCTAAAAGTAGGCTTTAGTTTTTGGCTGAGCAGCATAGTGACGGAATCCTGTCTCCAGGAAAATCTATTTACGATGAAAGAGGTTTGAATGTAGCGCTTGAATCACTGAACACCTCATCATGTAATATGAAACTTCCCAAATTTTTATAAAAAGTCGCCTGCAATGTTTTTTTAATTTTTATTTTTTGTGCTGCTCAAATCACTGAATTACTCACCATGTAATATGACACTTCCAAATTTTTTTTGTAAAAATTTTGTTCTAAATAAAACTCGCTTGCTATTTAATTTTTTTGTTGCTTATATCTTCGTTTTATTCATTTTCGGGTTTTTTTACTTTTAATTATCTAATAATTTCTTACTCCACTTGTGTTTTATTTTTAAATTACGCTAATTATTATACAATATTTTCTTCATCATAAGTAAAAAAGTAGTCAATTTATAGGTTTACAACTTCTTACATATTTTCTTAAGTGTTTTTAACAGCTAATTATTAAAAAAAATGTGGGTTTGATAAGAATAGAAAACAATAGTGATTTTTTCTTGTTTCTCTTTCTTTTTCTTCTGGCAACTACATGCACACATACTTATTGATAAAGGCGTACAATAAAGATACTTAAGTAGGGTTTGGGCATTTTCACAAAAAGATGTAAAAATCAAGGGCATAAAAGAGCTTAGATATAAGTCTTTGTTCAGTTTTTTCTTAATAAAAGCGTCAAAAAACAGAAAAAATGCAGAGAAATAAAACAAATATTTACAATAAAAAATAATTCTTTAAAATAATATTTAAACATAAAGTCAATGTATAAAGGAAACAAATTTAATAAATAAAATATATGAAATTATAATAAGTATACATCTCTTGAACAAAAATCGACAGTATACCATTCCTGACATACAATTTATTAAGAAATTATTTTTTATATAATATTTTCTTAGTAATTTGTAGAGTCAATATAAGAAAATATTTTTTATATTTATAAAAAGTTGTACAAATTTATCATAAATTTCACACCTCGCTACACAATATTCAAAAAAAAAAATAAAATAAAACAACATAAAGCCAAAATAAAATTAAAATAAAATAAAATAAAATAAAATAAGATAAAATAAAATAAAATAAAACAAAATAAAATAAAATAAAATAAAATAAAATAAAATAAAATAAAATAAAATAAAATAAAATAAAATAAAATAAAATAAAATAAAATAAAATAAAGATAAAATAAAATAAAATAAAATAAAATAAAATAAAATAAAATAAAACAAAATAAAAAAAGTAAAAAAAATAATTTGGTCTATAAAATGAACCAAAAAATAATTATCAAAAAAAAAAATAATAATAATAATAATCACATTAAAATATGATGAAAATAAAAATCATAAATTTGTACGTCAAAATTAATGAAAAAAGCGTTTTAAATAAAAAACTATTAGATTTTCAAAAATAAAAAATATGAAAAAAATGAAATATTCATTTGAAGACAAAATGAACTAAAAAAATTTATGTTAAAAAAATATTAATATAAAGTTTTTTGAATGAAAAATAAAAGTTTCTTTAAAAAATAATAAATTTTGTCGACGAAAATGAACTAAAAAATTTTTAAATTAAAAAAATAAAAGTATAAAATTTTTCAAATAAAAAAGTCTCTTTAACTAAACAAAATACTTTTATGTTTGAATTTTTTTTTTAAATTAAAAAAAGGATAAAGTGTTTAAAATAAAAAATTAAAATTTAATAAAAAATATTAATTTTCTCAAAAAAGTACCGAAAAAAAATTAACTAAAAAATATTTAAATATTGAAAACATTTGGTGCTGATTTCGCATAAAATAACGCAGCATATAAAGCAAAAATAATAAATATAAATATATTTAGTAATAAATTACTAAAATAAAATAATAATATTTACACAAAACAGCAAATTGTCTAAAAATACAGCTACAATATGATTTTACGTCTAACTTAATTAAGTTTAAAATAACTGTACGCTTTAAAGTTGTGCGTTTAAGTGTTAAAAATACAAACAAACTAACATATTTTTAATTTAAATTTTTTTTTAATTTCTAAAATTTTGTTGTAATTTTCAAAATAGTTTTTTGTTGTAATTCTCACGCAGCTGCCATAGATTTTCTTACGAATTTAACTTAAATTGAATTTAAAAAATATTTGCCTAGCATACCGTCCACACATACACATAAGAGTTCGGTTGTATTTTGGAAATTTTCACTTGATTTTGTTACAATATTAGATATTCTTTGAGAAGAAGCACTTTATTTCACCAAAAACCATACGTTCAGCTAAAACTGTGAGAGCAATAAATATAAAATTTGCATAACTAGTCAACAATCAATACGAGTTTTGTCCATAACTTTACATATTTTTCTATGTGTGTGTGTGTTTTTGTAATTTTTTATATATATTTTTTGTTTGGTTTGTAGGTAGAAAAATTCATCGAGTTACAATTTTTGTGGGCGGGAGAAAGGATTATTTGATTTGTTTGTATTTTATTTAGTTGCTTTTAACAGCTTTTAGTTAAACATATATATGTATGTTTATGTATTTTTGTTAATTTTTTAGCGTATATGATTTAAATTGCATTTAGATGTAGTTTTCAGTTTATTCACTGTGATTTGGTCCTCATTAATTTTCAGCTAACGCATGTAAATGAAAAGAATTTCTCTTTAGCTACTGTTATACTATATATATAGACTATATATAGCATGCTTTTTACATAAATAAAATCAAATTATTTTTCAACACTTTTTCATTGAATTTCGTTTAGTTTTAGAATGCAGCGCAGTTTTTACATTAAATGTTTGTTGTTCGCTTATTTTTACTTTTACTTATTTAGTGTTTTTTTTTAAATGTATATGCTAAAGTTGGATTTTTTTTATGTATTTGCTGTAGTACATAGTATTCGCGCAAGATTTAGTCTTTTCTGTTATGTTGTAACTTCGTTCAATGTGGCTAACTAAAGGTCTACACCTCCTTCATTTATATTTTATATTTCACATTATGTTGTAGTTGTTGTACGCTATGTAACTATATGAAAGACTTTATAGATATTATGTACATTTATATACACACTGAGGCATTTACATGCAAAAATACTATTTGTATTGGTAGTAGTGGGGCCCAGAAATATTTTTAGTGAGAGCCGATAGCATACAAATCTCTCATGTTTTAGTGGATTTTGTGAAGATATTTTTTCGTTATCATTCAGTCGGTTTTTTCAATGTTTCTTTTCTTCGTTGCTTATACAGGGTGCACACTTTTACATTTACTGGTTTTGAAATTCTTTGAGGACTCACATTATTCTGAAAATCTTAGCCACCACTAATACGAGTACTTTAAAGTTTTGCACAAAAAAAGATTTTTATATACACACATATATTATTTATGGCTTTGCTTTTAATTTAGCAATAAATTCTGTTTGTAAAATGCTTGTAAGCTTCGCCGCACAGAGTGATTTCGTTGATATTTCCTCACGCTATAACTCAAGGTTATAGAAATAATAAAAAAATAATAATTACAAACATTTAAAAATAATAAAAAAAAATTACAATATAATTAAAAAAAATTTAAGCAAAAATTTAAAACAATTTTCTGAAATTTAAAAAAATTAAAAAGAAAAAAAAACATAAATAAAATAAATTAAAAATTTTAAAATATTAGAAAAAAATTAATAGAAAATTTAAAATTAAAAAAACAAATTAATATAAAAATTAAAAAACAATAAAAACTTATTAAAAATTTGTTTAATTATTAATATATTTTTTAAGTAAAACCAGTTACAATTTTTTTAGAAATTTAAAGGATTAAAGAAAAATAAATAAATGAAACTATATATAAAAATATTACAAATTTTAAATATTAAAAAAAGTTCATATGAGAAGTTAAATTTAAGAACTTAAGAAATTGAAAAAGAACAAATAAATAAAATAAAAAAAAAATTAAGAAAAATGTTAAAAGAATTATTTACAAACAATTATTAAGTCGATCCGGCTTACAAAATTTTTTTTATATTTAAAAAATTAAAAAAAGATTAAAAATAATTAATTTGAATTTTAAAATATTAAAAACAAAATAAATAAAAGTTAAAAAATAATTAAACAATATTTAAGCAAAAATTAAAAAAAAATGTTTAACTTTTGAAAATTTTAAAAATTAAAAAATTAAAACACATTTAAAAAAATTTAAATAACAAAATTTTTTACTTTAAACCCGTTACAAAAAATTTTGCAAATATAAAAAATTAAGGAAACAAAAAATTAATAAAAAATTTTAGAAATTTTAAAGCAAAAAATTAAAGAAAATAATATTTAAAAAATACATAAATAAAAAAATAAAAACTTAAGAAATTGAAAAAACATTAAAATTTTATTTTAAGCAAAAATTTTAAAAGAATTAAAAATTTACAAAATTAAATAAAAAAAAATTATTGTTAAAAAAAATACTAAATAAAAAAATTATTAAAAAAACAAGAAAATAAATATGGAAATTCTTAAGAAAATAAATTAATAAGAATTCAATTAAGTTAAAAATTGTTGCCTACATTTTGGCGCGAAGATAAAAAACTATTTGCGTTCGCTACTGAATTATTAATATGCAAACAATACAAAATAAGATAAAAGAATTAAAAAAAATTCAAAAGATAAATATAAAAAATACGTGGTAGCGACACTGTGAACGCCATTTAAGCTTACAAACATTTTTTAGTTTTTTTAGACGTTTTTACACACAGAAAGATATTTATAAATGATTTGCGTAAAGGTACTTGTTTTATAAATGCATGGCCTTTAGCTGAAGTTGTAGTTGGCTAGATCTAAAGTACATTTTACGATTTACAGTACACACATACATTCATATATCGCACTAAGTGGTTCTACTATAACTTAACTACGCATTTCATTTGGAAGTCTTATATATGTTTGTTCACTTTGCAAAATTCGCGCCGATTTCTGGCATTTCTGCACGCTTTTGTACTAAAAACTAAATTTAGAAACTCGTTTGTGCAAACTGACAAGAAATTAATTGCATTAAATATATAAAATTTGCTTTATTCTAAAAAAAATATTTTAGCAGTTACTTAAGGTACTTTGTGCAAGTAGTTCAACAATGTTACAGAAACTGAATTTTTTTGCTACAAAAAATTGCTTTCATAATTTCTGAAAGTAAGTCAAAGTTAAATTTCACGCTCAAAACTCACCACACTTGCTTTCGCTGCTTGCTCGGCCTGCGTTTTGCCACAAGTGAACCTGCTTCAGCTGCCTTAATGCTAAGTATTTAAATTACAAGTAATTTACACAATGCCCGCATAACGGCATTTTCTCCACCGCTTACGCATCTCCATTTGTGCACCCACGTCTCACTAGACGATTGTGGTGCGCTCCGCGTTGCTCGTACACGTACTACTCCCACCAATGCATACAAATTGACACTTAATGTCATCTTTCGGTAATTCTCAGGAGGCCACTGTCTCATAGTTGCCGCTGCCCAGCAACGCGGACGATGAGTTGAGTAACGGCATGCCGGCCGTCGTTGCCGCTGTAGCCGCCGACATGCCCATGCTCATGCCGCCAAGTGAGCCGCCACCAGCTCCCCCCACGCCGGCGCCGTTGTGTGTGCGCGGCGATGTGAGCAGCGACTGCGTTGCGGCCAGGCTAATATTCCCCGATGTCATCGATGAGGTGAGCGCCGAGGGCATGCCATTTGTCGTCATGGATGCCACCGCCGCGGCAGCTGCGGCCGCCGAGGCGTGGTGCTGCAAAGCGCCCGGATGTGGCAAGGTGTTGCAATGCATGCCGCTGCTGGCGTTGCTGGTGAGGCTGCCACCGCCCATGCCGCCGGCGCCAACGCCGCCCGAAGTGCTGCCCAGCGTGCTGCTGTTCGTTTGTAGAGAGCCGTTGGATTGGCCGCTAAGCAGCGGTATAGTGCAGGTGGTTGTCGAGCCGTAGGGCGAGGTGGGTGAGGTGCGCGTCTCGTAGGCGGGCAGGTAGGAGCGGCCGGGTATGCGTGTGTAGATGTTGGGTGGCGTGCGTGTGGAGAGCAGCGGCGGTGGTGCGGTGTAGACGGGGCGTTGAGCGGCGGGCGCGCGCTGCGGCGTGTTGTACAGGCTGAAGGCGGGATTGGTGGTGAGCGATAGTTCGCCATACTGCAAAGAAGAAGAGTGTGTAGTATTAGTAAATAACTTGCATGTTCGTGAGTGCATAAAGTATGAATTTGTTAATAATTTTTAAGTGCTGCTCAGTTATGCAATACTCTTTATTATATGTGCGCCAAAGGGGCGAGCACATGTTGCCAGTGCAAGTGACCATTTTAAATATTTAGGCGTTTTTAAAAGCAACAATTCATTGAAATTATGTTAATTCCGGTAGCAATCTATTTTCATAGCCCACACTTGCGCTCCCATTCACTGTTATCTTTGCATGTCTATGCATTACAACTAATTTCCCCTGGTCTGCTATGCAACCCTTTTGCGCTTCACTTAGCATTTGCACTTAGAAGGTATTAAAAGCAAAAGGCAACTTGTCACACCATCCCTAACTCGCCTTTGGATCCAATAGTGCCTACTACGCATGCATGTTACTCATACGCCCGGCGGGTCGTGCTGGTCACTCTTCACTAATAATAAGCTCGCATCCCTTGGGCATACCATAACGCCCGTGTGGCAAACGTAATGGTGCACAACTTTGTTGCTTTGTTGAAAACATACAACTTTTATGCTTGTACAGCATTATTAATACTGAATTATGCAAAGTGACCCGTACACAACTTAACTGCTAAGTATGCTTGCGTTACCTTCATAAGCACATACGTACACATATGCTGCGTGCTCTTGTTATTTGTTGTTATTGTCGTTTTTTTATACATTTGTGTACGAGCTAAAGTTAAGTTCTACTTAGACTTAACAAACCAAATTCACACTCACTTGACATGCGAACATAAGTTGGCCAATAATGCTAATTCGCCTGGGGACAGTCGCCCTACAGATACTTGTGTGTGTTTGCCGCAGTAGTGCGGCTCTTCGTATCGTGTATATTGAAAATAAATTTTTGATAAATGAAAATTGATGTCTGCAATAATTATTGGAGGTAAAAATTGATGGAACGGTAATTACAAGCTGGCGTTAATGATCAATTTGAGCAGCGGAGTCGACTTGGATGTGTTCATCTGTCTGTATATACGCAATTTAGTTTCGCAGTTGTTGAGATATCGATCGGAAATTTGGCACATACTCTTTTCTCATGAAGAACCTGCTCATTTGCCGGAGTCGGTTATATTGGACCACTATGGCACATAGCTGACATACAAGATGGACTGATACAACTCAATTGCTCGTTTGGAAAACTATTTTATTTGTATAGCTATTGCCACGAAATTTGGCACATACTATTATTGAAGAGCAAGCTACAGTCTCCGAAGAAATTATGCAGATCACACGAACTATAGCATATAGCTGCCATACAAATTTACCGAATAAACTCAAGTGCTTGTATGGAAAACTTTTTTATTTGTTTAGGTATCGTAACGAAATTTGGCAAATAATACTGCTTAAGATATAGCTACAATCTCCGAAGAAATGGTTCAAATCGCACAACTATAGCATATAGCTGTCATACAAATGGACCGATCAAAGCCAGGTCTTTGTGTGGATAAATTGTTTAAATGAGAAGTTATCTTCACGAAATTTGGCACATATTTTTATTTAAGCCATAACTACAATTTGCGAAGAAATTGCTTAGATCGTACAACTATAGCATATAGCTGTCATACAAATGAACCCATCAAACTCAAGTCCTTCTATGAATAAATTTTTTGTAAGACAAGTTATCGTAACGAAATTTGGCATGGCCTATTACTCAAGATAGTCCGATAATCTACGAAAAAATCATTCAGATCGGAGCAGTATAGCATATAGCTGTCATTGAAACTAATCACCATAAATGCAAAAAAAGCGCTTTTTATACTCACTAATTGTAATAGATGCACCTGTTAACGATAATATAGCTTCCATGCAGTCGAAGTTAACGCTTTTTCTACTTTTTAAATAAATTTATGTATTATCATACCATATGTGTGCAGAAGCCTTAGCTCACAGTGCAGCAAGAAAATTTTTACCTCAGCGAAACACACTGAAAACAACTGTCAGCTATCTTGTAATGAGGTGTAAAATAATTGTTATTGATTATCACTCAGACAGTCACTATAGACGTGTCTTACAAAATGTCAATCGCGCACTTTAATTTGACGTCTGAGTCGGGGACATTAGAATAAAAAATATTTCTTTAATCCACAGATGTCCTCACACGCATACAATATTTATACCTCGTGTCCATCTAAAGCACAAAAATGATCAGCCATTTTCTAAAAAGACAAACGTCTGGTAATTGCATCAGCTGCCAGACAACGTTCAGCGTGCGAGGCGTGAGCAATTGTGCGCCCAAATTTATCTAATTCACTAAATCGACGGACGATTTACATACAAAAATGTTGACGCAACTGAATAAATAACACACACGCACGTGCTATATATAAGAGTGTTTGTACACGCCAAATGGCAGCAATAACTTTAGCGAGCACAAAAAAACTCGAGCACACATACACCCATACATGTGCTGCTTACATATGTGAGGCCAACACCGTTGAGTGAACACCTGCACGTACGCCGTGAGCGGGGCGCCGTTGTTGTCGTTTTATTTCAGTTGGCATTCATTTGACATTTGACTTCTGTTCGCTGGTATTTGCTGGCATTTCATTGTATTGTGTTGGCTGCTACCATTGTTTGCGCTGCCGTTCGATTGCGGTGCTTACTCAAACTTGGCCGTTAGAGCAGCGCCTGAGCCAAACACAAAATACACTGCATGTGTGTGAGCGCGTGTGCTTCACCTTTATGCCTCGATAGAACGTGACAACGATTTCTTTATTGTGACTTTGCACAGCGCTCAAGCGCCCGATGAAGTTGATGCGAAAAAGTAGCATAAAAACACACACACACACATATGAGTGTGTCGGTGAAATGAGCGCGCGCGCAAAGTCAATCGATTTCATGGCGCTGATATGGCCTTCATTGGTGTGCGTGCATATACATATACACATGCATACGTTTCGTGCGCACGTGTTGGCATTAGTCGGTTGTGCAAAGTTTCCACACATAATGCTGAATTCCGTGTTAAATTCTGTGTTGAAAAGTTTGCCAAAGGCAATATTTTGCATACTAAACAAAAAATGTTGCTCATACGCCGTGGCGCATTGTAATGGGTAAACCATGCCTTGGCGCTGACACAGGCATGCATGTGTGCGTTAAAAATTAGTTAAAGTTTTGGCTAGTAAGACACTTGCATGGAAGTGTGCTTGTGCGCGGCTTTCAGGCGGTTACTGCGTGGTTCGTTCCACAAAATGTGTATTTTTCAAGCACAAAAAACCAGAAAATTAGCCGAAAAGCTGGAGCTAACGACTTTAGTGTCTTCAAATAATTGTTAGCGTACCAGAAATAGCAACATATTTTTTTTTTTCGTCGTCAGCTTTTACACAGCGCACATAAGCGTCCTTTGTTGGCTTTTTTGCAGCTGCTTGTCTTCTCCAAACGTTTTTGGCACAAAGAAAGTGCGAAACTCAGCACTTAGCACGCTGTCAGGTGCGCGCACAGCAGTTTTTCTCAAAAGTATTGGTGCACACGCTTAGCAAGAAATACAAAAACAAGTACAGGAAGCACTCTGCCATGAGCAAAAAGGAGATTCTTCTGGAGTTTGGTGCTGCATTAGCACTAACGTCGTGCAACAAGCAGGCAATTTATTTAACTTTGGCAAAAAGTTACTGAAAAAGTCGGCAGCACAAAGCAGTGAAATACACAAGGCAAAGTATGGAAGCAGCAGAGCTAAGCGCTTTCGGCGAAAACTGCAAAGAACTCCCAGAACAGAATGTGTTAAACTAAGCATAAAAGAGTGAGGCAAACAGTGAGCCTCACTACTTTGTTCATGCCGAATTGACAGGTGTCGCAGCAGCGCGACATTGACGAGTTACCGGGGGAAATGGACTGAGTGACAGCAAGGAAAAGCACGCAAATACAAGAAAATACACGAAAGCAATACGGAAACAACAGCAAAAGCAAATCAAAAACATGCCTATAAAGTGTAACAATGTTGAAATCGAGAAATGTGGCATGCCCCAAGAGACAAGTGAGACAAAAATTTATTGAAAATAATAAGCAACTGCCAACGGCGAGAAATGCTGAGTTTCTGCACACATTTTGCGACACATTTTGTAGTTGTTGTTGGCCACAGCACCTTCAACTATATGCACGCGGCGCGGCCTGCGAGGTTAATACATTTATTTACCAATGAAATATTGCAAACAAACTAATAAAAGTGTCAATGCGAAGAATTCAATTCAATTTCGGTTATGAAGTGAGTTCATCTGTCGCATTAGTGTGTGTGTCGGTGCAAGTACATGCATATAAATGTGGTTGTATGGCAACAATTGTATGCGCAAGTAAGCTGACAATGAATGTGCGTGTGAATGCGTCAATGAAAGTGTGGCATTTGTATCTGTGTAGTGAATTTGTGTAGGTGCCTCACAGTTGTAATGGCTGTCAGTGTCACACATATGCGGCAAGTATATGTATATAAAGCTTCATACTAGCTGAGCCACACATAATTAAATGTAGTGAAGGTGGTAGAGGTGGAGCATGAATGCATATAAATAATATGGAAGATGGAAAAGTTGTATCATAAAAATGAGTTACAGCAGACGCGCGTTTGTTAAACACAGAAGCGAAAAATGCCGAAAAGTTGATGGCTGGCGGATTGAGAATGAATGAACTGCTGTTGGCGCGGAGAAATGTGAGATTTCGCTAAATGAGGAATGAAGAAAAGCAATTTGAGGTTCTTAGACTTATATATTTTTATTTAATTTTATTTAATTTAGTTTTTGACATTTTAAGCACAGGGTTTAATCAAGTATGGAGAGACTTCTTATTTGACAAGATATCCTCACGAAATTTGGCATGAACTATTGTCTATAGTAGCGCCACAAGATCCGTAAAAATTGTTCAGATCGGTTCACTTTAGCATATAGCTGCCATATAAACTCACTGCCCCAAATTGAGTTTTTGAGTGGAAAGTTTGTTTATTTAACAAGATATTCTCACGAAATTCGGTATGAGCTATTCACTAAGGCAGTGATACAAGCTTCTAAGAAATTAATCAGATCGGATGAGTATAGCCTATAGCTGTCATACAAACTGACCGCTCAAAATCAAGTTTTTATGTGAAAAGTTTACTCATTTCACAGGATATCTTCACGAAACTTGGTATATGATATTCTCTAAAGCAGTGATGCAAACTCCGAAAAAATTGTTCAGATCGGAGCAGAGCAGCATATAGCTACCATACAAACTTACCGCTCCAAATAAAGTTTTTGTATGGAAAACTTTTTTATTTGACAAGATATCCTCACGAAATTCGGTATGTATTATTTTCTAAACCCACGGTGCAATCACGGTAAAAAATATTCAGATCGGACTACTATAGCATATAGCTGCCATACAAACTGAATGATAAAAATTAAGAAAAAATCTTTTTATATGCTTTTATGTTAGAAGAAAAGCACCTGTTGAGGTGAGGTACCACTAAAATTAACGATTTTTTTTTTTTGTTTTAAGTCCCATTTATTTCTTGCATTCCAATGCCGTAGCAAAACTAACTCGAAAGTATTTTAAAACACTTTGAAAAGTTTACTCATTATAACCGCAAACACTTGTACCAAACTGGCTTAATTGAGTTGCCACTCACACATTCAAGCGTTGGGACAAATTAGAGAAACCTTTCAAAACAAAATCAGCACAATTTTTGCTGAAAATCACAGCACACAAAGTTCATTTGCCCATATATATTAACCAACAGACGGAAAATGCAAACAGAATGTAATTTGTCACAGGAGCAGCACAATTATAAACCAAAAACAGAAGCAAAAAATGAGTAGTAAATACCTCACTCATCCGCAAGTAATAACTCTTTGCTGCCAATTTCCCAAATTAGCACAGTTGCAGACCTAAATTATTGTAATTGCATTGTGAGAGCGAGTAAGGAATACGAATGACGTTCGAACGCCTGAACTGAGCCACAGCTGCATACATACAAACGCTTATATTTATATGGTGTATATAGAAATATATACATATATACTCAGATATTTTTCTGTCATAATGATACACTCCACTTGAGCGCGTGCCGAGATTGTTAGGTCGAACACTCTGCTGCTACGACTTGGAATAACTTGCAACAAATTAACCGCAATTAAGGCACTTTAATTAAGCTCCGACAATGGGTATGAGCAATATCGACCAACAGCAGGCACAAATTTGATATGTCCATACACACACACACACATATATATATATATTGTTGTACTTATGCTAGTTTGTGCGGCTTATTATGAGCAAACAAAGCGAATTCTCGGAAGTGTGTCATATCTTGGCATGGATTGTTCGTTAAGGGTTCGACACAAAATTACTTGAATGACAGAAACAATGAACGCTGACACACTTGCAACCGCATACGGATATTATAGTTGTTTGTGTGTGTGTGTGTGTGTGGCTGTGTAGTTGAGGATATTGTCAACAAAATTGAACCCTGACAAATGAGTACGCAAACACACACATATTTACATATGCTGTGTGGCAAATATTTGAAAACTATATAGATAAAAGAATATACAGTTATGTGTGCTATATATATGTATGTCCATGTGGTTGTTAACAGGCCATAATAATCAGTGGCATACAAACAAAGTGGGGTGCTCTAGTTGGCTGCCAAAAAATTGTAGCCTATCTGCAAGGCGGACATGCACATATACGCTATGCTGTTAATACCCGTTACGATAAATGCATGTATGAGTGAAATTTTGATCTGTGCAAAAATATATATTTATATGTACATATATACATATGTAGAGTTATTTATTATGTGCGAGTCACTCGTGTGCTGACCACTTTGCAGTGCTCGCTTGATTGTCATGTTTTCGCAGCACTTTGCCGTTTTCTCAGCCGCTAACTGACGAAAGTATCTACTTTCCGCTTCCGCTTCCCTACAACCACTGCTGCCGCGCTTTCTTGTGATTTTTTTGTTCCATATATACACAA
The DNA here is from genome assembly GCA_037783105.1 of Bactrocera zonata. Classification (NCBI taxonomy): domain Eukaryota; kingdom Metazoa; phylum Arthropoda; class Insecta; order Diptera; family Tephritidae; genus Bactrocera; species Bactrocera zonata. The sequence goes on from JBAWJQ010000396.1 coordinate 60,785, forward strand.
TTATGTGTGTGTGTGTGCTCAGAGGGCCACATGTTATGCGTCCGAGCACGCACTTCCGCCTTAGAACACAATGAGTTGCGAGCAACGATGACGTAGAAACATTGTTAAAGACAGCAAGCATAACAAGGAGTATGAGTTTCGGTCATGTGGACTTTTGCGCTTTTTGACACGCGCTTGTAAGTGGAGAGCGTACGCTTCCGCTTTGACACGCTTTTATGCTGCCGAAGACAAGTCTGCTGTGAAATGCTACCAATGTATAATAACAACAAAAACGTATATTATGTTGCGTGTCATCGTAAACGATGTGAGTTGCGAGGACAGCTATAATGAAGCATACCTTTAAGCGCCAGATTTTATAATAAGCAGACGCAGGTTATTATCTACATACATATAATATATTATACAGTATATCAATGCAAAAGTACTTACAAAGCGACTACATCGCAGTTGTCATTAAATAACGGAAATATAACGAAAAGCGGGCTTAAAAGACTCCACAAGTTGTGAGGGGAAAAAGTTGCCAATCAGCAAATAATGACGGAGCGACACAGACAAGTGGAAGAACTGCAATAATAAGCCATTTAGGCCGCAATATAATGTCGATGACATTGTTTCTACAAAAGGAGGCTATAAAATGAAATAAACCTGTCAATCTGCGCGGTATACTTATACATGAGCAGGCCTACACAAATCTCAAATACATATGAGCATATGGATTAGGGGCTGTGGCATTGCTGACAGCGTCTGCTCGAAAATTGCTGGGTGTAAAAAGTGTCGACGTTGTTGACAATGATGATGACAACGGCAAATTGTTTCGCGCTGGTGACAGTTTAGCAAATAGTTTCAGTCGAACAACAACAACAGCACTAAAAATGTGCTAAGCACACAGTTGTGTGGTTGTCATACATAAAACCACTTAAAAAGTAAATTCTTATAACAGTAAGGAGAGCAGCAGATTGGCAAGTGGAGGATTTATTTTGCACCAATATTTGGTATGTTTATGTTTTTTGATGTTAGGGTGAAAAATCGAAAAAAAAAATTTCAAAAAAAATTTTCATAAAAAAACTTTCAAAAAAATTTCGAACAAATTTTTCGAAAAAAAATTTTCGAAAAAAAATTTCGAAAAAAAATTTCGAACAAATTTTTCAAATTTCTTTTTTTGAAGGACGAGAACAACATAACCAAAAATTAATATTTAAGTTTCAGAAAAAATACTATAATATTTGTTTAAAATCTATGGACAGTCGAAAAAGTCTTTTCGTATTTCTAATCAAACTTCAACTTATTTTTTTTTTTATATTTATTCTGATAAATAAATAAGCAAATATGAACTATTTTGGTCGACCACTTTTCGCCATTTTTACGCTAGAGACATTATTCCATCAGTGTGAATCGAAATTTCGAAAGTTCCAGAACAGAAGCCGGCGAACCATTCTTGTTGTACACGAACTGGTGCAGCATCATCTTAACTTCACAAATTTCATTGGTGGCTTGTTTGGCATCCTTCCCTTTTTTATACAAAAATTTCAAAATATAGCAAACTTTTTCATTATTTTCGCTATTGTTTGAACAGTTGAACTTTTTTTGAATTTTCCTGAATTTAATTTTTTTTAGTTAAATCAATTTTAATATCTCCACTTTCCAACACTGTATGACATGATACATTGTGATTGGTAGCACTGGAGATACTATATACGAAATTGACAAAATACGAAAAGTCTTTTTCGAATACCCAATATTTTGTTGAGGGCCAAGAAACAGCAAACATACTAAAAAAAAATAATTCTTTAAAGCATAGAAAAAACTATAATTTTAGCTAAAAATCTAATATTAATAAAAATTATTATTCATAGTATGCTCAACTCAAATAGTTGAAGCCTGACATTGTTGAATAAGTTCACCTCAAAGAGTAAGTGAAATTGACCTACAAAAGCTATTTAATCGTCAATGTCAACATATCACATTTTTTGACGATTACCATATCTTATACCCTCCCCAATATACCTACACACTTTCAACCTTTTGCTAACAGTTACATTACTGACCTCCTCTATTTGTTCGCAAGTGCCAAAGTACGCCGAAACTTTCACAGAACTTTGTGCTTGCGTCCCTCTAAGTGGCCTGCCTTTTTCTGGGTCACTCAGAAGATTGTTAAATCAGATTAGACAACAACTCTTTTCACATACTTTGAGGCGTTGAAGCGTTGCCGAAAAGTTACTTTGTTAGGCAAACTTGTTTATTTTATAAGCGTCGAAGCTTTCTGAGCGGCTACGCCGAAGGCTGCGTCTACAAAAATTGTTGACAACAAAACTAATTAGCTTAAGCGCCAAGAGTTAACTTGAATCACATAAGTCTGACATTATGAATAGACAAAATTGTAAAAGATTAGAGCAGAGACAGCGCGTTGAGACCAAAGGCAATTATACCCGCGTGTGTAGGCGTGCGTGTGGCAAGGCTTCCCAAAATGCTGTGGGAACATGACTGACAGTTTTTTAACTGATTTCATGTGTGTGCCTAATTGAACAGCATTTAATGACAATCAATTGCCTTTACTTCCCTTACAGCTACTTATGGGTAAATATATATATATATACATATACATATGTGCATGATATCAATCGGCACTCACCTGCTTGCCGAATGTGGGCGACAGCGAAGGCGGTGGCGGTGACGCCGTATTAATGCGCGTCGGTGGCGTGTACAGAATGCGTTGCGACTCGATGTTTAGCCGATCGAACGCCTTCTCCTCCAAATGAAATTCATCCTCGCTGTTTGTCTCCTGCGGCACGACATCGGGATTTTTGTCCTCCAAACTCGAGTGACTACCCATGTTACGCGACAGCGGCTCGGCGCTGCCCTTATCCGCCTCCGTGGTGGTGGTATCACCGTTCGGGCGACGCGTCGCCTTCGGGCGTACACGTAGGAAAATCACAATGCAGATAGCGATCAACACGACTGTGGCGACAATGCCCAGCAAGGCGCCGAGCAGCGGTGTCAGCTGCACCAGCACAGCGGTGGAGGAGGCCGTGCGTAGCAGCGGTGCAGAGAGTGTACGTCCGCGCACGCGGTATGACACTTTACTCGGTCCTTGCGCGTTCACGGCCGTTACGCGTATCACGAAGACCGAATCGCTCGGCAGTCGCTTGACGGTGAACTCGGCGTACTTGTAGGAGGTGTTGTAGAGTATTTGATTGGTGAGTTCGTCCTTGATTTGCACGTGGAAGTGCTGCGGTATGCCGCCGTCATAGCCTGGGATGCACTGGATTTGTATGGAGTTGGCGGTGGCATTGTAGGCCGTGCAGTTTTTCACCGAGTCGGGAAAGTCTGTGAAGAGAAAAAGAAAAGAAAATTTTCAGTAAAAATACAAAATCAGTTTAAAGTACAAAAGAAATAAGTAATGTGGCACATTTAATAGTACTTTGTGTTAAGCTGCTGCACTCCAGCTACGACCTTGATTTATTTTTATATAGCTCATAGCTCATAGCACACAAACAAAAGCGCGTTGTCATCACTTAAACGCACAACTAAATCATATGGCGGCCCACACCCAAATAGTTTATGCGCCAAAATTTATGCCACACAAACGCCCACGCCGTTTAGGCTAAGGTGCACTTGTGCCGCGTTGCTTGGCAGTGCTGTTGGCAACGCCGCTCAGCCTTTTAGGGTCAATAGTGCACTTGAGTGTGCCACAGAAAGGCCTCATGAGTGTGCGCTGTGGTTCCCATAGCACCTGCGCCGCATAGCGGTTTACATCGTACTTGTTACGTGTGGCAAGTTGGTATTTTGTGTGTGTGGCGTGCCGGGTGTGCAGTTGTGGTTTATTGTAGTTTAGTTGTTTACTCATTTCTTGCACATTTTTCCTATGCGTTCTTAGCAGTGCAGGCGCTGGCAAGGCAGAAGCAAAAACAAAAGGTAACCATGCAGAAAGTGCAGAGAAAGGCGATAGTTGTGTGTATGTGTATGTGTGAGTGGCAAGTAAGACATGCGCGTACAAGTGTATAGACAAGCAGTAAAATTGAATCAGCAACAAACTAAACAAGCAGTGTGAAGGCACATAGACAAACGCACAAAGAAAGGCGAGCATAGAAAAGTGAAGAAAAGGAGGCGTAAAGTGGAATATCCAGCAGGAAAATGTTCGGAGTGGAATTTAGAGGTGATTTCAGGTTCTAAATTGTTCAATAGTTTCGATAGTCAAATAACTCAACCAGCTTCGGATTGTTGCAAGTTGATATGACCTCAAAAATTTTTATGTTTTTGTGCTTGATTTCAGCACAGGGCCCACAGCATATTATCATATATGTCGAAAATTAATAAAATAGTTTTAGTGAAATTTTAACAGGTACAATTTGGAGCCAATCAGCTCACGCACGAGGTTTTTTTAAATCACTGATTATATAATATTTTTTGTAAAATCGGTAAAGTTTTTTTGGCAGGCCACTAAAGGGTTAAGCTCTGCCAGAAAAGTACATTAATATTACATAACAACATTTATAAAACGGAACGCACATATACTCACTAAAATATCGTAAGAAAACCACAGAAAATGAAAAAGTTGCATTTCCCCCTAAAAGTATGCTATACTTTCCTAATTCATTTGTATTTTGACATTTTTTTTTTGAAAATGTTTGTACAATTTCGGTAAAATCGTAAGAAATTCATGAAATATTATCTAAAATTAAACCATACTAAATCTATCGGCTTGGCATGTGCAGACAAGGAAAAAGGCTAATTCAGAAGAGTTGAAATTGTAGTCGAAAGAGGCACTCCAATTGTAAGCTAGTTCAAATAGGCTGCTCGTAGAAGAGCTAAAAACTCTTACTGCAACTTATTTAAGATAAAAGTAAAAAAAAAAACGTTAACTTTAGTTGGACCGAAGCTTTAATAATCCCCACAAATACAAAATTTTCTTTACAAGAACTTTGATAGATCAGTTTCTATGGTAGCTATATGCTATAGTGATCCGATTTTAGCAATTTCTTCGGAGATTGCTTAATTGCCTCAGGCAATGATCCATGACAAATTTCGTGACGATAACTTGCATTATAAGAAAAGTTTTCCAGATAAGCATTTCATTCTGATTGCGATCGTACGGTGTGTAAGGCAGCTATATGCTATGGTGATCAATCTCTATCTGATCAATTTCTTGGGAGATTACACCATTGCCTTAGGCAATAACTTCCTAACCGAGTTTCTTGAAAACTTATCTCCTTACAATTGTATGACAGGCTTCGCATACAAGCTAATTTTCTTCGAGCGTTATATTATCGTATGGCAGCTATATTCTATAGTGGTCCGATATCGGCCGTTCCCGACAAATATACAGCTTCTTGCTGACACAAGGGCGTGTACAGAATTTTAGATAGATTTCTGAAACACAGTTTAGAGTATGAATATACGCTGTCAGTGAGTAGCAATGCCGCTAGACAGGCATATTCAACTAGTTCGATTCGAAACTCTTTATACCGAGACCAGACCAGCTTAGCCTCCTTTGTTCTTAAGCGCACATGAAAATTTATATGTTTACGCATACATATAAAAATTTGCCGTAGTTACACCAACCAGGCTGTATATTTTACTGTTGCTCTTTCTCTTGTGCACACATTTTGCGGTTGGGGTTTCATGTGTGTGCTTGTAAATCTTGTGCTATAGTCCTTTTTGCAAGACAAATAACTTTTCAAACACACAGGCAACCATACTACTGTGTGTGTGCGTGTGTGTGCGCTAAAACAATGCAACACAAAGTTTTTATTACAGAGTGTGCTTCTTTCTTACTTTTCCCCTATCTAAGCAAGCTGCCGCCAACGCACAACGCCACACCAGCGCCACCGCCACACAGCGCCACCGCCACCGCCAAGCCAGCACTTGTGGTAACTTGAGTTGTTAGTCTTAATTATCAAGGGTTGCTTGAGTTGCGCGCTGCTCGGTTACTTTGGTTTCACTTTTATATTTAACAACACCTCGGCTATAATCTTACGCACACATTGTTTATTTATGTTTGTGTTTGTGGCAGTGCCTTTGTGTGGGCGCACACAGCGAAAACTTAACTAGAAATGCGGCAGCAGTGGCGCCCTACACTTAAATGGTTCAAGCAGCACAAGTGTATTGTAACTATAGCGAAAGGGTGCAAAAGGGTGAAAAGGCATGGCTAAAGAGCTTTTGCGAAAGCGGGTCAAAATGTGATCAATTAATTGATGAAAGCTTATCTGAGAGTTAAAAGTGGCGAGATAAGAGCAGGCTTTTAATAAAGAAAAGTGGAGCGTTGCTTATTTTCAATATTTTTATGAAGACTTTTCCAAGTGGTTACGTAAGAAATTTTTGCTGAGTAGCACTGGCTGGGCAAATAAGCATTTTCTCTAGGAAATATGCTTTCATAAGCATGTATACTGTTATAGATAAGATAAGATAAGACGTAGAAGACAAGCTGGTTTTCAACACCACTCTCCAGAGTCAGGTGAAGCGGCTGCTGCGCGCTATTGATTGCCATTATCAGCTATTTCAGCACGCATAGACAACTTTACGCCAGCAAACAACTTGATTTTATGTTTCTGTGCACACTCCGATTCCTTGGCCAACCTTTATTGCCTTCATTTGCCAATGAATTTTGGAAATGTATCATTTAAAATTCGTTTTCATTTTCCGTATGAGGCATTTTGTCAAGCATCCGGCCGTTTAGTTATTTGCAAAATACAAATTGTTATTCTCACAAATGATTTATCTGTTGAAATCACTTAGTCGGAGATTTATGGGCATTGCCAAAATGTGGTCAGCACAAACGAGTATTGCACTTGACAATTAAATGACATTCATTATTCGAACTCGAGTGCAGGAAGGCTTGAAGCAGTGCGGAAGTGGGCGGAGAAAAGTGAAAGAACTGAAATGAACTGCCGAGCACTTGCAGGCAAGCAAGGTGAGCAATAGCTGAGCTGAATGCGGTAATGTGTATATTTTCATACATGTGTGCTTGTGGCGTAAGCTATATACAAATTAGAAGTGCAATAACAACAAGCAGTTTGCGGCAAAACGTTCGTTTTCAAATCGTTTGCCGATCATTTTGCCAGCGCCAAGCAGTTGGCTCACAGCAACACAACGAAATGTGTGCGGCAAGGAGAAAGAGACTGTTAACTGACAATTGAACCTATACTGATACAAACATATGGACACACAACTAAAAAAAACACACAACCTAGTGCAGAGCGGTGGGCGAAATGCTCAATTTGTGAGAATGACAGTAAAAACTGTGAATTGCTCGTTGTAAATATGCGAAATGCAAGCAATTCACAGACAATTGCTGCAAGCGCTGGGAACGCTGGAAACGGTAGACACACACACGTGCAAAAAGTTACATTTGTAAAAGCGTATACTTTTCAGTGGAAGAGCTATTACAATTATTTGGTAAGTCTGAACAAAAAGTCAAGTCGCTGCTGGGACTCCTGGCTGCGCTGCCGTATGAGGGGCGACCACCTGTCTCTACACGCTGCTGGCAGAAAGCACAGTTAACACTGAGAACACGTATGGGGAGTTGAGGTGTGGTGAAATGCTCTTGGTGGTATATACTGTATATGTATATGCCATGGTAAGGGTGAATGTCATAAGTGCAAGCAGAATACAGTTATATAATATATCATACAATTATTTAAGGTTGTTGAGCGATGTAAAATAAAAAAAATAATTCTAATAAAATATTTAATTTTTTACATGAGAAAAAATTGTTGAAAAAAGGCTGTTTTTAGCCCGAGGGAACCCATATAACCCCTTATGGGTATTGTGCGAGGTAAAATCATTTTCAAAACTTAAGAAATTAGTTTATTCTCTATGGTAATTTTATTACTACATATTTTTATTCGCTTGCGGTTAATTTGGCAAACTGGTGAAAGCCACAAATGCACTTAAAATGTCGGAAGTGACTGAAAATGCATATGACAGTAGAGATAAAGTGGTAAATGAAAATGTCTAAGAAGTGACCAAGTACTAATAACACACAGGGTTAAAAAAAATCAAATAAAAATATGAATAATTTCAGTAAAATATGAAAAATCAGTTTTGATGGTGCTAAACACACTACTTAACAAATCTGATAAAAAAATTTGCGACTGATGTGCTAAGAGGGCTGTGTGGTATTTGCGGCGTACTGAAAACTAATTTGATTGGTAGTCGAAAAAGTCTTTTCGTATTTTGTCAGTAGATGTCTTTGCACTCGTAGTGCTAGCAATCACATTGAGTCATATCATATAATATAGGAAAGGTAAGATTTTAAGCTAGATTTCACAAAAAACTTAAATTCGGGGAAGTTGAAAAAAGTTACAGCTGTTCAAAAATTAGTGAAAATAATGAAGAAATTCGCTATATTTTGAAAATTTTGTAAAAAAAGGCGAAGAATGCCACACAAGCCACCAATGAAATTTGTGAAGTTTACGGAGACGATGTTGTTCGTATAGCACAACAATAGTTGGCTTGTTTCCGTTCTCGAAATTTCGAAACTTCGTTTTACTCTGATGAAAGTTTTACACTGATGGAATAATATCTCTAACAAAAAGATGACAAAAAGTGGTCGACCAAAATGGTACACATTTGTTTATTTATTTACTTTTATAAAAATAAAAATAAGTTAAAATTTAATTTGAAACACGAAAAGACTTTTTCGACTACCCAATATTTATAAAAAACTATGCACCAAAAAATCGAAACTTGTTCGCGGAAGACAACGCAGATTATTTAAAATCCATCTGGACAAATGTGTGATTAAATAAACCTTCTAATAATGGCTTGTAATTTAATTTTTTTTTTAGCAAAATTGTTTCCAATTAATTTCGGCACTACTTGGCAATGTTAAAAATATCTGTCGATCGCTGTAAAGCAAAAATCAGCAAAATCACATTACAGAAAGCAAAGTTCCAGCGAAAAATACTTTTTACTAGAAAAGTTATGTTATTTTCATTTAATCAAAACCTTGAATTTGGCAAAAAAATATAGCGTTTCAAATTACCTGCACATTGGAATCGTGTAAATATGTACATACAAGTACGCACACGTCGAAACATGTGCTGGGAAATAAAAAACAAATGATTTACCTAGTAATTCAAGTGAAATTCTTCAACAATTTCCCTTTTAATTAACGCAAAGTCAACATAGCAAAGTTTTTTCCTTTTCACGCACACACACAGATGTAATGTGAGCGCAGTTTGAACGCTGGTAGTGTGGTAGCTGCAGACAATGCGCTCAAATACGTATGGAAATATATATGTATGTGTATAATGTATATGTACATTTGTAGTTCTGCGCTTTCCAAACAATTACATTACTAATAAACTGTGAGTTTTTGTTACAGGATATCAAAAATAACGAAACTTTTCGAGAGAAATTAGTTTTTATGAAAATTAAAAAATATACAAACAGACTTTGAAGCTTTAGCACTAACAGCTATTCACTGGTAATTATAGATAGTTGCAAATAATTTAAGAAATTGTCAAAAATTATGTAATATTGAAAAAAATTATTTCATTTTTAGAAAAATTATTTTGCTGAAAGTATTTATATATATAAAAAAATCAAATATTATTTCATTTTGATCAAAAAATGAAAAATTTTAATAAAAAAAAATATGTAAAATATAATAAACAAAATGTTAAAAACATTTTTTACCAAAATTATCAGAAGAAAAAAAATTATCAAATAAAAATAAAATATTTAATTTTTATATAAAAACTTATTCTCCAATTTTTTATACATAAAAAAATCAATAACTACATATATTTTTTATTTAAATTTGTTTATAAAAATCTATTCCTCAATAATAAGCAAAAACTAAACAATAATTTTTTATCAAAACAATAAAAAAATTTAATTTGATTAAAAAAAAAAATATTTCTATAAAAAATCAATTTATTATTTAGAGAAAAATCTTTTCAATTTCTTACAAGTAAGAAAATAATTACATAATTAAAAAAAAATATTTCGTTTTTATTAAAATTTAAATAAAAGAAAAATTAAAAAAAAAATAATAAGAAAAATTTATATTCCTCAATTACATTATATAAAAAATTGATATTATTACTATTATAAAAAAGAATATTTCTATAAAAAAATCAAATTATTATTTAAGAAAAAATATACAATCTTTTCAATTTCTTACAAGTAAGAAAATAATTACATAATTAAAAAAAATATTTCGTTTTTATTAAAAAAAAAATATTCTTCAATACCTATAATAAATAAAAATAATAAGAATTTAATAAGAAAAATGTATAATCTTCAAATAACATTATATAAAAAACTTTTATTATTTATCTAAGAAAAAAAAATTCTACAAAAAAGCAATTTATTATTTTTATAAAAAAAATGTATTTCTTACAAGTAAATAAATAATTACATAATTTTGATAAACAAATTCTTTAATATTTTCAAACAAAATCGAAACAACAATTTTTTCTTATCAAAATAAAAAATATTAAATTCACATAAAAAATATATATTCTTCAGCTACTCATAAATAAAAAAAAATATTATTATCTAATTATTTTTATAAAGAATTTACTTCAAATAAAAAAAAAAAAATGTTTTATAAAAATATAAAAAAAAATTGTATTCATTCCTTATAAAATGAATATATTCTTCAACTACTTATAAATAAAAAAAAATAATTATTTAGTTGTCATAATAAATATTATTTCATTTTGATAATTTTTTTTTTTAATTTTTATAAAGTGAAAAATATATTTAGCTCTTATAAACGTTAAACGAATAAAACAGATATTTAAAAAATAGTTTTCATAAGAAAAAAAATTTTAATAAAAAAATATATTTTTTAATTACTTAAATGATTTAAAAATCAAGACTTTTTTTTGCATTTGTAATAAAAAATACTAATTTTATATAAAAATCTATTTGTCAACTATTTATAAATAAAAAATTAATAATTTTTATTTTATTAAAATAATTAGATTTTATGTTAAAAATAAATATAAACTTAAAAATATATATCCTCAACTACTGATAAATAAATAAATCAATAATTATTTCATGTTGGCAAAAAACTATATAACTATTTTGTCAAAAAAAAAGTAATGTCTTCAACTACTTATATATAAATAATAAAAAAAGTTAGTTAATTTTGACAAAAAAAATATGTTTTTGATCAAAAGAAAAATATTCTTTTATACTTGTAAACAAATAATAAAAAATATTTTTTTTTATAAAGTGATTTCATGTTGTATAAAAACATTTATTCTTCAATTTATAAATAAAAATAGATAAAATTGAAAAAAATCAAAAATTATTTAATTTTGTTAAAAAATAAAAAATATGTGAAATATTTATTTTTGATAAAAAGTAATATTTTATTTGTAAAAGAAAAACATTTTTTATTTAACTTTTTATAAATAAAAATAATAATAACTATTTAATTCTGATAAAAAAATGTATTCTTCAACTTTTAAATAAAAATCGATAGAATTAAAAAAATCAATAATTATTTCATTTCGAAAAAAAAAATTACTATTGAAAAAATAAATGATTTCTAGTTACTTATAAAAAAAAAAGCAAAAATTGTTTAATATTTTATAGAAATATATTTTAATTAAGAAAATAATATGCTTTAACCGCTTATAGATATGCAAATATTTAAGGTGAAGAAATAAGGTCCTCATAGCAGCCACAGTGCCACTTTGTAACGCCGCCCTTCACATATACATACGCTCCTACAAAATGAAAATTTAGATATGCACACGCACACATACATCGCTCCAATGAAGGATATATAGAAATGCATATTAAGTGCCTCGGCAGCTTTGCTTTTGCCATTGAAAAAGGCGTGAGTGCGAGATTTTTCATTTCAATTTTATTTTTGCTGCACACACGCACATTTTAAGTATATATTACATGTACATATGTGTGTGCTGCTGAGTGTGCTTTGGCTTTTGAGTCAACGTTGACCTTTTGACATTAATTAATTTGTGCAAAAAACGCTGGCAAGGCACAAGTGCGCACGGCGCCGCTGCTGCTCGATTGTGGTAATGGCAAAATTTTAATTGAATTTTTTAGCACTGTGGCTGGAGCGACTCGGAAAGGTGCTCGAAAATGCAAATGGAAAAGGTAGACGAGCGTCAGCGAAATTGTATGTGTGTGTTTGGTTTGTAAATATCACATGATTTACTTGCTGATAAAGTAACTGAAATAAAATTCATAAAGACAAGAAGCCACAAATTGATTTTTTGAGAATAAAACTAAAATTTGTAAAGGTAACAATAATTTGGGCCTTTTGAGCATATGCATAGTATACTATTGAAGAGTCGAAAACATCTGTTCGTAATTCTAATCAAATTTACGACAGCAGTGACATCTTTTCGACTACCCAATATATTGGTTATCACATTCACACTTTATGCACCAACACAGTAATCCACCAAAATTGCAGTGAAATTGATAAACTATCGAAGCAACTGGGCCCTCACTTCATTATCGTATGCGAAATGCTCCGGAGACTTGCGAAATCTGGCCACAGCAAAACAAACAGAATTTTAGCAATGCACAGCGCCACACATTGAATAAATAAACTACAACCCCCCACTCCACCCCCTTACAATCTACTGTTAAAATATTAGCAATCGCTGCGCACTCACCTGCCGGCTGTATGTGATACCAACAGGGCTCGCTGTGGCCCATCGCATTGCTAGCCACGCACGAGATCGCGCCGAAACTATCGTACGAATCTATGTGGTAGCTGTAGACGTTGTTCAGCGGCGGCGCTGCTGGTGGCTGCGTGGTCATCGACACACCGGCCATTGGACGATGATGTTGTTTTTTGTGCAGCGCTGCCGTGAGTCGTTTGCGTTCGGCCAGCTGAAATTGATTGCCATGTGGGAGCATGTCATGAGCGCCGCCACCCAATAGCCCACCACCACCGATGCCGCCAGCCATGCGGCCTTGCTGTTGATGTTGGTGCGCCGAAAATTGCTGCTGTTGCTGTTGTAGTTGTTGTTGATGTGTGTGCTGTGCGTGTTGCGGCTGCAGCAGTTGTTGCTGTTGTTGTCGGTTATCCAAATGATTTTTATAAATCATATTCGAGTAAACCATTTGGGTACGCGGCACGCTTGCGCCCACATCGTCGCCGAGCTCCACATTCTCCTCGTCGTCGTTGTTGTTGTTGTCGTTATCGTTGTTATTGTTGTTAGTGTTTTCAATAAATTCACCATCATCGTACTCATCGACATATTGGTGGGGCGGCATTTGCTGTTCATCGACATCTTCGAAACGAATGTTGGACCAAGCGCTTCCGGCGACGTTGCCGCTGCCCAATACACTGGCGGCCGCCGCAACACGTCCATGTCGGCCGAGCAGAAATTTTTGCGCATGACCATGCTTCCGCTTGCTACGCTGATAATATCCGCCGGATGTGTGCCCTCCAGCTGCACCACCAACATCCGGATACAGCAGTAGCGGCATAGCGGCCGGCGCCGTCGCCAACGTTGCGGGCAATTCGATGAGCCTCTCCAGTGAATTGTTGAAATGCCATCTGTAATTTAGATTATCAAGTGGATTCGAGTCCACTTGACACGTAATGTTGATGGTCTGCTTGAGGGCGGCGCGTATGGTCGTCGACTCGGCTTTGCATACGGGCGGATCTGCGGGCGAAACACATCAGAGATGATTAGATCGTTGGTTGAATTGCGTTGCGCTTGCGGCATAATTTTAAATATTTGCATACAAGTCACGTGTCTAATTGATTGTAATGACTAGCTTTGGGGCATAGACGTGGTTGTAAAATATAAAATAATGAGGGATTAAGTACATAAACAGGGGTTTAAGCGCAGTTAAGTGGGTTTTTAGTTGCACAAGTAAAACAGAAAACATGCTCGGTGAGGAAAATTATTTTGAAATGGAAGTTTAAGTATTTGCTAACATATGTCTCTGGCATTTTAGGTGAGGTTAGGAATAATCGCGGAGGTCAATGCAACCGAAAGTGCAAAGGTAACCTCTACGTCAGTTAGCATTTGCCCTCACTTACATTTCACATCCAAATAGACTTCATTGCTGGACACACTTCCTTGTATGTTTGTGGCACGACAGAAGTACTGGCCGTGTGATATTTTCGAAATCCCTTGCAGCACGAGCGTCTGATTGGAGATGATAACACCGCGTGAGAGATGGAGCTGTTTGTCCTGGAAGTATAGGAAAAAAATATATATTTTTTAGTGGAAATCATATATTGACAATATATATAATTTTATTTTATTCGGCTATAACCGCGTTAGCGGTGACTACGCCAGTAAAGAAGAAGAATATATTTTTATGTTTCCAGAGTTCCTAGCATTCCACAACTAGGAATTTATTTGTCTCTAGTAAGGACCTGTTTCTTGAAACTCTTCTTCAATTTGTCGCCTCTAAGTACTCGCTGGTCTTCCACGTCTGCGACCCCTTTGAAGATTACAGTCTAATGCTGTTCTTGTGATACCATCTAGGGACTTACGGAACGTGTGCTCGATCCATTTTTACTTACGGCGATGAATGCCATTGTGGACAGGTGTTAGTTCAGCCGAGGCCCAAAGGTCATGATTACTGATGATATTAGCACAGTTGAGGTAGTGCTGCTCTTAGATTTCATTTTCATATAACTTAAAGTAATACATTTTATGGCCGCCGTGTGACCTTATCTAAATTCGACATCATAAGTAGCAACATCACAAATGTGAGTTTGGAAAAGATGGTTGAGTCTTGGTGGATTTCCTTTACGATACTTAGATTATGTTCAGTTCCAAATCTGATCCCCAAAGAGTGATCTGTCAAAAATGGTCGCGTTCGAAGCCATATAATTCCTGCAGCTAGATCTATGTCTTGCCAAAGCGCCATGAACCTAGCGAAAATCTGCTGAGACGTTTTATTTCCTTTCTCTAGTTCGCCTAGATGACATTACGATTTTCGAGAAAAAAGTTTATGGAAGATTTATGGTCTTTTGCGCATTGGTAAGGTGAATACCGCAGTAAATGGAACGATGAGCTATACGAGGTAAACGGTCACAATGAAATAGTTCAGCGAATTAAGAGACAGCGGCTCCGTTGACTAGGTCATGACGTCTGAGTGGACAAAACCACTCGAGCTCAGAAAGTATTCGACGGAGTACTCGTTGGGGCAAGCAGAGGAAACGGAAGACCTCCACTTCATAGACCAGGTGGCGAAGGACCTAGCTTCGCTTGAAATAATTGGAGCCAAGTAGCGAAAAGGAAAAACGACTGGCGTGCTGTTGTAAACTCGGCTTGATAGCAACAGAGAAGAAGTTTGCCTGGTTGTGTGAAGGTTTAAGGTCTATGACTTCCCAGCTTAGATTTCGTAAAGGCGGGAGAGTCGACGCGGATTAATGATTTCACAAATGTCCTAATCTGTCTCCGAACCCCAAACCAATACACTATTTGGTCCAAATCTGTCGTGGATGCGCTTCACACCTAAAATATCAACCAATATGTTTCGTTTTTATGCTCTGAGCCCTCTTTAAACTCACAATTAACTTTCTAGTGATAAAAAAAATTTTCCCATAAATTCTATTTGACTTTTTCGTTAATCTCCTGGGATATTGTTGCCGTTAGTAAGATCTCTACCTCTCTTGTGCAAGCGCTCCCGATAAATGAAACTTCCCGAAGGAAAACAAAATGTCACCAATAGACAGAAATTTAAATATTATAAGAGATTCTAATGAAAATCCTTTGACGGCTTGTCTTAGGTTGGCTATTTTTGGCAAATAACACTAAAGGAGCTGAATCTTGGATCTTCGGTATTGAAAGCTCTTATATCATTACTGACACATATTCGCTCTGGGGAATATGTCAGCACACAGTGAAAAAGCAAAAGAACTATATAAAAACTAAAAAGAAAATGTGGAAAAGTATAATGAAACTGAAATAAATGAGCTTTTAAGAGGTCACTGCTCAACCATATTAACCCAGACTGGGTGAACTATTTTTTCTGCTGTGTGCGCCATTTACATTTTGTCATATTTCAAACACTTTGAAGCGTAAAATATCCATTTCGTACTTAAATCCTTGTCAAAGTCACTAGCAAGCACCGCAGAAAGGACACCGACTTCTTTTCTACATTACCAAGCGCACTTTGCACAAATATATTTATGTATGTATAAACAGCTTAGGATTGCTGCTGATGGATTGATGGATTAAAGGCATAAAAACTGGGTGAAATATTAGAAAAAATGCAGGCCACGGAAGGTATTGCTACTGGCAGTGAAACCCTTTTCAAGTTTCCCACAAGCTTCACAGACCCAACACCTGTCATGTAGCGGTTACTTAGCCCAATGACCATGGCCAGTAATGTATGCTGTCAACGAGTGAAACGTGGTGCAAAAGACGGGAGCAAAGTGAACGGCAGCAGCAAAGGAAAATGGGCAGAGCACACGCCAAATATCATCAACGCCCGAGTATAATGCTTTTTGCAACACTAAAAGTGAACTAAGCGAGGGCCGGGTTGTGTGCGGTGCTTGCTGCTGTTGAAAGAAAAGAGTATGGTAATCTCTATTTATAGCCACAAAACAAATTGCTTTCCATTCAATTTCATCGAATTAGCATGACAATGTCTGCTCCAATATAGTATATATGTATGTATATATGTGGTATGCGAGTCCGTGAGCAGCCATATAAACAACAAACACATCCATCTAGCGGATGAGCACTGCACCCTAATCCAGTAGCGACTTTTTGCTGCGACTTCTTCCGCTCCTGCGACAAGCACTGAAGTGCCGAGGCTTCAAGTGCGGTGAAGTATGTGAGTGGTGGAAGGCGAGTGATTGCTTTTGCCAAGCAACGTGCAGCGGCGAGCTCGAATGGAGGCTTTCAAAAGTAGCGAAACGGTGTGGTGAAGGAAATACCAGCGTGGAAAGAGAGTAGGAAAGTAATGGCGACAAAAAGACAGTTGCAAGTCGCAAAAAAAAGGAGCACAGAAAAAGCTGAAAGGGTAACCAAGCGTAGCACTCGGTGATGGATGTGCAAGCCAGGACAACAAAAACACTAGGCTGCAGGATAGCAAACCATTACCACTGCACAACTGTATATTAACTGCATTGTGTGTGGTGTAATCCGTATATGTTTGCCTGCCTGCAGCGGCGAAGTCATATTGGCTCGAGACAACAACGACACCGTGTTGGCGGCTGAAAATCGAAGAAAATGTCAAACAAAAAATAAATACAACAATGGACTCGATCAATGAGAAAACAAACAGGGCAAACAAGGAAGATCAAATAGGCGAGCAGTCGAGCCAGGTCCTTACGGCTGGCGATGGCTGCGAAAGCAGTGGGCGTTCGAAGACGGCTTGGGTTTGGAGCAGCCGCCCGGCACGTCAGCTGAGTGCCTTTATTTATTACTTATTTATATGCGCGCACGCTGCTGCATGGCATTATTTGCGAAGAGTAATGCAAATACAGGCGGCAGAAGAAATAATAATAATAAATCTTAAAAATGTGCAACAACAACAAATGCATTTGCACCTTTTGCTGTGTGACTGTCTGCTGGCGCGCTTGTATGCGGCACATAAACTGTTTACAGGCAAACAAATACGCATTAAAATGTGAGTCTTCGCTGGAGCAGAAGCGGAGAGCTGCACATTTTTATGTTTATTGAGGAATTTTTAAAACATTTTTCATTTCTCAATTCCATTTTCATGTGATTTTCTCGCTTATTTGCCATCAGTCTTCGGCTGAGTGACTGTCTGACTAGTCGCTGCACATAGGTGAGGCACAGAACAAATGCACCCACACACGCACACATACACACCTGCTAATGCCTCATATAGATGGGTTTGATGAGTTTACAGATGAAATGATGTTTCCACATGCTGAGTGCCTCAGAGTGGTAAACAGGTACTTAAATATTTGCACTGCTACAAATGGGGGTAAGTGCATGCGGCAGCATACATACACACTACAAAAATATACAGATACATTAAAGTTTGTTGATATGTGTGAATGTGTGGACGCGTGCTTTACATAGCTAACGTGTAAACGAATACTTAAGAAGCATTAGTATAAGATTATGAGTCAATGTGGGAATTAAGAGAAATATGTATCATCTGATCAAATTTGAATCGGACTAGTCTGTTTAAGGTACACGCTATCCTTTGCTTTGCCATGAAAATGGAACCCCAGTAATTAATTGGCAGCCTCTTCTTGATCTTACTCCAGGCAAACAACCTCTTCTGGAGCTCACTGGATCGCCAAAAGAGTCTTGTGACAGCCCTTGTACCTAGGGTAGCTGACCAAATTCCCACGAAAACCAGGTATCCAGTAAGAGAACACACGTGAAAGGAAGCACCGACCCCATCCAATTCTATTGATAGCGGAGCTAGAGTACCTTTCCTTGTCATCTCATCAGCTTTACAGTCATCAGCAATTCCGTATCACCACCATACTAATCCTATCACAATATGACACGCTGCCATTGATAACAAGGTTAGGTAATCCTTAACCAGCCTTAAACGCACGGTTATGGGTACTGTATCCTCCCCCACACAAAAAATCCACAGAACATAGTGGGTTTGACTACGTTTTCGCGGAGCTAAAGGACTTTTTTGGTGGCAGACCATATCTTTTCCCAATAGCTTCTCTGCAGCAGTGAGTATATGGCAATCAACTCCCTATTTGCTTTCTCTTCGATACTAAGCTTCCATGAAAACTTCCTATCTAGAACGAGCCCTAAATACTTCAATGTATCAGAAGGCTGCAGAGTGATTCTTCCCAACCGCGGAAGTGGTCTCTGCGGCATCCTGTTGTCTCCTTGTAAATGAATCTTAGTATTTTCGGTCGCCTAATTAATTACGACGTTGAGTTAGCATTCTTTGACCATCCCCTTTTGTTATATCCAGCGCATCTGGAGTTTTTGCTTTGACATCCGTTGGGAGGATCTTGTGGCGCACCCTTTCGAGCCCATAGCTAATGGCTCGCTTGGTTTCGCTGAGAGGACCGAAGCCATCCGCATGTAGCAGAAAAATTACGAAAATATCGAAAAAGTTAAAGAAAGAGTACTTGAAAACTATCTCGGCGGAATCAGAGATTTAGAAAAGGATCTCAACATTTTCTATGAATTGACCTACCATATTTTGGTTAATTTTTTGGGTAGGAAGCGTGCCAATGTTAGACACGTTCTAAAATACCTTAATGTTTTGAAAAAGCCTCAACTTTGGTTCAACTACAGTTCAAAATAGAGATCTTGGACTCGCTAACTTCGAACCTTATATTCATCAAACGCTTCGCTATTTGTGGCTAGACCTGGGTTATTCAAATGATGTCGAGATTGTCTAATAATCTAGTGAAGTTCGTTCTATAAATAAGCCGAGACTAAAAAACCAAAACTCACCGAAGCACTGACGGTCATCCCAGCCGAGCCTAATACAAAGAGTACACAAAAAATCCAATTTTCTATTAACATACTTATATTGGCTCAAAATGTGCTTTTTTTGAGGGCTATAGCAAAGATTTGTATTAAAATAAGTGTCAGTCCGGGTCAAATTTGATCAGATGTTGTATGGTATCGCAGTGAAGAAGTTGAGTTGGCTACAACGTATCAGCTTTTATTTGGAACAAAAATAAGTTGAGCGTGCTGTGGCGCTTAGTACTACTGAAGAGAATATCTGTATATATGATGCAACTGGAGGTAGTTCATACAGTTCTTGGGGCAGAGTCTCAAGTGCCTCGATTTTATAGTTTGAATTTCAAAAATAAATGTTATCAAAAAAAGTATTCTCTAATTTATTAATTTACGATTGGAGGACAGCCAGCAGTCTGTCTGTACGCCGAAAAAACGTTAACGGAACTAGTTCAGGTCTAGTGCTTTTCGGCGAATTCTTACTAAACCTGGTACTTACTGATTTTTAAAGTAATAATTTTCAGCTTTTAACAGGAAATGGAAAGAAAAAACTATATTATTTGAACTCCTTCACTTACTGTCCTTAAAGACATCGTTGTTAAATCTTCAAACACATTCTCGAAGCAAAAAATGTGCAACATGTCGAAGGAGTCGTTGCATGCTTCAGTTAAATTCCAATTTAAAGCATAGTCTGTTTCTTTATAATGAAGAATTCCTTGCTACACAATTACAATATGCAGTTACCAACGTTACACAGGCAACAGCAACAATAGCAACAATGCGCCACATAAGCGAATGTGAAAGAATTGAAGTGCATATTAAACAGAGCCAGCAGCATTTTTACGTCTCAAGTGTAATTGTTGTTTTATTGGCGAACAACTTGTAAAAAAACAAAAACAAAAACAAGAACAAGAACAATGAAAAGGAACAAAGGACGACGACACTGTCAAGAAAAAATGAGGTGCCGCGTGAGAGGCGAGGAGTAAAATTGAAAAAGAAAGCTTTGAGTGCGCTAAAAAGGGTCACATGTGTATACACGACGCAAGTGAAAAGGAGCCACAGCGCCTAGGTGCTCTCAACTGTACGAACACTACTTTTATTCTGTCTGGCTGTGTGTGTGTGTGCGTAGGTACGCTGTGTACAGAAGTGAGCGCATTGTTTCAGCGCGTCAATGAATTTTATGCTTTCTGCCATTGTGCGCCACACGCTGGCTGGCAAGCTTTTTGTTATTGTTTGTTACTGGCTTGTTGTCGTTGTTGTTGTTGCTGTTGTTTCTTGTTGACTGGCGCTACTTGAAATTTTGTGAATATATTAAAAATGCATTGTGCTGCAGCAAGCCACACACAGACACATTGTGCTCCTGCATGCCTGTGTGTCTGTCTGTATTATTAGTGCGCTTTTGTTGCAATGCTCACGACTATTTGTGTTTACCAATGTATGTATGTGTGTGTTTAGCATAACTTACATTGTGATACCACTCGACCCGGGTTATGCCCGGATTCGCCTTTACATCGCACTCCAAGTAGACATCGGAGCCCTTCAGCAGGTTGTTCGGATCCAGCGGTGCGCCCAAGCGCAGCGAGACAATGGGTGCATCTGTAGGAGAAGAGCAGAAATAGATTTGAAATTATAAAACGGTAAAATATATAAATATACAGAAAGTAAACTTTCAGCTACTAATAAGTTTCCTGTTGGCTCGATCTGCAATTTTGCTCGTGTCCTGCTTGTCCTTTCCTGCTCAATAGTCAAAAGCTTATATGGAAAACTTTTTCATTTGAAAAGATATCTGCACGAAATTCGACATACATTATTATTTGAGCCAATGATATAATCTCAAAGAATATGGATCGATTACTCGTATCGTTGCCTACAAACTGAACATTGAATCAAAGGTTGTATGAACTTATTTGACAGATATCTACGAAATCCTCACAGGTTATTGTAAAGCAGCCAAAATTGAAGATGGACACTATGTATAGTGTTACAAACCAAAATGAGGTCCTTGTAAATTTTTGACAAGATGTCATAACGAAATTTGGCTTGAATTACTGTCCAAGTTAGTTGTGCAATTTGCGTAGAAATCATTCAGATCGGATCACTATAGCCTATAGCTGCCATACAAACTGGCTGATCAAAATCATGCCAAAGCCATTCAGCTTGCTTTGCTTGTATTTGATTTCATATAAGTAAAGTTCTAAGTTTTCTCCTTAGAATTACATACATTACAGCTTTCTTCTAGGTACAAGAATCATGTTTCGCATATGCAACATTTAGTTGCAACACTTATTATGCATTAGCTAATATAAAACAAAAGTACACTTCACTTCAACAACGAAATTGATTTCTAACTACGTGCACCTTCAAGCTTGGAGTCCAATTAAAATTTACTCAAATCAATTAAAAACTTAATTAGTGCAGCGAAAGCTGTTTATGGCGGCGTAAAACCAACTGCGTATAAAGCTCGAGTAAGTGTTTATTATTGCATAGTTAACTTACATTCACATAAGTGCGAGGGCATAAATGCTTAAACACTTAGCTGAATGCATATGCAGCAAGGTATAGAATACGCGGCTAAGTAAGAAAGTATAGGCACACACATACGCACACATATATGCGCAGGTATGCATCTGAAACTAACTGTACTTATGAAGTGCTCAGTTAATGTGAAGTGCAAGCGAGTACTCGCACTTGAATGTAACTAACTCGAGCGCACAACTAGTTAAGCAAATGCACACAAACACACACAGAAACATCACAAACGCACAGGCACCTATGTACAGAGGCACCCATACATAGATATATGTGCTATATAAGCACACAGCATACATGTGTGCGCCGGTGTTTGCATGCAAAGCCCAGCGTAAGCTCGCCTTAACAGTCGCCGCGTCGACAATTGACTTACGTGTCACATTCAGCACGCGCGAATCCTTCAAATACAATCCCATATTGCCATTGCTTTGCGCCGTCAACACGGTCGTATCGCCCTCGTGCAGCTGCTGCGACGTTATAGATGGATTTAATGAAATGGAGCAGACTACTTGACGCTCGTTGTCCTCGGGCACCGGTATAAGCATCAGCTCGGAGACGGTGGTGTTGCCATCGTTGGAAGTCTGCAAAGATAAAATATTGAAGTTGAAGGATTAAAGATGTTCGCAAACGAGCTTTAGATCCGATTAGTGCATATGCTATGTGTGTGAGATTATTTGTAAGCAGCAAATATGTATGAATGAGTTGTTTAGTGAATTGCGTGTGATCCAAGGTGAGGCACATTATCGCGGCGCAGTTGCTTGCGCTTGTAATTTTTTGTAGCAACACAATTCCAAAGTTGTTTCTATACTTTATTTTTGCTTTATTTTTGAGAAAAATTTCAATAATGTTGGTTCTATTTCACAAACTTACCGACTGTGTTGCTCCCTTGAGTATCTGCCCCGATTTTTTCCACACAATTTGTGGCGCTGGTCGTGCGCCCACTGCGGTGCAGGTCACATGCGTGCGCGTGCCTGCGATGAGCGCGTGATTTAGACCTTGCAGCAGCAAACTTAGTGGCGGTACTGAAATTTAGATAAAACAGAAAAATATTTTATAAATGTGCTGAACGTAGTTTGAAGCAAAATTTATGGAATTGTAAAAAATAGAAATAAATGGAAAAAAAGTAAAAAATTAATTTTTTTCAATTAAAAAAAAATAAAGCATACAAAATAAAAAAATAAATAAATATATATATAATATAAAACAAAAACAAAAAAAATTATTTAACAAAAATTTCTTTTATGTATGTAAATAAAACAATATTTTGTTTTAATATAATAATTAATTAATTTTTTATTTAATTTTTTTTTTAGATTTATGTATATTTATTTTTTTTTTGTTTAAATGAATTTTTATTTGAATTAAAATTTTTATTTTAATTTTACGTTTTTTATATATTTGTATTTTTATTTATTTTTTTTTTTACTTACATAAAGATTTTTATAATTTAATAATTTTTATTTAATGTTTTTTTTTTAATTTTATATTTTTATTTATGTATGTACTATTTTTTAATATTTTTTTTACTTAAATTAATTTTTTTAAATAAATTTTTTTGTTATTTTAAACGTATTTTTATTTAATTTTTATTTTTTTTTACCTAAGGGCAATTTTTTAATTACTGTTTTATATTTTACTTTTATATTTTTAATATTTATACATTATATATTTATATACTCCTATAAAATATTTCATAAATTACTAATTTTTATTTAATGTGTTTTTTTATCTATTTATTTATTTTTTAATTTTTTTTACTTAAATTAAGTTTTTTCTTATTAAATATCTTTTACTTTTATTTTTTCATTAATTTCTTTTTTTAAATTTTTTTACTGAAATGAGAATTTTTTGATTAATATTTATATTAAATTTTTTTTTTAATTTTTTATATTACTATTATTTTAGCTTTGCTGCTAAACTATGACCAAACATATTATCAGTCCACGTTTCTTAAGCAAATGTTCTTTTCATAGGTATGATACAAACGTAGCATGCTTCAAGGCGTCTATCGTCTATAAAACAAAATTATAGTATACATCAAGGCGCTTTAATGGTCTGCCGCGTATGTATGTTACTTTAATATAAGTATGTGTTAGTTTTAAATATATATAATTTATGGACTTATTAAAATAAATCAGAAGTTGATGGGCCTTAAAGAACTTTAGAAACAAAAAAATTAATAAATAAATAAAAAATATATGTTCATCAATTTTTGTTTGGTTGCTTCATAGAGTTCTTACTAATTTATAGATTCGCAAACTGACCATCAGCACCCATTTCTATATTCAACGTTATTTTTATAAAAAATATAGCATACCTCGAGGCGTTTAATTTACCAACAAAATAATTCGTAAAATTTTCCAACTTTTAACAATTTATGTTGATAAAAAGTTAAACAAACAAACACACCTCTTAATCCAAAGTTTTTTTTTTATAAAAATGTGGCATACCTCAAGTTTAACTTATCAACGGCATAGTTCGCACAATTTTCCTAAATTTTAAAAATTTCTAAGCATAAAAATAATTTTTTATTTCATAATTATGTAAGTTTTACACCGAGTTGAACTTTCAAATAGTTTATATTGTTTAAAAATAAGTTTTGTACGAATAAATGAAAAAGTATAGCATACATCAAGGCGCTCTTTCATCCACGACATGAATGAGAGTTTAATACTGCTCAATTCGAGCAAAATATATCAACTAAGTCTTCTGAATATGCTTATATGTATATATGGCCCACCTATTTATTTAAGACCGTCGACTTCAGATAGTCGTTGCATGAGCAGCTTGTACCAACAGCTTGTTACTATCAATTTCTAGTCTCACCTGAAATAGCCTAATTTCTTATGCACATCTTCTGTCATGAAACGCATATATTTATATGCAAACGTTCGTATAACAACACAAGTAGAAAAGAACCAAAAAAGCAGGTAAAATCACGAAGCCTCAGAAGTGCATAAAAATTCCAGCATTCGGCCACAGCTGCAAACGCTGAACAGCTGAGCGCTGGCAATAAATCCGGGGTATTATTTAACAAACTAATCTACATAGCATAGACTTACGAATAGTATTTACTTAGTTACCTGCCAATGCATTGCTTACATAAGTACATAAGCATATTTTCAGAAATGTGCAGGCACTTTATTTATGTGCTTGGCTCATAAACTGCGCTATTCACTAGAGCAAATATATTGAACTACTAAAATATTAAATTTGCGCTGGGGCGTACTGAACTATTCCAAATATATGCACGAATGTAGGCAACATATTCTTTCAGTCGACAGCTGGGCGTTGCTGCTTGCGAAGAAGAAATATAGGGTGATACAAGAGGTTTGTGTAGGAAGCAGAAAAAATCGTTAATGAAAATTTTTGTTAAAAAAATTGAATTTAAATATATACTTTTCATGTATAAATAAGATTATAAATATATAAAAGTGCAGTTATAACGGAAATTTCTTATACTGTGACGGGAACTGAAAACTAAAAATTGACGCAAAAGTTTGATAAGTGCAACACTACCTTGTCCCTTTATATGCATCAACTCGGTTCACTGTAGTAAGTATATTAATGCCAAACCTTGCATAAACGTAGGCGCTGTGTCCTACTTTTACAGAAAAATATGTATAAGCTGTCCATTATTCATTTCTTTATATATACATATATGCTTTAGCTGCTTATGTTATTTGCTGACTTACTCGCTGCATTTGTGAGAGAAATTCTAGCAAATATGCCAAGTATTGCTATGGACAGACAACTTACGTTAGCTTAGCTTTGCTTGGTATTTGTTTTTTCTCTGTATGCGTGCAAATATATTTACTTGTTTATATGACAAATACAAAGCTTTGATTGTTTAACAACTGGCTGGCGCTTAATATGATTTGCTTTGAAGCATGCTGTAGCGATATGAGTGCGCTTAGTTCATTTCAGCTTTACAGCATACTTCTAGGCGTGCTGTTGTAATATAATTTTGCTTGTTTACTGTAGCAAATCCTCGAAAAGTTGTAATGAAATGGCAAACATTTATTGCAACATTTGTGGGGAATTATTTAGGAGTTGGCACTCAAGCTGTGGCAGAGAGTGAGAGGCAGACAAGAGTGCTGCTTGCCGGCAAATAGAGGGCAGTATGTGCAGACATTTTTGTTTTAGCTGGGATTTAAGACAAATTTGGTATAATATGTGGATTCTTGGTGGCTGCTGGCTGGTCTATAATGTCTTTTCGTATTTTGGCAATAGAAAAAGATGGAAAAAATTTCAAAAAGTGATTTGATTAGAAATACGAAAAGACTTTTTCAACTACCCAATATATTAATAAATTATATTATTTATTCATATAAACAATTGATTACTAATAAATAATACAGTGATGTCTTCCTCAAAAAATTCATGAGTAACTAATACGGCTTATTGACAAGCAAAGCGGAAACGGAAGTGAAAACAATGCAGTGCAAAATCAAATAATAGAGAAATAAGCAAAATAACGAGTGCAAATTGGCTTGGGGCCACCAATGTGCACTAATTATTGGTAATCACGCGTGCCGCATGCGAGTGACATCCAATCACAATCAGTTTTTGAGCGCAAAGATGCACTTCAGGCGCCAAAGCGGCAGTCGGAACGTGCAATTAGCACTGTGTGTCGCGCTGCCGGCCGATGATGAGGCTGATGACTGCAGCGAATTTGCGCGCACTCCACTGTCATTAACGTGTTGCCGCGATGTCACGTATGTGACAGCGTGCGCGGCATGTGCCACAAAAAGGGCGCATAAATCAGCGCAATCACAATCAGGGTGACGAGGCACTCAGAAATATTGCTTGTATTGAAGAAAATAGAAATTGCATTGGCACAAAGCAATACAAAGCCGATTTCAGCGCTGTTGTTGTAGTGCGCTAACAACAAAAGCGTGCAATTTGTGCATATTTTCGCATTAGCGAGCCGATAAGGTCCACATTGCCACCACCAGTGACAGCAGCAGCAACGCTGCGGCATGTGTAAGCGTGCGCGCGTGTATGTGTGTGTGTGCGGCGCGCTGCCGGCCCTTTTGTGCGACTTTTAATTACAGTCACGCGCTAGAAATTATGCAGGCATTCATCGCGTCTTGCCTGCTTATTGCTTGTTACTTATCATCGATGTGCTTTGTTCGTTGCCTACTTGCAGGGGTGCACACCCCTTGTGCGCTGTTTTCATGTCGGTAATTGAAAAGTGTGCTGTCGTTGTTGCTGTTATTATTGTACATATTAATGTGCAGCACTTTCTTCTCCGTTTGATTTGCCAATTGTAAGGCAGTGCGCTTGTTCGCTGTGATGTGGCGCTGCCGCGTTGGTGGCATGAAAACAAAAGGCCGCGCTTCGCTAAGTGACAGGTGTGAGTTGAGCAGCGTGTGATATGTGAAAGGCAGCGGACAACACGAGCGCGCGCGTTCACTCATTGTTGCGTCATTCGCGTTACGTAAACACCGCGTTGGAGTGCTGGCGCTGCTTTCAATTCTAACTTCTTAATCACTATTGTTGGCCGCCACCCTCATTTGCTGCCAATCACACGCTGACTTTGTGTTTCTTGGCGCTGCATTTTGTCAATGCACAAAGGATTTTAACAGGCCACCAACAACACGCACAAATTAGTGCCACACTTCCGCCGCCCCGTTGCTTCCGCTTGCCGTCGCTACCCACACAACTCACACCGCGCTTTATTTGCTGCTTACAAATCATACACTCCCACACAAACACACACTCTGATATAAACAAAGCCTGATAAAGTCGGCAAGCGCGCACTTGCTTATTTGCCTTTGTTTTGCGCATTCCAATTTGGTCTTTTGTTTGTTTCGTAGCTTTTCTTATTTGCGCTTCCGTTTGGTGCTTTTGTCTTGTTGTTGTCAAAAGTTAAATGTTTGTCAAATCGCGCTTTAATGTCTACAATTTTCCTATTTAATCTCTCTACTTGACTTCTGTCAAGATTTTTGCGCACAGCACAGCACAGCTCACTCACGTCAATCAAGGGCTAGGAAGGAGCTTCTCAAATAAAGCAGCTTTTGTAATTCGAAAGCAAGAAGTGGAAGTAAAGAAGCAACGCACAATATCTGGCCTGCCTCAAATAGCACTCAACACAAGTGTTGTGAATTGAGATAATATGCTAGATTGACTTTTTGTCTAAAGCTTAATTGTTAGGCTCATAATTCGTACAAAAGCCGCCCGAAAGTATGCGCAAATAAAGTCAAGCATTGGCAGAGTCATATTTTCGAAACCTCGCTAAATAGCAAGCAAATAATCTGAAGCCTACTTTTGTGTATACTCATATTGTGAAGCCTACTTTTGGCTGTTGTTACTACTTTGTGTAGCAGACAAAAGCATTTCGGTAATAAATCCGAAGTTGAATTGAAAAATTTGGGGTTATGAAGAGACAGACGTTGTTAAAAACTTAAGAAAGCTGCTTCTAAATGCGATGTTGAGTATTGTATGAATACTTAGTAATAACCGCCTAGAAGTAGGCCAGCATGCGATCATATTTTCAAATTTTTTGGAGCCAAAAGTTATAAAAATATTGGTTGAATTTTCGAAAAGGTGTGAAACATTAGAACTCCAAGTTAAGGATATTTCAGCTTGCTGAGCCTCAGTCAATGCCTTTCTCAACTCGTTAGGACTGAATTAGTCATATAATTTTCATTTTTATACCCTTAACAGGTTATATTAAGTTTTCTCTAAGTACATAACACCTAAAAAGAAACATCAGAGACTTTAGAAGATACATATGTACATAAATGATCAACCGTAGGAGCTCAGTCGATTTTGCCATGTCCGTCTCTCCGTCTGTATAAATGAAAATGTGTCCCTCAGTTTTTGAGATATCGACTAGTGATTTTGCACACGTACTTTTCTCAACAAGACGCTACCAATTTGTTTTTCGGAACCATAGATATCGGAAGCACATTAACGAAAAGATATCTCATAAATTGAACGATCCGAGTCAAGCGCTTACACAGAAAGCTTCGTCATTCCATGAGATATCTACAAAAAAACTGGTGTAGGTTATTAACTAAGGCTCCAAAATAATCTATGAAGAATTTGTCTGGTTCGGACCACTATAACATATAGCTGTCATACAAACTGTGCGATCGGAATCAAGCGCTTATATGGAAAACTTTTTAGTTTGAGAAGTTATCTGCATGAAACTGAGTATGGTTTGTGGTCTTTGGGAATAATCCTAGAAATTGTTAAGATCGGATCACTAAAACGTAAAGCTGTCATACAAGCTAACCGATCTTAATCAAGACAAAGATTTTTTTATACCCCATTATGCTATAAAAAGTGCGAATGTGAAGGATATTATGACCTCGTTGCAGCCAAAGTTAACATTTCTTCTTGTTTTTTTTTTTTTGTAACAAGCTGAAAAGTATGCAACTATTTCCTCAAAAGCTCACTGCTTTCACATTTTGTCATCTAAAATGCAAAATAAGGAAACATACTCTTCATAAGGTTACAGGCAAAGGAAAAACGATACAATAAAAGCCATTCATATTAAAAAAAAATTGTATCGGTTATGAAATGGTTATATATTGGTTATAAATTAAAATATAAATATAAATGAATATAACTTATATATTTATTATATATTAGTTATATCTGACAGTGGAAGCTGGAAATTTTATGCTACATATATGTAATATGGTGGGGTGGGGATATACACGTGCAACTTCCATTTAATGTGGCTGCTTTTAAGGGGGTATTCTACTCTAGAATTTGAAAACTTCGATTTTTTTTCATATATTTAAAGTTCAGACCCTTAAGAACATATTCTCGAAAGAATTTTTAAAAATTAAAATTATTTTAAGAGCTACAGTTACTTTAGTGACGCAGTACCTAGCCCGGTTCGGGCGTATCGAATTTTTTAAACGCGTTTTTCTCGAAACTACTTTTTTCCACACGGTACCGGCATTATCTCAAGTTCTATTCAACCGATTTTCTTGAAATTTTGTGTAAATCTTCTTTATATAATCCTTTATCGTTCCTACCAGCATCGTGTCAAAATTTTTGTTTTTAATATTTTAAAAAAATTCAGGAATTTCAAAAAAAAGCGAAAAAAATGATTTTTATTTTCAGGCAGTCGCCTTTACTGATTAAGAATTTCTTTTGATTTTTTTTTTCAGACCACCAGGAGAGTCAGGATCAATGTCACCGGGCTGCGCCATTTTTTTACACCTGTCTCTCCCCCCCCTCCAATTATTTTAATTTTTAATATTTTTTTGTAAAATTTTTTTTTGTATTCTTAAGATATCAATAAAAACACCATAAAAAAATGGATAGTAAAAATATTTTGTGGTTTTTTTTTAATAAAATTCAAAAATCTGCCCAAAATTTGATTTCTCGACTAGAATACCCCCTTAAGCGCAAGGATTTAGTGGTAATTATAAAGCGAAAATTGAAATTCCGAAATTAAACAATAAAAGCTTGTTACCTAAGCAAATAAGTACAACAACAATTATATGCTTTTGATACCAAGGACTCAAGCTGCCATTTGCTGTTTGGTACAAAAAATTGTTAGCAAAAATTATAGAAAAATTTAACACTTTTTCTTTAAAATTTATAAAGTACTTTGCATTACTAAAGTTTGCGCATTTTTCAACTCTTTCTGCCAACTTAAATAGTTTCGCTTTAAAACATTTAATTTTGTTACAGCCAAAGTCATTTAGCCGCTAAGCATTTGTATATAAATAAGTAAGTATATGTATATATAGTATAGTATGTCAGTATGTATACATATGTATACCCTTGTAACTTCTAGAATTGCCACTTAACCCAAAAAGTAACCGCTTGTTTTTGTAGTACAACTTAATTACGCTGCTACCCGAAAAATTGGGCGCATACTACATTGACACATATGTTTTACGATCTCTCGTATGTATGGAAATGAGATCACACACACACACAAGTACATACATACTTAAATCAATAAGGCAGTTGTATGCCGAATATGGCTGTAAGTCAACAAACAGCTCTTCGTGAGCATATTTTTTATGTTTCGACATAAATTTCGCAAGCCTACATAAGTACAACGGTTTTTTGCTCGCTGCTCACTTTTTTCACAGTTTCTTACTTTCATTTTTTTACGACTTTCTGCCCGGTGTCCCTCAGCGACAAGGCAAATAATTAATTTTGCCTACATTTCCACTTCGTCGGCTTGTTCCTGTGACCAAACTGGGCACTGGCCTTGTCCGACATGTTCTTCCACTCAACTGGGCTGCAAAGCCACCACTTCACCACACACACACACATACACACATACACAAACTTTTATTTGTACGTCTGTTGGCCGGCTATTTTATGTTATTACCAATTCTGTAGTTGACATTTATGTGCTACTACTTAGCATACAATTGCATGTTTAGTCCATATGAAAGCAAATGTACACATCCCACACATACAAACTTGCAAACTTGTTAGCATTCGCAGCGCATTTGTGTGTGTATATTTGTGGTTGCAGGGGTAAATCTGCAAAAAGGCCACCTGTACTTTAATATGTGCGGGGTAATTAGCAATGAATGCAATTTCAAAGGGATTTTCCGGCATCATAAACCAAGTCAACGCACATTCGCTCAAAGCAAACACAAGGGGAGATTATGCAGAGCATACACGTACATACATACATGCATGTTCATTCGTAATTTATATATACAGTTGTGTATGTGTAAGGGTTTGAGTAAGTATGTATGCTTGTTCAGCTGGAAAATGCTGAAGAAAATGAGCTTTAGCGAATGCTATTAAAAATATCCTTATGTAAATGCGGATTTGTCATGGAAGCATCGAAATATATGTTTATGTGGAATCCGGTCTTATATACATACATATGTGCTATTAAAGAGACATTCGCTCTAGCGAACAGCTAATGGCGACAAAATGTTGGCATTTTGGTCTTGTCAATATCAGATAATGAACAGTCCGCGCAAAGAATTTATTAAAAATGCTGAATAAATAAAATACGAGCATTTCATTCAGTTCAAGCAGTGACGTTAAGTTGTGAGCTATCATCTAAATATAAATAATTTACATCTGGTGTTCTTATCTCTTTCGGTTCATGTCTTAGCTATAAAAAAAATCCCCAAATAAAGCGGTTTCGCAGTACAGTTAGATTTAAAATTTGCAGAAATAATTTAATAAAAATGCTGAATAAATAAAATACGAGCACTTCAGTTAGTTCAAGGATTGCCGATGTATTGTGAAATATCTAAGACTTTATCTTTTTCGGTTCTTGTCTTAGCTCTAAAAAGTTCGTACAATATTTTAAGCTTTTCCGAAGTACAGATCGATTTAAAGTTCGCTATATATTTGAAATAAAGATATAAGTTTGATATAGACAGGTAACTTCCGCTGTTAGTTGCTTTCTTTGACTCTTTTTAAATTTTTTTCTCAGTCGATATCTAAACCCACGACTTTTCGAGTGGTATTCATACCTGTAGTCTCCTGTTTACCACTTGTTTAGAGGTTCACCAAAGATTAACTACAATTTTAGAGATATTTGAAACAGTTCTGCAATTTTTGAGTTATTTTTATAAGATAATCAATCAAAATCCAAATAAAGATATTTTTATACTTTTTAATGCTACAAGAAATAGAGCCTTTAAGGGTACTATAGGTGGTTATAATGATGTAGCCAAAGTAAACATTTTTTCTAAATTTTTGAGAAGGTAGGTAGGTGGGTAGTGTAGCTGTTTAAGGACGTATCTAGTTCTTTAGAGCTACCATCGTGATACCAGTGGGACTAAAATCGCCTCACTCAATTGCCTTCTCTCTGAACCACCCGTTCTGCTATTGCTGAATTTCAACGGTACAAAAGCTTTATCTATGTTTAAACTGAGAGTTTCTATAATCATCAGTATATGATATTCCTTGTGGCTGGCATGACTCCGAATTAAACAGTTACCTGTTAGGACTACTACCAAGGTTTTAAATCATTCATTTTAAATTTTAATAGCAAGCAAGTGCGGTCCATACTTCATTCATGCCATTTTTGCAGCTTGTTGAGCAAGTCAAGGATTGACGCCACCGAAACGCAGCTATATTTATAGTAAAACAAGTTTATCGACCATCTTCTTCGGAGTCTGATTGTCGGGTAATTTCTTTTCTGGCTAAATCATATGTTTCAGAGTTATCAAGGATATCACAAAGCCTTGAAATCCATTACAGACATGAAATACAACAAGCTACAAGATATCAGGGCATTCTTTCACGAACTTTGAAAAAACCCTAAGAGACTTTAGTGATTTAAAATCTGCCTGGCTACCCATATACATAAAAATATTCCTTGTTGTGAGTTCATTTTTGATTAGAAAAAGTAGGTTTTTCTTAAGTTCTGTGACCTCCGCTTGAAAGACACTACAGTGGTTTGTTAGACGGAAGGCGATATTGGTATCTAGTTTTGCAGAGAGTACACCACCTCCCACTATGTTATCTAGTTTGGAACCATCCGTTCAGATACTTATCCCTGCGCCCTTGTTTACCTAGCACCTTTATGAGTTATCTCTGGATGGTAAAGCGATATTAGAGACCAATTTAGATTCAACCCTGTAGGGTTTTGAAAACCTGCTGCAGTGGTTTGGTAGACGGTAGAGGATTATGGTATCTAGTTTTGCTGAAGAGATTATCTAGTTTGAATCCATTCATAAAGACGCTCATCCCTGCTGTCTTGTCCAACTCAACCCTTTATCTTCCTTTTCTGGCAGATAATGCAATATTGAGGCACGAATTTTAATTAAATTTTATAGGATTTCGAAAATCGGTGGTCTGGGGTAGACCCTAGTACTTACTAACTATATTAGAATGTTACTTGTTAGTGGCAACTAATGGGAGGATTCCCTCAGTCTAAGAGCTGACTTCACTGTCAGTTGCCTAAAAGCAAATCTGTTGGCAGTAAGTGTTAAGAATATGCGTTTATTTCAAGAAAAAATCTTTTTTTATATTAGATTTGAGCTTTTGCTTCTTCCCATTAACAATATATAAACAAAAAAATTACCATAAATTCAATTTCTCACAGCTATAAATTGTTAACAAATAAGTATGAATAATTTAAAGAAATGAAACTTATATTTTTGATACTCACAGTTCATGTCCAGCACAACTTTTCTCGTCAGAGCCGCCACAACATGTCCATTACTCGCTTGGCACGTGTAAACCTGTGGAAAGAAGCAGAGAGTAAAACTTAGAGCAGAGCAACAGAAAGTGAAGAGTAGAGAAATACACACATATGAGTACAAACGAACTCGGCTAAATATTAATAACGGTAATAAAGCACGAGCAGCCTAGAAAAGCAAACGAAACGAGTTGCCACCTAACCCGAATCCATTATTTGTGGTAATTATATGATTGTCGAAGCGAACACACAAGCGACTGTTGGAAAATTTGTTGGCTACTGAATGTTCCCACACTGTGAGCATGCCAATGTACATGTGTATGTATGTGTGTATGTCGACATCACTCAATCACATGACTTGGTTGCATTTTCGAATTATTAGTTAATGCTTATTAATCGGTATGTTGGCGCCATATCGTCAACATATCGCAGGTAATTAGTAAACCACAACCACACACACACAAATATGTGCACGCACACAAGCGCACACGGCGAAATGTTTTAATTAAGTATATTAAGAGTCGAATACGCAAATGAGAAATTACTATTGAATCAAATTGCTTAATATATTATGGTAATTTCAATGCCGCAACAAAAGAGATGGCCCGATAAAGCGCGGCGCAGCAGGGGTGCGCTGCTGGACTGACAGCGAAAGGGTGAGCATTGATTAGCCGGCGCTGCAGCGCTGATTTGGTATTATATAATTGAGCATGAAGGATGGCGTGTAAATAGTGAGCGGGAGCGGGGAGTAGCTCACGCAGTGGTAAAAGAAATTTATAAAAATAATTAAAAATATAAAAAAAGAGATTTTTGTAAGCTTTGGAGGAGTATTGACGACACCTGTTGTGCGGTGAATAACTCCATAGCAAGATTGGCAGGCGCTGTGGCATTCAGCGCTTTATTCAGCTACACTTTTCTTAAGCTGAATAAGTGCTGAATACGAGTAAGCCTATGAATTGCGCATGCAGTTGCAACTTTAACGTTATATAACTCAATTTCAATGTCGAAAAACTTAAAAACTTGTATTTATTTCTAATAATCTCCCACCAAGTTCCCCCCAAACTTAAAATGAAGTGAACCAACTTGTCTTTAGAAAACAGCAAAATTTGTTATTAAGCATTTTGCCGCAAGCTCATTTAAATGCCACATCCCGTTAGAATGTGGCACAGTTATTGTACGCAACTATTCCTGACACAATACGATAATCCGGCAGAAACTTTTCCAAGGCTGCGGAGCAAGTGCGAGGCGAAATTTGCGCAAACTTATATGAAACTTACAGCAGCAGCGGTAGAATCTTAAAAGCTTTGCCAGCTTTGTATAAATAGCTGTTTTCTTCACCGAATTATGTTTGTTGTATGCTCGTAAGCGCACAAATAGTTTCACCTGCAACTTGGCGGCGTAAAGTTTTTGACAGAGGTAAACACACTCCCGCTACTCAGCACATGGCAAAATCTGTTTGTGTTGCCGAAAACGCAGAGATTTATTAGAAATGGTTTCGCTAAGTGCCTTTAAATGCAATTCGAGCGGAGGTAAGGAAATATTGAAAGGTTGTTCAGTTAATGGGGAGCGCATTAATTTTGGAAAATAGTTCAATTCGGGGTAAGAAAAAGGGAAATATTTCATTTCTCCAGATTTGACACGGGCTGATCCGCTTTGTCCTACTATGCCACGAGAAAACATGAACGATGATGATCCGAGCTGAAAAAGTAATTGCAGCAGTCAAGATAACTGTTCTTCGCTAGTACTTTGGAGCCGTCCGCGTGAGTGATGAGTATCAGAGAAGATGGAACCACGAAAGGTATGAGCTATACCACAACGATAAAATATAATTTAGCACATAAAAGTTCATGCGCTGGTTAGGACTTTTCGTTCACATGGAAGATGATGCTTCAACGAAAAGATCCTTTGACTCGAAACCCATGGGTGGCCAACGGAACCAAGAGCGTCCATGCATACATTGAAAGGATCAAGTACACAGCGAGCTGTCTGTTTTTGGGATGTGCAACCAGCGTGAAGATAGAGGAAACTGGCGAAGTTTCGTGTTCTCGGATCTGACCGACCCATGGTTGTAGTACCGAAGAAGAAGAAGAGGGTCTGTACAAACTGTCTGTACAAACTGTCTATTCAAACCGAACTGATATATATTTTTTTCTTAGATTCTTCTTCTTCTTTATTTCTTCTTTTCGCAATTTGGCGCTAACTCAAGGTACCAACTGCAGCCAAGTCCTTCTCCACCTAATCTCTCCAACGGAGTGGAGGTCTTTCTCTTCCTCTACTCCCCCGGCGGGTACTGCGTCGAATACTTTCAGAGCTGGAGTGTTTTTGTCCATACGGACGACATGACCTAGTTGGTGCAGTCGATGTCTCTTGATTTGCTGAACTATTTCAATGTCGTAGTATATCTCGTAAAGCTCATCGTTCCATCGACTGCGGTATTCGCCATTTACAATGTGCAAAGGACCATTAATCTTCCGCAAAACTTTTCTCTCGAAAACTCATAACGCCGACTCATCAGATGTTGTCATCGTCCATGACTCTGCACCATATAACAGGACGGGAATAATGAGTTCCTTATTCAGTCTGGAGAAAGCAGAACAAAGAGCGCGGCTATTAATATCATCGGCGTACGCAAGCAGCTCTACACTCTTATAGAAGAGCTGTGCAGCTGGTATTATTTTCTCCAGCAAACAGATTGAAGAAGTCAAACAGCAGTTGCGTTGTCTGAAACCTCGTTTGATATCGAACGGCTCGGAGGTCCTTCCTGATCCGTATTTGTATAGCAAGACGGAGATAATGAGTGACTTGTGGAGTTTGGTTTTGCTCGTCGAGAGCGAACTTTACTTTTCAAATGCCTAGTCAGTCTGAAGTTTGGTTTCTATATGTAAATTAGTGTGTATTTGTGAACAGATTCTTTACGATGTCAAAATATTGGGCTAATGGACTCTAGGCGAGTTGTTTCTCAAACCAGATTTCTCGAAAAAACAGAAAAAAGTCGCATCAAGCTAAAGTTGGCATAGACGTTGGCTAAGCGATAACTTTCCTTTCATGTTTGTCCAAAAAGTTTAATTTCCAGCAACATTTCGAAGAAAATAAGGCCGATGATGGCGCCATATCCCAATCGGCAGTAAACAGTAATATTTTGAGGATGCAATACCATTTCGTAAGGCACATGAGGCTGTAACCCATCCAAATAGCTGTCATTGTATCTGCTTATGAAGCTGTTTAGCCAGAAGCGGCTTCTGCTGAGATGGTTTTTCGATGAACGGGAATATGAGAATTTTTCGTAGAAC
This sequence comes from Bactrocera zonata, assembly GCA_037783105.1. Taxonomy (NCBI): domain Eukaryota; kingdom Metazoa; phylum Arthropoda; class Insecta; order Diptera; family Tephritidae; genus Bactrocera; species Bactrocera zonata. The sequence goes on from JBAWJQ010000396.1 coordinate 98,065, forward strand.
GTGAATTTGGGTAACAGTCTTGGAAAATTTTCGGCCTCTGCACCAAAGTGTATCTTGACTTGCTAAAATTGCAAACCTGACTGAATACACTGACAAAATGTGGTACAAATCCGTAAAGAAGCATTGCCACCGCAAGCTATCAAAACAAGTCATACCTATTGGTAGACGCTGAACGATGCACTAAGCTTCGACTAAAATTCCAAGTACATAAATACAGCCTTTGCTAGAATTGGATTATTACCTAATTAAGAAGGCATTTCGTTGCGTATTCAGTTCTCTTTAAATTTTCATACTTTGATTGGGAATAGAATTTCTTTCTACCATTACTTTACTACCAGTCAAATAAACCACACATAAATTTTGCTTGAATTGTCATAAAATCCAGACTACAATAGACAAATCAAACAAGACAAAGAAAAAAAGAAGAAATGGTTGTAACGAATAAATGAATTCTGTAACAGGGAGAAAACTATAACTGTAATTGAAAAATTCAAGTATATAACTTGAGTAGTAAAGCCGATTAAGACTGTTTCAGACAGCCACCATACAACAGATGTCCCGGTATATACGCAGACACATAGCATATGAGCCACAAAGCTAACCAAAGCCAACTCAGTGCGGTCTTAGTCCAAAGCATGTGGGCAGCGGGCAGCAAAGCGTAGTAAAAAGCGGCAAAAAGGCGAGCAGAGAAATGTGTTTTGAAATTAGTTTCGAAAGCAGAACAAACAAAAAAGCTAAGCCGGCAAGACAAGAGCAGCCTTCGAGCATTTAGTGACTAAATTGCTGGAAGAAAACTACCTCACACACACATAACTCACACTCACAAACGGAGAAATGCAAGTCAGGTGTAAAAATTAGTTTACTGTACAAAGCAACTGTAGCTTGCCGCAAATTCGAGCAGCAGGACAACTTGCAACACACGAAGGACGCGCAACATGCAGAGGAAGTGCCGTAGTTGCACGAAAGAAATTGTTAATACACAGCAAATAGATGGAAGCAAAGCAAAAGAAGCTAAGCAATGGACACGACGCAAGCATTATTTAAGCCGTGCAGCGTTGATGCAACACACGCTCAACTACCACAAACCATGTATGAATGCAATATACATATATGTATGTATGAATCTGCGTGTGTGTTCCGACTGAGCGCCGAGTTAAAAAAGTATGCATGTGTGTGTGTCGATTGTGTCCACTTTCGTCGGCGCGACGTTGCTGCGGCGCGTTGCACGAGATTAACTTGTAACAATGGCAAAGAAGTGAAAATAAATTGTGCCGCTGTAACCGCGATTTACAATGTTCTCGAGTGACACACGTTGGCGCGAACAATGTGTGAACGCGGCGAGTCGCACGAGAGTTGTCGCACAAAGAGAGATTCATCATTTCCGGGTGGGCGTTAAGAACGGCTTAGAAGAGCGCGAACAATAAGCGCGCGTGAGCGGTCTTTACACCAAAATACTTATGGCTGAGTGTGTGTGTGTGTGTGCGTGTATTGTTGCGGTGGCAGTTGAATTATGCAAATGGTAATGAAATGAAAATGAGGCATGCCACACACGTTGTGTGCTAAGTAGCAACGGATAGTGGTACAGCAATATCGCCAGAAGAAAATGTAGAATGTAAATGTACAAAAAAAATTCGAAACTATGAATGAAATATTTCAGCTGTTAGCTGCCCATATTTACAGCAGCTTGTCGCCAGCACTTTAGTCGGCTCAATTGCACATAAACAACAGGTAAGGTAGCCGATTTTGAGGTTAGATTTTTCGAGTTTCTTGGCACTTGAACTAGTTCCTTAGTTTTTGAGATATCGAATTGAAAATCGTCACACGTCTATTTCTCCCCAAAAAGCTGCTTATTGGTCGAAACTACCGATATCAGAACACTATATGGTATAGCTGTCATACAAACTGAACGATCGGATTCAAGCACTTGTATGGGAAACTTACTGATTTGCAAAGATATCTCCACGAAATTTGGCCTGGGTAATTATCTGAACTAGCTACGCAATCTGTGAAGAAATTGTTCAGATCGAATCACTATAGCATATAGATGACATATGAAGTGAACGACCAAAATCAAGTCTTTGTATGAAAAACTTTTTGATTTGCTGAGATATCTTCAAGAAATTTTGCATGTGTTATTGCTTGGAGCAATGTAGTAATTTGAAAAAAAATTTAAGATCGAACCTTAATAGCATATCGTTGTCATACAAACTGAATGATCAGAATACAATTTTTGTAATGAATTTTTGTTATTTGTTAAGGGTATCATAACTTCGATATAACCAAAGTTAGCGCTTTTTCTTGTTACTTAGAGTTTTCTGTCCGGCTCCTGTTAATTGATGTCATCTATATAAATTCTAGAAGTTTCCATGGTAAAACTTGTCCGACGAGCTATTCGCTTCGTAAATAAACAGCTGCTGAACACCACTAATTGACTTATGGAGTTCAAACTTCACGCGAATATTAAAAACAGTTGTAGCAATCTAAACATAAATAGTATTTATCGATATGGTTCACGAATGTAGCTTATACAGACCAGTCCGGGTCAATTTTGATCATTAGTATACTACTACATACTAGGCGCTTATTTATCGATATGGTTTACGCGTGCAGCTTATACCGACCAGTCCTGGTCAATTTTGATCTTAAGTGTAGATACCGAAAAGGCTCTAGGTCAATAATTAGCAGATATTTCTTCGGACCACATATAAAACTTATAATCTCATTAACTCGATAAAAGTATAAAATATAGTTTAGTTTAAAACATAAACTGACTTTAAGTAAAAACCTTTCGAGCAAACTACATTACCTTTGTACTTATAATGTATAATAATAAATTTACAATCATAATAATGAAGAATTTTTAGACCAAAGATCAAAACAGATTTGTATAAAATTATATCGCGATGTACACATAGACCCGATTGAATTTCGAAAGCTTCTGTCCATAGAGAACTTCTGAGTAAAATCGAAACATACATTTCTGCGCTAACGAAATAATTACTACATAGTATGAGTCGCCTAAATGTATACTTCGGAGTTTGAAGAAATTATTAACATTTCCATACGTTTTAGCGCTTGTGTGGAATTTAAACTCTTGCCTTCATAAGCAATCACATTTATGTGTTGCTTTCCTTCAAAAGAGATTTAGCCCAAATAATTCTGAAAAATTTAACAGAATTCTTTAATCATGTCGAGAGTTATGAATGCATGTAGACAAACCGCATTCCAGACGTACTCTCACTATTGTCTACTGCCAAGTCACCACAGTGGGAACTGTCACTTTCCAACACCTAATCCCGCAATCATATATCAAGCGCACCAAGCCGTCACAGCAGTTGTAAATTCGGCGTCTATATGCCACGCTGTCACTTGTCGACTATTGTTGTTGTTAATGCATTGTGTGTTTGCTAGTTGTGACGCAGGATACCAAAATAAACACTTTTAGTTAAATTGAAAAGAATTTGCCCCCAAATAAGTGATGTCAAGTGAAGTGAAATGAAGTGAGTAGAGGCGAACACATGAGAGGCCCGAACGGCGTCGTGCAAAGAACACAACGCTGAGCAAATGAAAAGCAAATACATACACACATACGCACATCAAAAGCGAGTGCACTTCAGCTTATGGCAAGCAGTGAGGGAGCGTATTTCTATATGGGGACGTGCACTTGATTTGCCCTTTTCATTACATGTGTTGTTGTAGTTGTGTGTAGTTATTTGCTTAAAGTTTTCTTTTGTTGGTGATGTTGTTGTTGTTTTTGGCTGTCAAGTCCGCACAGACAATCTCCTAAATTATTATTTACATTCCATTCATGGTCCACACAGTCAAGACAGCATAATGAATAATCCAACTGGATTAAGATTATGGCACATATTCACCAACACACACACATACACGCAGAAAGAGATCAACACACACTTGGAGCGGGAATCAAGTCAGCAAAATCTCTTTTTTGTTGGCTATGTGACATTTGCGCTTGTTTTCTGAGCATCTTCATAGTTACTGCGCTTTAAATAATAAATGCTCAGCGTAATCACAATCACAATCACAATCACAATAATAATAACAATAACAAAAGCTGCTGCGGCAAGCAGTCTGCCAAAAATATGAGTGAATAGACAGGTTGGCAGACAATCGGGCAGGTAAACAATGCTGCCTAACTGGGTTTGTTTATTTTGCTCTAAGCTGACTAAGGAGCATTTGACGATATATATATGGAGATAATTGTGGAATACTGATTGAACTCAGTAGACAAATAAAAAAAAAAAACATAAAATATTCTCATCGTATTCGCAAGCGTTTACGGTGAATACCTGTGTGAATTTTAAGGGAAAAATCGATTTTCCTTCACATATACAAAAGGTTCCTTAAAAGAACTTTGATCGATCAGTTTATATGGCTGCTATATGCTATATTGTTCTAAACTGAACAATTTTTTTTTAGACTGTACAGGTGCTTTAGACAATAAAGTATGACAAAATTTTAGGAGATATCTCGTAAACTGAAAAGGCTTTCCACACAAGCACCTTATTCCGATCGTTCCATTTATATGGTAGCTATATGCTATAGTAGTCCTATCTGAACAAGTTTTTCTAAGATTACTCTATTACCTTAGAAATTAACCCACGTCAAATTTCGTGAAGATATCTTGTAAACTGAAAAAGTTTTCCATACAAACATTTGATTATAATTTTCAGTTTATATAGCAGCTTTATGCTATAGTAATCTGTTCTCAACAATTTCTTCTCAGATTACACTGTTGCCTTAAAAAATAACCCACGCCAAATTTCGTGCAGATATCTCGTAAAGTGAAAAAGTTTTTCATACAGGCACTTCAATCCGATCGTCCAGTTTGTATGGCAGCTATATGCTATAGTGGTCCGATATTAGCCATTCCGACAAATGAGCAGCTTCTTGGTGAGAAAAAGACGTACACAAAATGTCAGCTCGATATCTCAGAAACTGTGGTCCTAGTTTGTATATTTACGCAGGCAAGGACACAGGAACGGACAAACAGACTGACATATTATATCTAAACCGACTTAGCTCATGATCCAGTGATCATTCATGAATATACTTTATAAGATCTCTAACGTTTCCTTTCGGGTGTTACAAACATCGTGTCAAACTTAGTATACCCTGCTTACGGTATAAATATCTCTTTGTAATAAATTCCCTACCGCTTCCTTTTTGCATAGCTTCGCGGGAAATTAAAAAGCTTATCAAGAAAAATTATGCGCATTATAAGGAATTAAAATTAAATAAACAAAGCGACTTCAGTTTCAAAAAGAGAAAAAACAGCAAAAACAATAAACGAGCCACCTCTAAGCAACGGTGAAAAATTTGCGTTTTTCTTCGCTGTCATTCGAAAGCTTGCTAAGCTGGAAAAACTGACATACACACATACATATATACTTGTATGGTGACTTAGCTATGTAGAAGCTACACCGCAAACCAGCATGTGGCATGGCAATTTCGTTTTGGCATATCAAATTTTATAGGTGAACTGCCGAAAAGCAATTTGAAGCCTTAGGAAGACGCACACGCTTGGTGGAGGTGGAGAGCGTTGTGCTACGCGACAAATCCACTTCATTTGTCAAAGCGTAAGCAATTTATGTTAATTCATTTTTTATGTCATAATCATTGGTTGCATGCGAAACACGCCAAAAACGTTAGCGCAGCACATTTGACTACAGTTGCTGGCCAATGAATTGGAAACACTGCGTTGTGGGGAAGAAAAATACTAGTTGTGGTTGTTGTAAATTGCAAAAGGGGGTAGAAAAGAAAGCTCAAAAAAATTTTTGTGTTTTTTAGTTAGGCGTTGAAAATTTCAGAATGCTTGTAATACATTTTGACAGTAATTTTCAGCACATTGCTGTCAAGGAAGGAAAATGCATTAGGAATCTTACTGAATTGAGTCATACAGAAAAGTAATTTTTTATGACAAATTGCTACGTAAAAAATATAGTTTTGCAAAAATTCTATTTTGAAAAATTTCTATTTCATATGTTAGGGTTTCCAATGTTTTGCCATTAGACTGTATATTTATCCGCTTTTGTATAATAAAATATTAATGCATGTGTTACGCGCACATGCCTAATCAGCGAGGCAGCCTAAAATATTGTCTGTGGTCTATTATTTACCCAAAGGAATGGAGTGGGTGTGTGCTTCCGTTGATGTGAAATATATGTAAATATTTTTATTTTTTGATATACTGTAGTCAAGTATATTAACTTTTTACGCATTACAGAAGAATTAATCATTTACTTAAGTAAACATTAATGCATGGAAATTAATGTACACAAATGAGTGAAATATATGCTATATGACATATACATATGTACAAATATATGTTCGTACTATAATGTGAATACTTTATGACGTGTGAGCTCAGTAGAAAAACTGGGTAATAGAAAAATATATGAATGTATGTAAGTAACTTTTTTCTCAGTCCGGGTCAAATTTGATATATGGATATTTAGTTCTAGTTTTTTTTCTCTGTCCGGGTCAAATTTGATCATATGTATATTTATTTTAGATTTTTTTTTTCAATCTTGGTCAGATTTGATTATATGTATATTTAATTTTAGATTTTTTTCTCAGTCCGGGTCAAATTTGATCATATGTAAATTTATCATTAAATTTTTCGTAAAAGGGTGAATTGTAAGTTTGGTATATTTAAAAGTGGTACCCTGTGCCATTGGACATTTCTAGCATGAATTTATTTACATTATTTAATCATCATGTTCCATAGAGATGTTGCTAAGATTATGCTTTCCTTTCTTCAGAATAATTTCTCTATTTCCACACGCTTCCTTTTACTAAATTTATGAATTATCTTGCTTTGAAGTTATATAGAGTTTTCCAACAACAGTGATGTGATTTCTTTAAAAAAAAACTAATTGTTAATGAAATCCCAATGTTTTTGTGAAGTACAATCGATACAATTAAGTTCTAAATATAACATCTCGACATCCACGACTTCTTTTGCAGAAATGAATTTAATTATCACAATTTTCGCGTACTTTTTACCCTAAATCAAGTTGTATGTCATGAATAGCACGTTCTATATTAACTTCTAAAGATTGAAGAGAGTCTGGTTTACTGCTAAAGACCAACGACTTCAAATAACCCCATAGGGCGTAATCTAAAGGAGTTAAAACACAACTCTTGGTGGCCATTCAATCTCAAAATTTCTTGAAATAATTGAATCTCCAAACTTTTCTCGCAATATTTTAGTTGTTACACCAACTAGCACGTAGCGTCGTATTGGTTGAACCAGATGTTACCAAGATCAACTATTTCATACGGATTCTAGCACAAATATCTTTTCAAAAGCCGACAGGTTATGGTTGAGGCACTCCTAATTCTTGAGAACGTCTTGGAATCGGCAGATTGCGGTCTTCAGCAACACTTGTCTGAACAGCTGCAATACTTCCATTTTTTCGGATAGTTTTTTGCTTTATTGCCGCTTGAAGATCATATGAAGCAAATTTCCGCTCGAAATTTCAACAAATCGACGAATAGTGAGCACAGGTGGACGATCATTACGACCATAAAATGACAAAAGCTCACGAAAAGTAAGCAATGGAGAACGGTTATGGCTAAAAGTCTCGACTGATTTGTTTGTTAGATCAAAAGTTTAGTTGTAGTACATGGTGCTTTGAAAGAGCTTCTTCTACTGGCTGTCGACTGGATATCACGCTTTCAACTGTTAAATTAGTGATCTAAAAATTAAGCATCTCTCTTTCTCTCTCTCAAAAATTAAGCTTAATACCAATAACAAAATTTCTCAAATTCCAAACCTGCTTGTTTCCTTTTCTATATTTCCCTGCAAGTACTAAATTTTTCGTATTCCCGACTTAACTCAAAAAACTTCCAGCAAGAACAGCTGTACCGCATATATACCTGCCAAAACTCACTTAAAAGTGTCCGAAAATGCTAAATTGCACTTACACTATATACATTTACAAGTGTACAACAACAGCAACAACTTTTATTAACAGCACTCAGTCATTCTTAAGGGCAGTCAGCACACAAGGGAGCGAGACCGCAACGCACAACTCAGACTCAAGAGATGTAGAAGAGAGCAAACCCACACACACTTACACAAATACACATGTATATGGCGGTACTTACCGTTAGTAAATCCTTCCGTGCGATATTTTTCAAGTGTAGTATATTGCGAACGGTGCCATCTGGCTGCACATGGAAGGAGTCGTCGACGAGCGCGTGTTCGCGCCACCAGGAGACGCGCGGCGGCGGCACACCACCGCTGGACAGGCACGTCAGATTAACGCTGTCGCCCTCCAAGTAGGGACCGGCCAATTGGTCGCGTATTTCAGCGCCATTGTGATCCAGTATTGTTAAGCGTGTGGGCGGCACTGCGGGCGATAAAGAAGAAGAAGAAGCAGAGTATGAGAGCAGAGCTTGAGGACGTATAACTGCAGGAATCTCAGGTATGCGAGAATGTTGCACGGAATGTGTGTCGAAAAAGGTGAAAGAAAAACGCAAAGAAATATTGCCTTGGGTGCCGGATGAGAATGTTGCACGGATGTAATAAGGCAAATACTATATGCTAGTCGCAATTCAAAGGCAGCAAAATTGGCGTTCGAGTGTATTGGCATTTCAGCACACAAAAAAGAATGGAGGAAAAAAAGTTGCAGATTACAGAGAAAAATGTTATGAAAATGTCAGCAAGCTGACTGGTGACACCTTGCACGGCGACGTTCGTACGAAGGTGTGAATGTAAGAATCTTTCGCACACCCATACACACGAATTGTGCGAGTGTGGCAAATAAGCTGGAAGGGAAATGAAAAATGTGCGCTGCGGAAGCGGAAATGCCACGAGTGCGCTTAGTGGCTGGGGAAAACCTGAGATGCGGGCGGTTGCGTATACGCCACAGAGCACCCTTATGGATGAGTGGTAGAATGAGTAGCTGCTCCAGCGCAATGTGTGTGTGTGCAACGCTAATGCCAAATGAAAAATATGAAATCATTTGATTTGCACAACAAAGTTAAAGGAGCGCGGCGCTGCTGGGTGGCAGCGAAGTAAGTGTAAAGGTGTGTGGCGAGTAGAAAAATGGTGACAAAAAGAAACGCAAAGATTTTGTAAGGAAGTAGGTTGTAACTTAAAGGGCTTCCACAATTTAGGCGCTTGCTTATGTATTGACTAAACGTAACTCGTTGCCACAATGAAATGTGAATAGCACATAAATGGGTGTTGCTGATTAAATTCATAGAAATTCATAGAAATCAGATCAAAGATTTTTCAACGCTAAGCGCCTGTAACACTCGTTTTCTTCACACCCGTGTTTATTTTTGTTTAAAAAATTCTAAAAAAGTATGCACACAATATTTTGCAACTTTTCTCGCTTGTGCAGCATCATATCTTTTTTTTTTTTTTTTTTTTTTTTTTGTTTTTGTTTTTTTTTTTTTGTTTTGTGTTTGATGGCAACTCACCTAAGACTGTCACATTAATGCGCCAATTGCGCGTCGGTGATTTATGAAAGTCCACGCGACACTTATAGAGGCCCGCATCGCTGAGTTGTATATTCTTAATGCGCAGCGCCGGCGGATTTGTGTCGTAGTAGAAGTGCGCCTTGTTCTTGAAGACATTCTCGTCCGCCCAGGGTATGGCCTGATGTAGTGGACGACCGCGCGCATCAAAGCTGCAAAGAAAGCGCAAGAAATGAAATTGTTGAATAAATAAGCGACATTTTTCCTATGCTATAAAAGCGACACATATACATATATATGTTAGGTATATACTAGAATTAAAGAAATGAAGTGCGCAGCTTTAAGCTTATTACTGATATTTTATTGTTCTTGTTGTTGTAGCGTAATCCAAAAACATTATTCAATAAGTTGAGTAATGGGGGATAGTGGTGAAGCATTTCTAATATAAGCATGTATATATATGTGTGCATATGTATGTATTTATGGGTTTATGTATGTAATATTGAGACAAAAAATGTTTTGCAAAAAGTCAGTATGGATTACCGAAATTTTTTCTGTATTCAAATAGCAAGCAATTTATATAGAACTACAAACAAAACAAAAAAGAAAACAAAAAATTAATGCTATCAACTCAAATTCTCTCTTGTTGTGATAAAAATTAATAAGCCATAAATAATTATTGGTATTAGCAGTAATTTATAGATAAATGAAGAGTATAAAAGACTTAAAGAGGAAGTAGAATATAAGAGGTGTCTGTAGTGGGGATGACTTTGAAAGAGGGCATTATATGGAGTAGCCAGGCGGAGGGATAGACGGATTTTAGTGATTACATGCACTCACGAATTTCAAAAAATTAAGTTTTTGTTTTGCAAAAAATTCCAAAATTCACATGTTTGAGAAAATTCTACAAAAATTTGAACTTTATCCGCCCAATACTTTCGGAGATATGAGGGTATTTGCACTAATTTTTTTGAACTGGGTGTAATTGTCGTCGAAAACGAAACGCTGTTTTCAGAGTTGATTGGGAAAATTTCTTCGAAACGCCACCTTTCTCAAAATATTTGTCAAGTAATAATCGAAGAATAAGATTTTTCATACTAATCTCAATAAAAAAATAAATTTTTCCCAGGAAATAAGTCGGTTATTTTTTCAGAAGCCGCCAACTTGTTAAAAATAAAAATTTAGAAGAGTCTTTTGATAATTACTAGTTCTTTAATCATTACCTAAAATTAATCATTCGTCCTTTATATAATGGTATTTGACAAATCTATTATTGCAATCTCGAAACTCAGAGCTTTATCGTAAAGCTTGACATTTTTGATGACTTACATACTCAGCGCATTTTGATAAACGATCGCTGTTTGTGCTGTTTACAGTAACTTAAAATATTCATCTCGGCAAAAAAAATGTAACTAAGTCGGGAACTTTTTCACGCGATTATTTTTTACAACTTTTGACGTAGGCTAACTTAGAAACAGTGTATTGATGAACTGAATTCAGCTTTTGGCGATGAAGCTCAATTAAAGACCAGAGTTTATCGATGGTGTGGCAAATCCAAACGAGCTCGTGAATCACTCCAAAACGAATTTGGTGAAGGTCGTCCCAAATCAGTTGTTGTTACGGAAACTATTGATGTTGTTGTTCACTCACTGATATTAGAATACCATCATTTGACCTATCGTGAGGTAGGGACAACTAAGGGCAAATGCAGGACCTACATACATTTAATGTTGCCTTAACATTTGATTGTAGAAAAAATTTGTTGTCATGTTGGATACCACACGGATCACTCTTCACCACACGAATGTGAGCTCTCACTCATCGACTGAAACAACTGCATTTTTGAGGTCTCAAAAGATCGATTTGATGAATTATCCACCGTAAAGTAATGACTTGACACTACTTTTAATCACGTACATGAAAAATTCACTAAGAGGTCAAAGTTTTTGGAAACCAGAAGAGTATATTGATGCGTTGAAAACGTGTGTTGCGAAGATATCTCTACCAGATTGGCAAAAGTGTTTCGACTAACGCGACAAACACATGCAAAAGTGTATTTTTCTTAATGGAGAATGTTTTGAAGAACAATAAAGAGATTTGCGATGATTAATACTTTTTTGTTCTCTGAACCCGATATATAATATTTAGGTAATTTTAAGTAGTAAAACCTTCCTCACAAATAAACAACTTTTTTCAGAAATCCTGCTGCAAATCTGCTACGGAATCAAAGGAATTCAATTTTTTCAGCGAAGAAAGTGTCTCTTTCTTTCACTGAGGCAGAGATGGTCCTCATCACTGAACAAAATTTTGCGCAAAAACGTCGGAACTTCTTGGATTTTTTCAGAGCCAGTAGAGCGAAGCGATATCGCTTGGAAAGATTGAGCGGCTTCCTTTCCTGCAGAAGCTGTACCTCTACTTGGATCACACGGTATTTAATAATTAAAAATAATCTCTTAATGAGTTTAATTTTCACAAAATTAATTGTAATATCAAATGAGTAAAGCTAATTGAACAAAACGGTATACATAACATACAAATGTAAGATCGTATTATTGTTAGAAAAATAATAATACCAGGAAAAATAATTTTCTTATATTTTTCTGAAGTATCAGAAACAAATTTCAGTGTAATCCATTATCATATATAAGATTTGTAGTAGCCACACACATACATACATGTAGAACTAAGTATGCTTCCATATTTCGCTTTATGACATGTGTATCCAATTCCAGCTAAAAGTATCCTTAAGCGCTGCCAACGCTAGCCCAAAAATCATGCATAGCTGTAGTTGTTATTATTATAAGATTTTCTGTGAATGAATTATGCGCGCTAATTGAGTTCAATTAGCAGCGGCAGCATATGTGCTTAGCGTGAGCGATTACTGGCACTCATATCAGCTGACCAACAGGCCGTCAAATTAGCACCGACACTTCCAGGAATATATACACTCGCGTGTAATAAACTGCGAAAGCGTGGCATGTTGCCAATAGTGCCACAAAAGTAACGTTACAAGGCCCAACCGAATGCCGAAAAGGAGTGGAAGGTGTAAAAAGCTGCTATGTGGTGTTGATTATGTTTACTTTTAGCTTTCATAGTTAATGTGTATAACTAGTTAGAGGTGGAAGTATAGTATGTATGCATTTGGGTCAGTATAAGAGGGAGAGAAGGTTGTCCAAATAGGGGAAGTAATACTGAAGGTTAAGTGAGTAATAGAAATATAAGCGGATTAATACGTGCAGACGAGGAAGAATAATAAAAATACAAGAGGTGAATTTGATAGTGGAAAAAGGAAATGGGGGTAGTCCTATAAAATACTTATGTATTATATATTATTTCTCAGCATGACAAGCTGAGTCGATTTAGTCAAGCCCGCCGATCTATTGGTCTGTCTGTATATATGCGAAATAGTCCCTAAGTTTATGAGATATCGAACTGAAATTTTGCATCCATTCTGCTCTCGATTAGATGTTGCTCACTTGTCGGAACGGCCGTTATCGAATCACTGTAGCATATAGCTGCCATACAAACTGAACAATTGGAATTAAAGGCTTGTATGGAAAACTCTTTTGTTGGAAAAGATATCCTCACGAAATTTGGCATGGATTATTGTCCAATGCAACGCTACATTTTGTGAACAAAATTTTACGATGGGACAATTATAGCTTATAGCTGCCATACAAGCTGACTGATCAAAATCAAGTGCTTGTATGGAAAAGTTTTTCATTTGACAAGATATCCTCATGAAATTTGGCACGAATTATTTTCAAAAGCAACGCTACAATCTCTGCAGAAAATGTGCAGATCGGATCACTATAGCATATAGCTGTCATACAAACTGAACAATTGGAACAAGGCGCTTCTACGGAAACTTTCTTCATTTGACAAGATATCTTTCCGAAATTTGGCACGAATTATAGCCTAACGCAATGCTACTATCTTGGGAAAAAAATGTTCTGATCGGTCTGCTATATCATATAGCTGTCATATAAATTAAAATTTTTTGTACTGAAAACTTTTCCCTTTGTGAAGGTTATTACAACAACGGAATTTTTCTTGCTTTTATTGTAGAATTTGCTTTAAATTTCTGAAAATTTTTTAAACTAAAAATTATGCCAGGAAAATAATGGCTTACTTGCTATAGCGCGCATTTTATGAACATTTTAATTTCCACTGTTTTATGTTGCATTTGCTTTATGCCACAATTAAACACTCATTAGCCTCAAACCAAATTAAAAACCGTAATAAAATTGCAATTTTCCAAAAGTGTGCACTTAATGTTTCATTTGTCAGCAATCAACATAAATTAGTGTGAACATACACAATAGGAGAACAGAACAACAATAGCAACAATAGCATGAGCACAAGCTATAGTTGCACTATAATGAAATAAATGGTAAACAAGCGTGTCAAAAGTGTCAAATTGGCAATTAAATGTCGCAGCTATGAAACTTCAAAAGCGCAAAAGAAGCTTCAACACACACATACACACGTACAAGCGCTCATATGAAAGCTGTTGACAGCTCACTCAAAGTGACAGTGTGGCAACAAATGGCTGTCACTTATCATTAAACCACAGCGACACAAGCAAAGGAAGAAAACTGCAGCTGCAGAGAAAGCGAAAAAGAGTGACATGCGCATTTCTACTCGCTTCGTATTAAAATTCCTGACATAAATTTCTCCGCGCATAAAATTAAAAATATAAATAAAAGTTTTTATTAAAATTGACAACAATTTCGTTTGTGACATTCGGCTATATAATTTGATGACAGCGTCAATGCACTTAGTCGACCGCCTCCACCGGCACACATACACACATACACGTATATACAGATGTTTGGACTTGTATACGGCACACGCTTAACTCAACGCGTCGAGTCGCTTTTAGGCGCTAAGCCACGCAAAGCTGTTGTTGCTTGTATTGCTGCTGCTATGTTGCTGTATTTGTTGTTGGCGGCCAGCGTGGCGTGAGAGTGAACGTAAAAATGTGCTAAAAATGAGTGGAAAATTGTGTGATGAGCCACTGAGGAGCTTTCAGTTAGTACATAAACAACAAACAACACAACAACAACAACAGGTAACGGCGTTTGGTAGGCAATAAAGGCGCCGCCAGGCCTGACCATTGACACGGACGACGGCTGTGATAGCAACAATTTCGGCGTCGCGATGTTTGTTTTTGCATACCAATTGTTGTTGTACACCAGTTGTTGTAAACCAATTTTTGTTGTATATCAATTGTTGTTGTATACCAGTTGTTGTAAACCAATTTTTGTTGTATACTAAATGTTGTTGTATACAAATTGTTGTTGTATATCAATTGTTGTTGCATATCAGTTGTTGTTGTTAACAGTTTGTTGCCGCTTTTTTATTGTTGTTGTGTGCCTGTAAAAGCAAATGCGCTGGCGTTGACGTGTGAACTGCCAATCGCTCACGCGCCTCTGTGTGCCGTTATTGTGTAGCATTTGATGTGAACGCATTTTTATGGGCCATATTTTGTATATTTTGTGTACCACGCGAGGTGGGTGTAGCGATTATGGTGTGAGGGGGGGCTGATACCAACAAGACATAGTTAATGCGTGTGTGTGTTGCGTTTGGCGGGCAACAAAATGCCTTTTTGTCCAGCGCAACAACGTTAATGCGCTGCCCCCAGCCTCACAGCTTGCGTTTCAGCAGCGTATTTGTTTGTAAACCTGCGCGTGAACACGCCACAGCTGCTGGCTGCTCGCTGACAGTCCGTCCATTTGTTTGTCAATGTTTTGACACAATTCATTCAATATGCATTGGGGCATTCAAATTTTACGAGTTCCATATTTTTACATGCTCTACGCCCAGCAAGGCAATGAAAACGGTGTGGAAAGCTGTAAAAAGAAGCGACAAAGCAACGAAATTACAACAAAAATGCTTGAAAATATTTTATTGCTGCTGCGCACACAAATTTCACATTCATTTTGTTGTTATTGCCACCTTTATTGCCGTTGGACGTTTGCTCACACATTCGCTTTGCTCCAGCCATTTTATGGCTTATCTAAATGCTGAGCTTTACAGGCGAGAGAACACGAAAAAAATACAAAAAACTCGAAAAATCGAAAGCAAGTCAAATAGTTGTCATTTACAGTTGCGGTTGCTTGTAAATATGTGTGCGCATAAACTACTAAAATCGCTACTAAAAATCCCAAACTGAAAAGAAGAAAAATTTAACGCACCAAAATCATCGATATCAAATTTTAAACGATTTTTTAATGCAACGGCATTTAATTTGAGCTGCTGCCGCGCTAGAAAAGCTATAAAATACGCGCTTATTCAGACACAAACACACACACATACAGACAGTCATATGTATATAGCATCAGAAGAACAACAACAGCAACGCAAAGGCTGTGGCACTTGCATGCGGAAGCGGAAAATTATATGGCAAATTAAAACCACAGACGGGATTAGTGACAGCACAGCAATGTTTTTGGTGACACAAGCGCTCTCCGCATCCTCCTTCCAACGCAGTATCGAATTCCCCATACTTTTCCCAGTTATGCATATGTCTCTCTAGCCCTTCCTATCTCTTTCTTCCTTTCTGTCTCTCTCTTCTTTTCTGTCGCTCTCTTCTTTTCTGTCTCACTCTCTCTCTATCTCGTTCACTCTCTCTTGCTTTCTCCTATTTGTTCCCATTTTACGACATTTTAGTGTAGCTTCCTTCACCTCCACCTCCACTCCTCCGCCACAATATCGACAGCAGTCGGTTATTAAAACATACTTACTGGCAAATGTTGGGGAGCAAGTCAGCCGCGCGCACATTAAATTTGTATTAAATTTATAGACCAGAAAATGTAATCACTAGAACAGTGTTGCATTTTGATGCTGCGAACCTGTTGTTGTAAGCTCATAAAAGCTGTTGGCACCGCACATTTTAATGGTTTAGCAAAGCGCTGGCTTACAATTTCTACAGCTGTCTGTATGTGTGTGTATGTGTGGGCTGCTTAGTTATTATAATTGCTAAAAGGGCAGCTGTGGACGAGGCCCCCTTCTGTTAAGTCAAATTTTGTGGCTAAAATTGGCTGGGAGGCGCTGTCATTAAAAGCATTATGAGAAGGTTTGTGCAGCAAGGCATTTGCAGAGCTTAATAGCGTCTAATGGAAGTCTGGCAAAAGTTCGGTGGAAGCGATAATTAATTGCAAAATTTTGTTCATATTTGCAAACAAATCAACTCAGCTCGTCAAGTTGATTATTCATGTTTATAGCGTCTCTCTAAACTCAAAAACTCATACTGGTAGTCCCAAAAACGAAGTCGCCAAAATCAAACGCATATAGCCGGTCTTTTAAAACCTCCCCGGCCTGACACATAGATAAATCCATTAGATTTTTAACAGAGGCGGATCGACGGGAGGGGATCTGCGTAGAGTTCCTACCCCCAAAAGTTAAAAGTTATACATTACTTCGATCATAAGTGACACTCAGCGAAGAAAAAAACTTTGAGTTGCAAGTACAAAATTATATAGTTCCCCCACCCAAAATTGTACACTGGATACGCCCCTGATTTTTAGTTAGCCCTGACTTTCGGAAGCACGTGTATAAATTTGACAGCTGTAAGATTATTATCTCATGAATCATATCATCTTCGGTGAGGCAAGTTTTTTAATTGTGAAAAAATATATCATAAAAACTTGGCATTCTGATAAAATATTGCTAATGAAGAGGAAAAATACTGCTGAAGCAAAATTTTAGCTTGATGATGAGTTTCCAGATACTGATCCAGGAAAATCAGCCCTCAAGGAATGGTATGCTATGTTTAGACGTGGCGAAATGAGTACCGCGGAAGATGAATGCAGTGGACTCCCAAAATAGGTCATTACCGAAAACATCAAAAAGGTCCATAAAATAATTTTGGACGTCCACAAAGTGAAGTTGTTGGAGACAGCAGGCACTCTAAAGATATCAACTGAATATATACATCAAATCCTTCACGAATGTTTGAGTATGAAAAAGCTCTGTGCAAGCTGAGTGCTCACTTTTAACTAAAAACAACGACAAGTTGATGATTCGAAGCAGTATTTGGAGACGTTCAAGCGTACAAAAATTGAGTTTTTGTATCGATAAGTGACTATCGTAGATGCTGGGCTTCATCATTTTATTCCGAAAATGATTCGACAGTCATTCGAGAGGACTGCAAACGGTGAATCTGCTGCAAAGCATGGAAAAACGTAACGATGAGCTGACAAGGTTATGACGTCTGTATTTTGGGATGCGCATTGAATAATTTTTATTGACTATCTTGACAAGGTAAGAACCATCAATAGCGACTATTAGATAATGTTATTGGATTATTTAAAGGGCTAAGTCGCAGAAAATGGCCGCTTTTGAAGAAAAAGAAAGTGTTGTTTCCCAAAGACAATGTACGGTGTCACAAGTCAGTAAAAACGATGGCAAAAATCCATATACTGGGCTTCGGACTGTTTCCGCATTCACCATATTCAGCAGGTCTGGCCTTCAGTGACTATTTTCTGTACTCAGATATCAAAAGAACATTCGCTGGGAAGAAATTTTCTTTGAATGAAAAGGTGATCACCCAAACTGAGAGCTATTTTGAAGCAAAGGCTAATCGTACAACAAAAATGGTATCAAAAAGCTGGAGGGTCTCTGTAAACAGTGTATGACCCTTGAAGGAATTTATGCTGAATAGAAAAAAAAGAAAAATTGCCAAAAAAGATGTTTATGGTAGGCCGCAGACTTTTCAATTGTCCTATGCATAATAGCGCTATATTTCGCAAAGCAACTGAATTTCGATTCTTATGTCTTATCTAGGTTTATATGCAAAGTTTAGGGCCATTCAGGCAAAATGCAAGTCCAAAGAGCTTAAAAATATTTATAGTTTAATAAACTGCGCTTTGGCAAATAGTATTTTATTTACAATTTAAATATTTTCACACTTTTCACTCTCATTATGGCAGTGTTTCACAAGTTCAATAAAAAAAAACAAACCACAGCGCTTCCAAAAATAACTCTGTTTAATAATTGGCGCCCTAATTTTGGACAATTTTAATGTAAACCAGCGCTTACAGACCTCTACATATAATATATACAAAATTATGTAACAATTTTACGATTACAATTATATATTTGACCTACTTACCCACGTTATTATGTAATAAAAGTGATTAATTTCTATTAGAATTAAATGTTTACATATCGATGCGAGGAAATTATGAAAACCTGACCGGCGGCGTTGACTAAATCAATTAGCTTAGAAATGTTAAAAGCGGAATGCAACAAAAAATACATAATCAACAGCACAATAAAGCAGCTAACACAGGCACAAACATACCGAGCGAATAGAACGCACATTGGACGCGCGTAATGCATAAATGGCATTTCGATAATTACAACAATTATCATGCGTTGAGCTTGCATTCAAATTTAATTTCCTAATTTCCTGGGTACATCGCCGCTGGGCAACAAACAAATCGGCCTAAAAAGCATAATGGCATTGCTATACATACTTTGCTAGGCAGTACTATGCTATGTTGTGTTATGCGGCGCTTTGCCATGTTTTATTATGAAATTACGTCGAATAGTAGATGGCCTTGAGGCACACGGACATATGTAATATGCATGACAAATAGAAATAATATTGGAGAATTTACACAATTTACAATTGCCGCTAATAAATATTCAGTGGAAGCCTTTAAAGCAGAGCTGGCAGGGCTTATGCTGTAAAAACGCTCAATTTCACTTTATTAAGAACAAAAAGGACTTCATTCAAATACGTAAAGTTTTTCTAAATGAATAATGTCCAAGACAAGCACAAGCCGTTCACACGAGCGTAAGACAAGTCTCGAAAGGAATCTACAAGCAAAACTTTTCTTTGACGTACCGTTTTGCCCATCAAATATTCAAAATCGTAAACAAGTGACAAAGTATTGACTCAACAGCAATTCCATTGAAAAGGAATCGCAACCCAAACGGCTGACGGCATTTGTAAGACGAAGCGCGCAAGGAGTTGACAATTGCTTGCGCTAGCATGGGAAGAGTGCGTAGTGAACACAGCAATAATAATAACAACAGTTTTGGAAAGTCACTGCAAAGACAACGTTTAAGAATTAATTAAGTAAGCGGCGTGACAAGGCAAAAAACTGCTTGACCTTGTTCAAAAATTCATTGGGTCTGACGACGTGGCATGAATATTGGCTGTTAAGTAGACATAAGTATGTGTCCTAGAGGGTGTACTTGTATGTAAAGTGAGACACAGCGCCAATGTGTTCACTTTCGCGCGTCAAGAAGAGGACTCGCTTACTATTGTTGGTTGGTATGAAGGGATTCATTTTAGTTTCAAAAGGCTTTGATTTTTGTGATTTTGTGGAATTTGCATATTTTATTTGCATGAATTTATATTTGAGTTGGACTGAATAAAATTTTGAATAAGTTTTTTTTTCAAAGATTAACGTAAAGGTGCTTTCGTAGCTTCGTTAGAAGCGAGATCTTGGAAGAGTTCATAAGAAACGATCATACAGTTGCATTTGAAGTACCCAAATATTTTTGGAACTAAGTTGTTAGTTCTTGTTTCAAATAATAGCGAAGGCTAAATCACAGAATTTTTCCATTAATTTTTCAGAACTCAAACACATAATGCTTTCGCATATGAAGAATAGTCAAAAGTGGAGTAATCTTATACGTATTGCAGATAGCCTTTCACAAATTAAGAGATAGTGTTTCTCAAAATAGCAAGGCACTCAAGGTTTTAAATATTTGATATGAAAAAAGTTTAGAAAATGTAAATTATGAAATATTACTGCTGTGCTATGAAAAGTTATACCAACTCGAAATTTTTTGAGGAAGTATCATTTAAAACTTCCTTCTTGACTGTCCTTCTTGGGAGAGATTCTCAATCATTTTTCAGAACACAAAACATAACACTGTTCGGCATTTAATCGGCACGGTTTTTCTCACATGAACTTTGTGATGATTCTTGCTTTGGATGGTGATGGTAATGTGGGTAGTTAGCAATATATAATGATTTGTTTTCAACCAGATAGGTATTTTGGATTTCCTGTAAGGAATCATGTTAAATAATGGATTTCACATAAAAGTTGAGAAACGTGTTTGAGACTGCTAAACACAAGACATTAGTTAAACTAATGGTTTACCAGAAACAAATGGCATAACAAAAAAGTTAAAACACTACCCATTATCCAAACGTGTCTTCGGCCACAGCCTCTAAATCGATTTGTATATCTGGAAGAGAAATTCCTTAAACTCAGCGAGGCAAAAAATAAAGTGGGAATGTTGTAAAAGGCCTTCGGTGGAAGGTAAGTTCAACGCGAGTAGGTGTTTTTTATTGATAAAAATTTTTCAAAGAGGGTCGATAACACGTTAACGACGAACCACGTCCAGTACGGTCGTCAATATCAACTGATGATCAACATGTCAATAAAAAATTGTAAAGGAATTGGTGCTTGAGCATCGACGATTAACAGTCAGACGTCTCACTGACATCGTTGGAATATCAGAAGGATCAGTGAAACCAATTTTTAAAGATCATTTGGGCCTAGAAAGGCAAGGGCTCGGTTGATTGCAGTATCACTAAATTTTTTCGAAAAACAGTGTCACGTTCACGTCTGAGAAACAATGCTTTCCGATTACCAAGATGTCACGAAACACATTATTACTGGCGCTGAGTCTTGGATCCATGCTTACGACCCGGTAACTGACGATCAATCGCTCGAATATCGTAGCAAAGTAAGCCGTAGCCGAAAAACCACGTAAAAGGAAGGTCAAAAATCAGACTTATGTTTACAGTTTTCTTCGATTATTGAAGTGTGCTGCACTTCGATTGCCTTCCGACCGCCCAAACCTTCAAGAAGATATACTGTTTGAGTGTTATACGTCGTTTGCGGGAAGCTATTCGTAAAAAGAGGCAGGAATGAGGGCCGACAACTTTTGGTTTTTGCACCACGATAGTACACCGTAGCATACTGCATTGATTCTTCGTCAGTGTTTTGGTAAATTTATCAACAAACATTTTGTCACAAACACCGGATTCGCATTATTTAGCTCCGTCTGACTTCTGGCTATGCAGCAAACTCAAACGACGCGCCGGGGAGACCGTTTTGAGTCAGTTGAAGACATTAAACGTGAGTCGCTACTCACATAGAAGGCTATTCCACAAATTTTTTCAGGATTAGAGAACTTATAGACACAAGTGTATTGCGGCAAAGGTGGGAACTTTAAGGGGTAAGACATAGATTTTGAAAAATAAATTAAGTCTTTTAAAGTTATAAGCAAAGTCTTACAATTTGTTGCTCATAGTATTATGCTATATAAACTCTTATCTAGATTTCTTTTCGGAAAATTTGGGTGCTGTGAGCGGCGGATAATGCAAGAGCTTATATTAGAACATTTTCTTTAGGAAAAAGCGCTGTCGAAGTGAAGTGAGCGGCAGAATGTTAACAGATTATAGTTGGAGACTTAAAAAAGACCTTCCAAAGCGAAATAGTCACGAAAATCATAAGCATTTTTTCGACATTAAGCAATACTTTTTCTAAATGTGGCTGATGTTTCTACTTTCCAAGGAAATATTTATTTCCAATTCCAAATAGGTCAATTTTTTGGAAATTTTAGCAAGAAAACTCGTTAAAATATCAGCTATGTATATTTAGGTTTTCAATTCTAGAGCACCACAACTTGTGGCAAAAAAAAAAAAATATTTAAAAATTGTCAAATATTAAGAAAAAACTTAAAATTTTCTGATATTTTTTATAGCCACGTTTTTAGCGCCCGAGAAAACAATGAAACTTGCCTTGCTCGTTAAACAAACAGAAACAGAAACAGAAATTCTGCCATTAACTTTTCTCATACACCTTAAGTGGTGCAGCGGTTTTTGCATAATTATATTTAGTAATTCTGTTTGAGCTACTTAATTTGCTTACAAATTCGTGCTTTTATTACACTCACGTAATTTCGAACAAAAGCACCGTAATTATTGATTGAAATGTTACAACTTTGTTGTGACTTTAAATTAAAAGTCGCAGCAGCAACAACGGCGGGGTGCGGCGCTCATGTATTATGCATGCAGCAGGGGCGCACACACTTACATACACACGTGCATATACATTTAAAAAAACTTTGTATTAACAAGAGCCGCGCGCCGCCGCACGACACCGCAACGCGCAGCGCTCTTAACATTTTGCTTTCTTCACTGCGGCTGCTTTCACGCTTGACTTCTGCTTGTGGGTCTTCTTTGTGGGTGCACGCGCAAGTGTGTTTGTGTGTGCGAGCGCAACACGATACTGTGCGCGCAATTAAATATTTCTTGTTACGCTTGTCGCAGGCGAATTATGAAATTCATTAAAAATGTCCGAAAATAAAAATGAAAACAATAAAAAAATCAATAAACGATCAGCAACAACAGCAATAAAGCGACAACAGCAACTATTTCATGCTACACACAAACAACTACAAGCATAGATGTAGCTTCATGCAAGCAAAGCGTACATGCCACGCGAAGGTGGCATTAATGGACGCAACTACAAGCGCGCAGCAGAAGAAAGAGCGGAGGGAAAAATCTGAAAAAATATGTCAATCAATAAAATGTTATAATTTAAATAACGACTTGAATGAAATTGACAAGTTAAGTTTTTTTCCCAATTTTTCTCTCACTTCGTGATACTAAATACAATTTACATTTCGCTGACGCTTTATGGGCTTTATGAGGGCACCGCAGTGCCTGTCGCTTGCTTTTATGAGGTCTTACATGAGTTTATTTAAACCTGGCTATGCTGGAAATATGCTTGTGTACGTGTATATATATGTGTGTATGTGGGTATGTGGCGCTGATTTCTGTGGCGCTTGGCAACTCGCTGCTGAGTTTGGGGAAGCGACATCTGCTGTTGTGCTCTTGTTGCATTCCGACACAGCAGCATAACGTAAACTGTTGTTGTGTATTTTTGGAATTTTTTTAATGTCTTGTACCTAACAAAATATTGACAATAGAAGATTGTGTTTTATGTGCGGTATTTTAATGTACACAAGCACATAGATACAAATATACAGACATAAAAATGTAGAACATACATATCGTCAGCCGAAATGCAAACTAACGTAACATCACTTTTCATAAGTTTAAGAGCCTGAGAAAAACGATATAATTGAAAAAAAAAAAATTGGTTTTGGTTATAAAAAAGTCATATATTTTGGTTATATGTTGGTTATATTTTGGTTATGTATTAGTTATTTATTGGTTATATACCGGTTATATCTGATAGCAGAAGCTGGAAATTTTATACTACATATATATAATATTATGTGCTGAATCGTAAGCAATAAAAAACTCAATTTCGATATTTTTGATGATACGCTGCTTTGCATTTTAGGTGACAATATATATACATATGTATGTACATATATAAGCTACAGTGTGCCTGTGTGAATGAAGCGTTTGCAAGCGCTGATGCATGGACGCGATTGATATGCAACAAAAGGTGGCACATTGCCGTAAACAACGGCTTGTAGGGGGTACAATGCGTCAGAGTGGAGGCGCGGTGGCGCAGATACCCATAATTTGGAAGAAAATTTCTACAGTCCCTGCAAATCTGGCTGTGTGAGCGAGTTGGCAACCGAAAAAAAATAAAAAAATTAAAACACAAAAACAAAAAGGAAATAAAAACATACCAGGGCATGCCGCAAGAAAGCGCAAGCGACTGCTGTATTTTATTTAATTTTTGCCGAAAAACTTTTGCGCGAGCACTTTTACGCGTGAGTTCGGTAAAAATCAAAGAAGCCAATAAAAGACTCCCCAGCGTCACTTCGGCCACTTTGCTTCCGCGCGCAAGTAAACTTGATTTCCACAGCTGCCGCCTACTGCCGCTACGCGCCGCACACAAGTTGCTTGCCACGCCACAACAGTGCGTTGCCTCCCTATACGGCATACTTCACCTCACCTCACCTCACCGCGCCGCCTACGCTTTCTGCGCAGTAAAACACGCTTTTCTTCACTTCGCACTTTTCTTCACTCACACCCGAACACACACACGCGCACACTCATGCGTCTTTTCACTTTTTTATTATTTCAATCGCATGCTTGGCTGTGGCTCCTTTGTTTTCGTTTTCGTGGAAATTGCTGCGAAGCTCTTCCGCCAAATTGCGCGCCGGATATCCATATCGCTCGCTGATGGAGAAGTTGTCGTCAGCACAATCAGTTGTTGTTGTTGTTGACTTTTTATGTATTTATTCATTCATTCTTTTAGTGGCCAGATTTACTTACCTCGGAGAGTCATAATGCCTGTCATCCGCACTTTGTGTGCCGTCGAAGTGACAAAATAAATACTTGCAGCAAGCAATGTGAGTGCGCAAGCGATGCGGCGGTAAGCGCGCCGAAATCAAATTACAAGTATCGAATAAAATTTATCGGCGGCAAAGTGCAAACTTGGATTAGCGTGATGACACGGGCTGAAATGTTTGGGTCGTCTTTATGGGTTTGGAAAGTTGGAAAAATTTAAAGTGCAAGTGTGGAGGGGTGGGGAAGACTGCAAAGCAATGAAAATGTAATAAAGTAAAATTGAAAAAAATAAAACAACGAAAAAGGAAAAAGTGTTTGCTGTCGTACTCTTCACAAATAAAAAACTTTTCATTTAAGTCATTGATTTTGGCCGGTTTGCATGGCAGCTATATGCTATAGTAAACCGATATGAACAATTTGCGCGGATATTACTGCAGTGTCTCGGATAATAGTCAGTACCAAATTTCATGAAGATATCTCGCCAAATGAAAATATTTTCCATAAAAAATCTTCATTCCTATCATACAGTTTGTATGGCAGCTATATGCTATAGTAAACCGATCTGAAAGATTTCATTTGAGGTTGTAGCGAGGCTTCGAAAAACTAGCCACACCAAATTTCTTGAAGTTATCTCGTCAAATGAAAAAGTTTCCCCTACAAGGACTTAATTCCGATCGCAGAGTTTATATGGCAACTATATGCTATAATGGTCCGATTTCGGCGATTCCGACTAATGATATGGTCCTTTGGAAGAAATAGGCGTGTGCACAATTTCAAACGAATATCTCAAAAACTAAAGGATGAGTTGGCGTTAATACTTATGTTCAAGACGATCAGACGGATGGACACCCGGTTAAGCCTAAATCGACTAAATGACTAACATTGATAATTTATATATTGTTATATAATGTCTTCTACGTTTCTTTCTCGGTGTTACAAACTTCGTGACAAAATTACTATACACAGTTCGGGGTATAATAGGGCACTTTCAGAGAAAGACAAGTGTAGGCTCGTAAAAAACTTAAAGATAATTTTTATAAAAAAAAAAGAAAATTTTAACAATTTTTTGTTCGTTTTTTCAGTATAAAATCCGTTTCTATAAAAGATTTATACAAAGAATTTGTAAGCGAGATTAATAAATATATCAGCAGCAGCGCCATCTACTGATTTTAGTGCGAGTACAGTTGAAAATGAAAAAAAATTCTATTTAATTAAATCTTTTGCATTTTGTGCAGTCTTAACACAAAACTTAAGAAAGAAACGGTAAGATCTATAAACTATCAGGTTTTTTGGCTACTTGTGACAATTGGAATGTGAAGCTTGTAAGTTTTAAGGGGTTATTCTAGTCTAGAAATATCAAAAAAAAAAAAAAAAAAAAAATCGAAAAAATATAGCATGATGCTTTGGATATTAATAAGCATCTGAATAGAAAGATTTTTCAATATTTAAATTATTTCCAAAGTTATATCCGTTTTAGTGTCATCATTTAGTGGCGGCGAGCACAAGGCCTTCAAGGACGCATAACCGAATGAAAAAATTGATATTTTTCATTAATTTTATCATAAACTAAGAGAAAGTGAGTTAGTGCCGCGTAAAGACGTTAATGTGGTCTCGACTCGGAGATAAAGGCCCAATTTTTCGAAAATATGGACTAAATTTTAACTGAAACAATTCACGAAAAGCAATAAGTGTTCTGCGACCATTACTTTTGGCTTAGTTTGACGCATCTTTTGTGAGCTGTGTAATTCTATTTTGCTTGGAAGCCACTTACAATAAACTATTTAATGCTACCCTAATAACCTCTACGCGCTTAAATGCATGCTAACCTCTAATAATCCCTTCGCGCTCAAATGTATACTACGCATAGTTAATGCTCGTTATAGGTAATTATTATTTTTTACTTGTTAAATAATATTAATTTTATTGCTAAATCAACTTCTTATTATAAAATAATATATCATTTTCTCTAAATGTGAAAATTTAAACTGTTTTACTTTTGTAATTTTGTTCGTTGTAATTTATAAGTCCTACGCGATTTCCAGCAACAGCATGCCTCATGCTCTAATAGCTGTCCCCCAGTGGCCACTTTTTACGCTATATTTTCGATCTTTATTGGACACTTGGGAGTAAGACCGCAGCCGCTTGGTCATTCCAACGGACAATACACACAGACACACTAACACTCAGGCACGCACTTTGTCTTGGTCGCGTTTTCGGGCGCAAACATTCATTTACTGTTGTGGGCGTGTAAAATATGCGCACAAAGTGCCATGCAAAGTTCTGCCGCTTCGTGACCTTTTACGTAGAGAGAAGAACAAGAAAAATCTCACCAAAGAAACACGGCCATTAAAGAAACGCTAAAGAAACGCATTGAAGTGTGAGCAGCTGCGGCCTTTGTTGGCTGGCATTTTTCCAGAACACACAAAAGCGTTTGAAACTTTCAAAACTACAATACAAATAAATTTCGTGGCATGAAAAACAAAAGCAACAACACCAGTAAGGACACAAAAGAATAAAGAACTTAACCAATAACGATTAACATGCGTTGTATTTGTTATTGTTTTCGTGGCACTTTGAACTGCGCTGCTTTTGGTATGGTTGGTGTTTCTAGTGTTCTTATTGGTGTTGGTGTTGTTGTTGTGCTTGCCGTTGGGTCGATCTTACACTTGAAATGATTTATGGGCTGGAAAACAAATTACTTTGGGCAACACCAATGCGGCAAATAACTAAATAAATAACGGTATTGAACGGACCCAGAAATCAAACGGTCGCCAACATTACAAAGCGCTCAACAGTACCGTGTTTTTGTTATTGTTATACGTTGGTGGGCTACGGTAATTCAAATTCAAGTTTTATATAGCACACGCACACAGTTACATACACAAAAAATATATAAAGCAACCAAAAGGGACGACGCAGCGGCGCGGCGAGCAAGACGTAAGCGCGCTTTTTATTTTTCTTTCTTGCAAACAAAACGAATTAAGTGTGGCAAGACAAAGCACTTAAACTAAAATAAATGCAGTTGCTCGTAAAAAATAGTAGCAGCATGTCAGCCGGAAGGAAGTACAGCAAGCGTGGCGAACTTACGAATTTCCGCCGCGCGACCTGTGTGGCAAGGCGCGCATAGCGTTGTAGGCAGCGTGTGGCTAGCGGAAACGTTTTTATTGCGTTATTTTTCTCTCAAGCGCTTTCTTTGCTTTTATTGGCTTACTGCGCTTATCAGCTGACCTGCTGACCCGCGCGCTCCTAAACTAAGTCATCAAAAAATGCCATCACTCGGAGCGCATAAGCGGTGTGACCCCAAATCAAAAATGTTGGCATGGACGTGCGCGTTCGCTTGGCTTGCATTTGCAGCGCTGCACTTGCTGATGTTTGCATTTATGGCGCGCAACTGGTTGGCATCATTGGTAAACCGTTAGCAACAAGTCATCAATTTTTATGACCGCCAATAAAGAGTGGCCGCGGCCAAGTGTCAAGAATAATCAAAGAAAGCATACGATTTGATTTCACCACTAGCATATGCTAGGCAAACGTGCGCGCAATGGCTTGCCACAAGTGCACGGCCCGCATGCGTATGCGCTGTGGCACGCACAAAATGTTACGCGTAAGTAGCCACAAATATTTATTAATTGCCTTGTAAGCATAATTCCGTTATTTAGCACTTTGCCCTGCATTCGCCCATAAAAGCGCGCATTCATATGCAGTTGCTAGCTGCCAGCCGCTAGCTGCTAGTCGCTGAGTGCGCGCGTTAATCCCTGCAGCGCTACTGTGCTGTTGCACTCACTGACACTCCCCTGCAGCGCTGTTTGGCGCATTAAAATACTTTTCCTTAATAACATTAAATTTTACAACCTTCTAGCCATGAAAGCGAAGCATTGATGATTTTCCGTGGAAAAATAAAATAAAAAATATTTCTAAAGTCAATTCTTTAATGTTGCCCCATTTCAGAATGTTGCCAGTCACACGCCATTTGTATGCAATTCGAGCATTAAATGCGTTGCACATTCATCATTCCAATTTGTTTAGATTTATGTATGAGTATGTGTGTGTGTGTGCACATTTGCATTTAAGTACATTTGGCTTTGCGGTTTAATTTGTCTTGACATGCGCCCATAAAGGCACCGAACGCAGCAACGAGCTGCCGATTTATGATCCATATTTATGCTTTTAATACACAAAAGGGTGCTGTGGCCCTTGCTCATTTGTATTTTATGCATTTCATTGATTTATTGCCTTCTAAAGTGCCAATTTATGTCGATTTACTCCGTCTGGGACTTAATAACACCAGCTGGCCGCCTTCAAGTGATTAGAAATATTTTGGTCGAAAGTGTCGATATTTGGGCATAAATTGAATTTATTAGAAAAATTTTGGCCGATATATATTTGTATATAATTTTTGTATGTATTTTTGGTCTTAATGACCCGTATTTGTGGCTTTTAGTACTAAATCGTTCACTAAATAATTTCGTTTGATGACAATAGCTGATCTTATTAAATTTTTTCGCAGTCAACTTCACAGCTAATCCT
The DNA here is from genome assembly GCA_037783105.1 of Bactrocera zonata. Classification (NCBI taxonomy): domain Eukaryota; kingdom Metazoa; phylum Arthropoda; class Insecta; order Diptera; family Tephritidae; genus Bactrocera; species Bactrocera zonata. The sequence goes on from JBAWJQ010000396.1 coordinate 127,307, forward strand.
ATCACTGTTATATATTTGAATAACTGATTTATTAAGTCTTGTTGGTAAATTTTTTTTCTGAATTTTTTTGAACAGTTTTTGCTTTTGTCCTATCAAAGATGGAAGATCGATTACATATTTCTCGGCATATTTTGCCATTTTGCTATCAAAAGCGTCAAAATGCAGTTCAAGGCAGCCAAAAATTATGTGATATGTACCACGAAGCCCCCAAATGTCCACCAAAATCATTCGAACCTACACGCGAGAGATGTCGAGCTCTTTTGTCATCTTTCTAACACTTGTCTAACGATTTTCAAGCACAATATCTATCACCATTTTATGATTTCCAGTAGTTGAAGTGGTCGAAGCGCGTCCAGAACGAGACATATCTTTAATAACTCGTAGGTTTGCGTTTTTGATAGAACTGAAACACCGAGATATTAAAAGCGTATCCGTCAAACATGATTTAATGGCCCGGTAACCCATAAACAGGTTACCCTCCATATTACATTTAATTTTCTGATATTATATCTTGTTTTTATTGCTGGCCAACAGATCAGTACTCTGGGACGTTGATCGAACGCTAATGCCAAAATTGGTTTGCATAATTTCGTTCCAGAAATTTTGTTACTGAGCAACTTGAGATTCTGGCAGCATTCTTGAAGACGTTGTGCGTAAAATAAAGTCGTTAGACTATGCAAGTTGTCGAATAACAACTCGAGATATTGTTGAAAGATTTAATTTGTCTAACGCGACTATTCACAAGCACAAGAAGCGTCTACGATTAATTTCAAAGCTTGACCAATGGGTTCGTCATGTTCTTAGAGAACGAAATGTGCATCAACGCTTATCAAACACGAAAGAAATTATCAAATGGTTACTGGCGACAAAAAATATTGGTGGGTATTTCGGGTATGAAACGCGTTCTTGCCTTTTCTGTACTCTACTCGTCCCCATAAAGTTGAATTTTTTTTGAAAAGAGCACGATTATGACCAAATTTAGAGCCAACGAATATCATCGATCAACCATCGCATTGACCAGATTTGACTCCGTGTGGTTTTCTCTTGTTACCCAAGCTGAAATTGCGGCACCGTGGAACCCGTTTCAATCGATCGAAGAGATGAAACAAAATTCGCTGAAGGAGCTGAAGACCATCCCAAAAAGTGCATGAGAAGAGTTTCGAGGACTAGAGAACTCGTTGACATAAGTCGGCTATAATAGCGTAAACGGTTTCTACGCCAATAAAGAAGAAGAATTGTGTTTCATCTGATGGGGACTACTTTGAAGGCGACGAAATAAATGGCGATGAATAATTAATGATTTTGCATTTTATTTACGATTTCCGGGTACTTTTTTGTCACTATGTATGTTTGGGAACTTAAGCAATGAAAAAATTATGATAGATAGTTTGCTGTTATCATATTTATATTTTCGGCTTTAGTCGGTGAACATTTTTTCTACGCGCCAATATGTAGGCAACGCATTAGTATATAATTTATATTTGTGCGCCGAAATGTAGGCAATGAGTTTTACAGAAAATGTGAGTATGGTATAATTTTTTCACGGCTTTTATACTGTAATATCTTTCCTCAAATAACTCTTCAACACCTTTGACTGCAAAGACATCTATGGACAAAATACGAAAAGACTTTTTTGACTACCCAATATTTATAGTTTAGTATATGGTGATATAGAGTATGCTATAAAAGATTATGACTATTAATTGCACTTACGTATAAATTGGCTTGACGTTGCCTTGCCGATACCAGATGACCAATTGCACCTTATCAGCCGTCATGGTGCCCGGTAATAGGTCACATGGCAGCGCCACCTCCAGCCCCACGGCGGTTTGTACCTCCGACAGCGGACCTGTAATGAAAAGAACAATAAAACCGTAAATATTAACTAATGTTAATTAAAATAATTTATTATTAGCAGCAGCATTAGCGTAAAATAGGCGCATTAAACGCCATAAAACGAAATTAATTACTTAATTAATTAAACGTTCGGCATTTCAGATGAGCAACGGCATTGCGACTCAGCGCACACACAAACAAATGCATGTGTGACAATTGTCTATAGTTACAGTTATGCGTAGTCATAAGTAGTTAACTTGGTAATGCAATTGAGCGTTGGTAATTAAAAATTCAGCGCCACACAGCGGCCATAAAAATTACTGACAAACAAAAGTTGGTCATTAGCGTAATAATATTTTTTATAATCGGTAGTTATATATATAAATGTGTATATATATTTCTTATAGTAGTTTAATTGTACTCTTCCTGCTATCCACGAAAAATGCCGAAAGCCGCAACTAGTAACTAAAGCGAGGAGTTAAAGTATTTGCATTGGAAAAAGTTCGTCATTTTTCCGAAATGTGTGCCATTAATTACAAAGAAGGCAGGAAAGCGTTAAAAAATGCGCAAACATGCCGTATCATAAAATCATAAAAACACAAAAACGTGAACAAAGCCACCAATAGTAGATTTGAGTGCAACACGTGTGTGTGTATATTCCTGTGTTGGCTTCAGCGCGACTCAGCCCGACCACAAAGTGTCGAAGTCCATTAGGCAAATTGAATTGCAATATTAATAAAAACAATAGATATCGAGGACGAGTTATGCCATCTATGTGTATGAATGTGTGTGTGAGGGTATGAATTTCTATGGGCATTTGTGTATTGTTGTGGCAGCACTTACATTTAGACCGCAAACAGCTGGAATTCGCGCTCGTTCGCCCCCTGGGCATAATGTTGTAGCTATAATTGTTGTGGTTGTTAGAGTTGCATAATAAAAGCCACAAAATGTTTTTTTTCACCGACAACTATCAATATCGAGCATCGATGTCATATTGTATAATAAAAACAAAGCCTTGCGATCAAAACAATACGCCGAGCTCCAATGACGCAGGAATATATGCAAGCTTACATACAGATATACAAATATACATTTAGGCATATAAAATGTATATTTGAATGTATACTATATATAGGGTAGGTAAAAAAATCCAATTTTACACTTCGTAGTTGTAAAATCGGTTCATAGACACCTCTGAGAAAGGTAATCCACACATGAGCTCTTATTTATAAGGAGAAGGTTCTCCACTTTACAGCTTTCCATTTTTTCTTTATATCAGATAGCAAACTTCAAATCTGATGAGCTGTCTAAGAGCCTATTTTTCGTAGCAACAAGCCAGAAAAAAACAATTTCGTTTATTTCGTTCCACCTTAATGTGTATAGAGTGCATAAATAGCAAAAATGGCTTTCATATAAATGCGGCGGGAGGAAAGTGCGATACCTTGAGCTAAATATAACGGTAGCATTCACTTTTGTTTCAACTAGAAATGGGCTTACAGAAATATTGAACAGACTCTAAAATGTATTGTATACATACAAACATCTACTTTATTTGAAAGAATACCAATATTTGAAAATAAACTTGAATATCAAATGCTTTAAGTTACATTTATGAAGGTTGTTGAAATTCCGGGCAGCCTAGTTGCAGTCTAGCTAGGTCACTAGGGGTAGTTAATTATTAAAAGAGTGAATATAAGTCTCGCTTGTGATAATATTTATAAAAACTACAATTTTAAATTCGATTTGTTGCTAGCAGTAGGTGAGGAGAGATCAGTTTTCGACTGGCTAAGGATTCAATTTGAGCGAAAATTAAAAAATAAGCGATATTTGAAATAACATTCAAGCTTAAGAGAAATGTTAAAGAGAAAAATTGTAAATTCTATTAAATAATATCTGATCTCATTTCGAAATTTAAAAAAAATGCTACTAAACTAATTTTTAATTAAAAATTAACGTTTTTTAAAACAAGCAAAGACTTTTAAAAACTGTTCCCAGTTTGAAAACTGTTCTCACTAACTATTTTTTGCTCTTTTCTGAACAAAAATATTACTTACAAGTGAAGAAAGAGTCAAAAAAGAAGAAAAAAATATCAAATAAGCTAGATAGCATACATATGTCAAATAGATTGATGATTTGAAAATGCTGAAAGTTTTTTTTTATGTTCTTATTCAAAAGCAATGCCTCTAGTGCAAGCTGAAGTCATAATTTATCGTTATTAAATACATATCAATATATTTAAGAACTTTGAAAAACTGTTCCCAGTTTAGAAACTGCTTTGGTTTAAAAATTTCATGATAAAACTATCACTGCCCATTTATAATTCTAAATTACTAAGCACTTATTTCCCGCAGTCTCCAGTCTAAAACTATTTTCATTTAAAAATTCTAAGAAATGCCTCTAGATGAAGTTTAAGTCATAAATTAAATTTTGCATATAGCCATAAATTACCAAGCACTTTGTAAAAACTATTCTCATTAAATATTATAGAATGTAACCTAAGAAGTAACTAGAAGTAAAAAAAATTAAAAGTAGTGGATAACCAAGAAATATGTTACATAATGTTCAAATTATGGAATGGACGAGTGACTTGAAAATGCGCAAACTAATTGTTATGTTTTTATTGAAAAATTTCAAAATAGTACTTCTGGGCCAAGTTTAAGTCATAAACTATCGCTTTTCATTTGCAGCTCAAAACTACTGGGCACTTTGAAGAAAACTGTTCTCAGCTTGAAAATTCTTTCATTTTAAAATTTAAAAACAATGTTTCTTAAAAGTTGAAGTCACACATTTGGTTTTCCAACTTAAATTAGAAAAGCTTTTGAAAAACTGTTCTCAGTTTGAAAACACTCTTTTTTTTTAATAATGTTTCTAGGTGAAGTTTAAATCAGATATGATCGATTTTGAATTTAGCTCTAAATTACTAAGCACTTTGAAAAACCGTTCCCAGTTTTAAAATATTTTTAATTTAAAATTTTCAAAGTAAGTGATTGATTTTTAGTGTGGATCTATATTACTAAACACTTTGAAAAAACTGTTCTTAATTTAAAAACTGTTCTCACCAAATCCGTCTGCACATTTCATCAAAAGTTATTCCAAAAAATAAAACAAGTCAGCAAAACAGTACATTTTCATATACTACCATTTTTTCCTAAAAAACAGTTTAAAGCGAGCAGCTAGACTAGATAAAGTATTGCGTTACATTTTATTTGCTATGATTATGTGAATGTTTCAGGAAAATAGCTTTCTAACTGTTATTTATAAAATCCGTTCATCATTAAATAACAAAGAAATTGACAAAAAAATTTATGTGTATAACTTTCATTCAACGCCCATTTTTTGCCATCGACGCCCCTAGCAATATTAACAGTTAGTTTTTAATTGTAACAAAAATACGTGAAAAGATCACAATAAGCAGTACTTAGTGGCCTATATAACAAAAAAAATAATAAAAATTTTTATATGGATCAGCCATACATACATATGTACTATATACTATATACGCACGCTCACACATGAAATACTTTCAAATCAAATCAAATTCATGTGAAATTTTTACAAATGCACATACCACACGACACTAAATGGCGTTTAATTGCTTTTGTTGTTTTTTAGTTTTTGTTGTTTTTCTTGCTGTCCATTTAAGCTTCGAATTTCAATTTGCCTGATGTTTACACAGAGCATTTTTCTCAAAAAATGAAGTCACTGTTGCAATAACAAAAACAAATTAGTGCTGATTTCCAACTAAAAACGCTACGCACACGATTTACACACACATACACACTCAGGCACATGCAAACATGAATATTTATATTTATTGTTATTATTTTTATTATTATGCAGGAGTTTGTTCAATTTCGATTTATTTATGAACAAAAATTGAAATGCAGCGGCTTCTGTGTTTTTAATGCTTAATATGACAATTTGTTGTTATTTATATGTTTGGTTTTGTTTTGATTTCTGCTTTTTGTTTTGTTATTTTTTTACCTTTGAGTTGCCATTAGGCTGGACGGTCACGTTTGCCGCCAGCGGCGCCAAGGTAATGCCTGTAGTTATGAACAATAACTGTTGATAGAAATTCATTCAATACGGTTTTTATGGGAAAAATGTAAATTTTATGAACACAGACATGCACTGGCTTACATACATGCACATGCTTTCATACATACACATGCTTGTCATACGATTTCATGCGCATATGTGGGAGTATGTTATGATAGGCTTTTGTTGGCTAAACTTTTTCTAAGTGAGCATTTTTGTTTGTTTTAAATACAGCGTTCAAAAATTCAGAGAAAAAGCATTTGATATTTTTACAGGGATTAAGCGTGGCACATATGCATGTATGGATAAACAAATTGAATGGACATACACATGTGTACTTACATGTGTATGAAAGTGCACTTGTGCCGTATGAACAATGACGGTAAAACTTATCGATTTTAAGACCAATGTAGTACGTTTATACATGCATTAAGAAATAAAAACTAGTTTACGATTTTTTTGTTAATTATTTTTCTTTGCAAAAACTGTTCTCATGTTTAAAATATCACTATTTTAGCGAGTTAACGTTTGAAGATTAGGCATAATTTGAGCCTGAACTCATTTATATTATTTGATTAGCAAAATAAACTGTTCCTAAGCGGCTTTTTGCTCTTCGCATATACCTAAAATGGACTTCAACGTACTGTGCTTTTAAGCTTAATTAAGATTTAAAACTGTATTCATTTGTGTCATTTCATTAGAAAAAAAATAAACTGTTCCCACTCAACCTTTTATTTCGTTGGCTCCTCAAATGAAGAGCCACGAATCTTTAGTCATAAAATAACCTCAAACAAAACAAAATAAGGTAGTACCTGCTATAAAAACCAAGAGGATTAGAGAGATTAATATGTTCTTTACGAAGATTATTTTACTTTTAGCTGAAAAACAAAAGAAAACGAAACCAATTTTCAAATTATATGCATATGGCTTTATAAAATTTGCAATCTCTACTGAGAAACGCTATTTGAAGCTTAAGAAAACTGTTCTCATTTTTTTACAACTGCTCCCAATTGAAACAATTTTGTTAATTTGAAGCAAATTTTGAAGTACATTCAAATAAAATGCTTTAACAAAACTGTTCTCATTTTGAGAAAGTATTTCCACTATCTACAATTTTACCAATTTTTTAAAAAGTATTATATAAATATATTTTGCAGTTGAAATCTTTTGCTTACGCAAATGAACTCCTTTCACAAAAGTGTTCTTATTTTGAAAAAGAGTTCCCACTAGCTCCAATTTTACTAAATTAAAAACAAACATAGTTTATAACAATATTTTACAGTTGAAAATTTTTCCCTTACTCAAATTAACACATTTAACAAAACTCTTCTCAGTTTCAGAATTCGTATTAACTAACTACAATTTTTTATTTGTTTGTTTATGAAGAAATATTATATTAATATATTTAAAAGGTGAAAATCTTTCACCTACACACATAAACATCTTTAACTAAACGCTGCAAACTATCTGAAGAAATATCTACGCACTTTATTTTTTATATTAAAGTCTCCAATTACAATCGATTGAATCAGTGATTTGCGTAACACACCCGCGCATTAAAAATTCATTTTAAGCTGAACGTAACGGACACCAACACCGACAATCCGCTGCGCATTTCGCTTTCGTGGTTATCAAATGAATCAGCGTTGTCGTTGCTGAAGAGTCGAGCTTTTTTGTTTACGGCTTGGTAATCCGAGGCGCAATCTGCCGCAAGCATGATTTACATAGTTTTCATGCAACATATGAGTGCTGTTAGTTTGCTATTGATTACCGCATTTCGTGCAACACATATTTGTTGTTGCAATTGTGATATACTATATGTTTGCTTGCCTCCAATAATAAAACATGGAATTCCTTTTAATATACGCGCTGTGCCTTTCATTCATGACGCACTGCCTTTTGTTGTTGTAAATATAATATGCGTGTATATTTGTATTTATGTATATATAATATGTACATGTGTTGCACACACAGGTTTCTGCATGCGTACACCACTAGGCTTACGAGTATGTGGCATGCCACTGTTGTAGCTTCCCCGTTTACGGGTTGCGTTAGCTCTTCCCTTTCTTTATTTCGTATTTCTGTACTAAAAATACGAATTACTCGAATGACAAGTGGCAAACAGGCACAACACAATTTCAAGCAGCCAAAGAGTACAAAAAGTAGCGGCAGAACGCATTTGAAGACGTGCTGTTGCACAGAAGGAAGGAGTTATAAAAGAAAATAAAACTCACAATAAACTACGTGAACCAGTTTCGAAGCCCCGCAGGAGTCAGCGACGCTGTCGAACCCCACTGCGGAGCACTTCAACAGGTCTGACGCGTATTTTATTGTTGTTGTTATCACTGACGACAACGCAGACTACAGTCGCGCTTGAGGCACAGCGACAGCTGCATTTGTTGTCTTGCTTTTAAAGCTTCAATATCCATGTGATTGCCGAGATTTATTTGTGAATAAATAAAAAAGAATTTAATTTAAAAACGAAAGAAATAAATTTCAAAAGTTTACAAGCGAAAATGGCAAAATACAGCAAAAGAAGTGCGCTAGCAAATTGAAAAATGAATCTGCTGCAGCGGCAGCTTATCTACGCCATGTCATTTAGTTAATGCCACGAGATGCGCCGCCAGCCGGTGCTAAGCCACAGAGCCGTGCTTTGTGCCGGACGCGCTGACGCCGTTGCGGGGCAACACTGTCGCGAATCGCTGATATGCCCGCGGCGGCGGTGCTACCAGTTACCAGTTGGCTTAATAAATTCAATAATTAAAATGTTTATCTTAGTCGCCTGCATGTAAGCGGGCGGTTGAGCTGCAGTCGCAAAGAAATAAGTCGAAGACTTTTACTAGAAAAAGTGGCTTCAAAAGCGTAAATTGAATTTCTTTTTATTTGCATTGAGATTCGTTTTTGATTAACGACGTTATTAGCGCAATTCGCCACCATCCAAGCCACAGGGTGGAATGGTGAGCAGACAGCTGCTATGAGAAGGTGGTTTGTCGAGTCATAAATAATTGAGAGGACGGACTAGAAATTGGCCAAGCATATATAATTCAAACATTTAAGCCAGCAGAACGGAAGTGTCGTGGCGTTTTGGTTTAATTTGAAAGCAAAAAATAGGCACCTGGTATAGGCATAACTAGAAGAAGTGTATATGAAATATAGCTGAGTTGCTGTGAAGAAAACTGTAACGAAGAAGATGACTTATACGAAAATTGTAGAAATATTGTTGAAATGAGAGGTTTAAAACTGTTCCCATTTTTAATGCACAGCATGATACCAGTTTTTTTGGTGTTTTGTTGAATCTGGATCGAAAATATAAATGACTTGCACGGGAAAACAAGTTTTTAAAACTGTTCCCACTTTTAGTGCACTACATGATACCACAATTTTGGTGGATTCTTAAATACTGTTCAAGAATGTGCGCAACTTACGCGGTAAGACATGTTTTCCAAACTGTCCCCACTTTGGAAACTATTCTCAGTTTTTTTATTTCTCATTATAACTGCTATCTTTACACTAATGTCATTATTTTAAAGTTTTTTACGTTTTTCACTGCGATCTGAGCCCTCATTTCGCTTATTAGTTGATGTTTTAAAGCTGTTCTTATATGCGAAAGTGCGTAGAACAATTCCACTGTACATTTTTGTATATTAATAGCTATTATTATATTATATGAGCACTTAACTATAAAATAACTTCACTTTTCAACCACTATCCTGCTTTCTGCTTGAATTACTTAGAACCATTAGCCTGTGAAATGGTGAGTCACGCTAAATTACTTTTCAAATGTATTAACTTTAAATTGTTAGAAGTTGTAAGCGCCTTTAAATAAACTCTCAACAGCGACATACGCAGCCAAATCAGCATTTGACGCCACGCATGCGCACAAATTACAACCGTCTGCGACAATATTTGTGTATGCGCAGTGCCAGCGCTTCCTACTTTACACCAAATATTTGCTCAGCGATGATGGATGTGCATTGCGTTGGCAGGAAGGCAGGAAGTTGTGCACATAGTAATTGACGGCAGGCACACCAGAGTGCTGAGTGACGAACTGTCGCTTGATATAAATTTTTATTTACTTCTCAGCTCAGCACAGCACACGCGTAAGCAACACAGTTTCACTTGAAATGCACTGCCTAGTCAGTAAGCATTCAAAATGTGTTGGTCACGTACTTTTGTGCCTAACTTTATGTGCGTGTCTATGCTGTTGGTGCCACTTGCCACATTTCTTGTTGCTTGGCTCTTCGAAATGCCTGCGAAGCTGACTAATTTGAATTAGTTACTTTTCCGAGCATTCAACTTTTATTGTTTTTGTGTTGCAGGCGCGAACTTGCAATGTGAATATTAATCAAGCAATTTTTATTGACTGGCAATAAAATTAAATTGAGCATTTGCTAGGAGAATGTGCAGCGCTAAGGACAATGACGTTGAAAGCAAAAAATAGGCACCTAGTATAGGCATATTGACGCTGGCAGTTATTGCAACGGATGTGGCAGGCGAGTAGAAGCCGTTTTCATATGTTACAATTAAGTAATATTGCATGCAGAAAAATAATAGATAAAAAAATTTGACCTCATTTGGTGAGAGTTTATAGCAAATTTAGGCAATTTTTAAAGTAAAAACTTTAAATAAAAAAATATTAAAAATGTTCCCATCTTTTCTACGAATTCTGGGATCATTTCTCCCAACTTCTGTTCATTTATTCAATTTCTGTATTGAATTTTCTTCAAAGCTTTCGCTTGCTTTTAAATTTTGCTCAACAATAAACTCGAAATTTCAGCACACTTTTAGTTTTCTTAGCAAAATGCTGAAATTTCTAAAGTTTTCTACAATCACTGGCAGTAGCTACTGCTGTTGTTGTTGCTTCTAATGGATTGAACGCATAGAAAATTGCATCAGCAAAGTAATAAGACGAGAATATGTAAAAATGCAACTGAGAAATAGACAAATCCATTAGATGCTTTAGATGCTTTGCTCGCAGTTACTTTTGCTGCACTCAAACAAATTGAGTTGATGCTTTTTGTAGCAACGGAATGCACTTTAAAAACATCTGCAGCATAAAGGGTGCGTGAAGGTGGCTGCCAGGCAGTGAGCGCATCAAAAGTAGCAAAGCATGATTTAGTAATAAGCGAGTCAGCAAGCGCAATAAATAAAGGGCTGCAATGAAAGGCAAATGTAATGCGAGCGTAAAGCTTTAAGACTTTTGAAAAAAGGCAACCACAGTGATTGGGTGGCAAGACACCGTTAATGTGCGTGAGATGCTTAGTGGAGTATGAATACAATTATAGAAATTGATATCAGTAATACAACAAAGTTTTGGGTGAAAATTGGCATTTGTTTAGCTTTAGCTTGAGGAGTTTCCTGGCTTTATTGAGAACATAAAGTAAATTTTGGGAGAAAACTTACAACTGAGTGGCTTCAGTAGGAGGTGAGGTTCCCGTAGCTTTTCTTGCATGTGTTTTTAACATTTATTTTCAAAAATTTCCCGTCCTGACACATAGATGGCGCTGCTACTTAAACCAAGCCTTCAAAAAGCGAGTGTAAAAATTTCACTGTCGGATCATTAGCTTGTGAATTATATCACTTTCAGTAAAGTAACTTTTGTTATAGTGAAGATATTGAATAAAAAGAAATTTCGCCTGCTTTTGAGGTTAAAAATACAATTGAAGTAAGAACTTGGCTATCTGATGAGTTCCGGACACTGCTGCAAAAAACTCATGCGTATGGAATAATTTTCATTGACCACCTTAGAAAAGAAGGGACCAACAACAGTGACTACTAAATAGCTTTAATGGAGCGTTTGAAGGAAGAAGTCGTCGAATACGGCCTGATTTGATAAAAAATAAGGTGCTCTTTCACCAGGAGAAAGCACCGTATCACAAGGCAGTGAAAACGATGGAAAAAAAGGTGAATTGTTCTTCGCGTAGCTTCCGGACTCAACATATTTTCCAGATCTGTCCCCCCGCGACTATTTTCTGTTTTCAGATCTCAAAAGAACGCTCGCTGTGACAAATGTTCGTCGAATGAAAAACGAGTTTTGCTTAAAAATGTTTTCTACTAAGGTAGACCAGGTACTTTTCTATTGACCTGTTGATCGAACAAATACAACCACTAAATATAGAATTTGAAAATCAGTGAAAACGATGGCAAAAATCCATGCATTGGTCTTCGCGTAGCTTCTGCTTCCCACGTATTTTCCAGATCTGGCCCCTCGGGACTATTTCCTGTTTTCAGATCTCAAAAGAACGCTCGCTATGAAAAACGACTTTTGCTAAAAAATAGGTCCATTGACCTGTTAATCAAACAAATACAACCACTCAATATAAAATTTGAAAGATTTAATCAACCATATTTTATAGGCATATGCCTAGAAGGCAATTCCAATAGCTCTTACACCTTCATTTTTTAAGCATTTCTCGCCTAATTTAGCAACATTTCTTCTGAAGGTCGTAGCAAAATTCTTCTAACACTTCAGCTTTATAAAAATATATATATATCAAGGCGCTTCCCGAGAAACTACTTTTCTTCTTTGTTTTTCTCTATTTTTATGTAGAGCTTTAAGCTTATTCTCAAATCAAGTTTTCAGATCTCTAAAATGTTCAAAATCAAGTTTTTTGTTTATAGGAACTCCAAAAACACTCTCTAATTTCTATTCTGAATTTCATTGGAGACATTTTTGCGATTTTTTCGTGTTAGCTTTGAGCTATCTAAATGAATTTAGACTCCTTCTGTATCCGTCTTTTCCTCAACATTATTCACAAACATCTACCCAAAAGAGTTGTGCGCCACTTATCGCGATTAAAATACATATTGCATACATTAAACTAGTTAAGACACAAATTTGTTAAATTATACCGGAACGTTTTATGCCAGACCCAGCCGGCTAACGCTTCTTGCATTATTACTTCATTGTCCTTGGGTCATTACAGGCATTACGCCTAGTGTTCAGACAAAAGACATGCAGACACAAATGTGGAATATATATCTATATACTTACATAATATTATATAACATATAGGAAAGCATATATATACAACCACAAATTTATAGTTCTTATGGCGCTGTAGGTATGTGTGTGTGCGCCGAATTCAGAATAAATTACCTTCCAGCTGCTTGAGGGCACAGACCGCAAATATCAGTAAATAAACTATATCGGGCGACTGCAAATAATCCTAACGAAATAAGCAGCTATTTTCCTTTTACCAAAAGTGACTTTGGCTTGCAACTCACGTACGCGCTTGCTACTCAAGCCACGCACACACGCATACATACATACATATGTATATGTTCGGACTCGCGTTGCCAACAGCGATTTTCCTGCAAGTTTTTCCCAGACTTTGACTTGGCGCGCTAGCCGGACACGTGACTATATACGCACACAAACATTTAGAAAGACCGCTGTGTTGCATGCGCCTCATTCTTTCATATTTTTATTTCGTGCTCTACACACATACACATTTACACTCATTTATTTCTTTGTTTACTGTTATTGTCTCAATTGATTTTCGTGTAATACGCTCAAATAAATTAGCAAAGCGAACAGGAAAATTGCTCTTTGGCGAAAACGTGAAATGTTTTAAATATAATCGAGACACAAAGCAAAGAAACGAAAGCATTTTGAGCATTTCCACCACCTTTCTAGTTACATACATACTTACATTAAAGCATAAATTGTAGAATTACAAGTTTGCTGCTTACGAATGTAAGCGGTCTAGGCTGAGTCAATAGACGCTTCGAAAAAAAAAAGTTAAAAGCAACCGCCGGCATAAAATTGTTGAAGAAACTTCAAAGCGAAAATCTACAAGGCGAAACTGCGAAGAGGCGATGCCGTTGAGTTTTTGCTTGAAAAAATTCCAGTTGGAATTTTGATTGAAGTTTAAAATGGTTTCCCTAGACAAACTCAAAAAGGAACTCAGAGCTAATGAATGCAAAGAACGTGAGAGGCCGAATTTGGGAGAAAAATATTACAGAATGAATGCTATGTCCGAAGTAAAGTACTGCTATGTTGTTTCTATAAGTGAAAGACACGAAACCAGCGAAGCTACGATGGCGAGAGATTATGCTGAATAACAGTGATAAGGAAATCTCGAAAATAATTATAAATTTGTGAAAGGTTTCCCATAATTATTTTGTGCTCTTTAACATATGATAATATTACTGAATGCCTAAAAATTGTTTGGTCCGAAAGTTCATAGTTTCCCTGTTAGTTCTAACTAGACAGTCTCAAAAGCCACAACTTTGAATTACGTTTAGTGATGCGCGTAAATATAGACTATATTTTACATAGGTGCTATGTTTTCATCCAACAGAAAATGTTGCCTACATTTAGGGTGGTCTTTAGACAGTATTATTTAATGATTCTTCTCGCCAGCCGTTCTTCCTTTTCCCTATTTGGCATCAATTGGAGATTCTAATTGCAGCCAGATAATTCTCCACCTGGTCTTTCCAACGAAGTGGAGGTCTTCCTCATCCTCTACTACCGCCATGGGTCGAATACTCTCAGAGCAAGATAATTTTCAATAACTAGTTAGTATTTAGTAAAATTTCTTAACTTACTATATTTGGCCAGAAAATTAAAAAAAAATATTTGCTTGGCATTCTCAAGTTGACAATTTTTTGAACATTGCGTTCAGCTAAGATCTACAACTCGTATACAGTTATATTACAAAAATTCAATATTTTCTGTTCCAATAACTAATAAAATCGACCGTCACATTCGAACTCCATACCTGACAATGACATATCTTCTGAACTCCACAGCAGACAATGAGTGATCTTACGACATTTCATCAAATGCCAGTAAAAGAGTTGCATAAGAAACAGCAGGGTTCCAAAAATTTTTAATTGCTTGCCCTGTCACATGACTAGAAATGCGTGAATAAACACGATCACAAATGGCAGAAAGCTCCACCCTGCACATGCTTCATTGAAAGCGATCATGGCGTACATAGAACCGAAGCAATTAAGTAAATCGGCCGAAATATGCTCTTGATTGACAAATGCGTAAAGCGCAAGCAAATCACAAGCAAATTAGGTTTTCCATTACATTTTCCAAGAAACCAATCTATGCTTTTATGTGGTGCAGTAATGACAGCGCTGCGACAAACACAAGCTATCATACAAAGCGCATCGATCACTTCATCCATCAAGCGCACGATCGATCACACGCTCTTGGGGTGACACAGATTTTTAATGAGACATTTACTTAAGTACACAAGAACATATGTAAAACTTAATTGATTTGAAAATCGACGAAAATCATTAGACACAATTACGAAGTTTTTAAACGCTGCTACGACGCCGAGCAGCGCTGCGCCTCTAATAAATTGACGGAGTTTATACACAGCAAGCGGCTGTGTGCGTGTGTGTGGTTGGGAGACGCTATTCATGCAACATTGAACACCACACATGTGTGTTTTTGCGTGGGCGTGGGCGTGGCGCCTACGAAGCTCTTCCGCTCACTTGGCGCGTGCGCTGCAATTACGAGCGTTTTATGTGTCGTATTTTAATAAATTTAATTGAGTTTGCGTCTTTTGTTTGACACATTGGTTATAATTTCATTTTTATTGTAAATATATACTTTTTATTGCTTCGCAGCTAATATTTATGGCGCAAATGACTTGTCACCGAAAACTTGATATTAAATATTGAGAGGTTTAGTGTGTGGGCGAGAGGAGAGGAGGAGAGGAGGAGGGCAATGACGTAAAGAAAGAAGAAAAAAATTTAAGAAGGAAATTTTATAAAGAAATTAAAAAAAAAATAAGAAAACAAGTTAAAAAAAAATTATAATTAAAAAAAAAAAAATTAAAAATAAAAAAATAAATAAAAACGAAAATAAAAAATTTTTTGAAAAGAAAGCCAACTTTTAACTCCAAAAAAACTAAACAAAAACAGAAAAAGGAAAACTTTGAAGAATAAAAACTCGATTTTAAATTTATTTTGATTTATTTTAAGTATTATTTAATAAATAACAAAAAAAAAAAATTAAATTAATGGACAAAAATTAAGAAAACACTGAAAAAAGTTTAAAAAATAATAAATGATAAAATTTTTTCTTTAAATTTCCTATAAAAAAATTTCCAAAAATTATTTGAAATATTTAATAAAATTAACAAAAAATACAAAAAAAATTAAAAATTATTGTATTACTAAATTAAAAATTGATTGTGAAAAAAATTAGAAATTTTTCTAACAAAAAAAAAAATAATTTTTTATATGACCAAAAGTTTTAAAAATATTATTGTTTTAAAAAGGTTAATAGAAAATTAGAAATTTTCTTAAGAATGAATTAAAAAATAATAAAAAAAATAATAACAAAAAAAAAATTAAAAACAAAATTTATAAATTAAAAAAAAAATTAAGAAAAATATATGTGTTAACAAAAAAATTTACAAACCAACTTAAAAAAATATAAAAAGTATTAAAAGTCATTTGAATGATTTTTTGCGATTCAATATAATGACTTTTTTAAAGAAGTTAAAAAAAATGAAATATAAATAAATATAACAAATAAAAAAGAACAAAAAACGTAAACAAAAATTTATTTCAAATAATAATGGTAATAAGAAACAAATAAAAATAAAAAATTAAACAAAAATGTATAAATATTAAAAAAAAATTTAAGAAAATTTATTTAAAAAAAAATAATTGAAACTCAATTGGAAATTTTGCTAATATTTAATTAATAAAAAACTTAATAAAATATTAAAAAAATAATAAAATTCGTTTCAATGATTTTTTGTAATTCAATTTAAATTTTTTTAATTAAAAAAATTATAAAATATAAAAAAAAAATATCATAAAATGTTAAAAAAAAAATAAAATAAATTTAAAAATAAATTAAAAACGTTCTCAAAAACTTATTACAAAATTTTTATTCCAAAAATGTATGTTTATTTTTTTTTATTTTATTATATATTATTTCGTATTTAGCCTTGGCAGTTAAGAAAACTTCTGTAACCACGAAAATACAGTTAGGGTATTTCGTAAGTAATAAATAAAAATAACTTAGTTATTTATTGTTCAATTATTAAATTTATCAATTTCGTTTCATGATTTAATTACCAACAATTCACTTGACACAGCGCGAATGCTATAACATTTAATCAATATGGGACCTATGTGGCAGTAATTAATCGAAACAAAGGAAAGAAATTTACAACGCTTATTTACAACTGTTCAAATACACAGACATATTTATGTGCAAAAAAGGATTTGGGAAATAAAATGCATTAATTAGTTAGCGAATTCTGCGCGTGTTTTCGGCGCGCGAGCGGCCTCAATTAAGAATTCACGCATAAAGCGGCAATTATCGCGCGATCTGGCGCTGAAAAAAGCGCTGCACAAACAACAGCAAACAGCCAGTGATTGCAAGCCGTTTGCCGCTTGCCAGTATATATTTACACGAAATAATTACAGCAAACTTGCTGTTTTAACCTTTAACCCGCGCAGCTGGGGCGAGCAAAGGCAGCAGCAGCAAAAATAATGCCGCGCAACACAATCACACACACACACACACGCGCGCAAGGTAAGTTTGTATGCTCATTTGTGTACGTTTGTGGCGGCCGCTAATTAAAATGAAAGTTGCTGGCAATTGGCGAGGTTAAATAAAAATTAAGGAAAAAGCGCAAAAGATAAAAAAAGAATTAAAATTGAAAAATGTATCGGTTGGAGAGCGGCGTTTGCAGCAGTCGGCAAATCCACGCCACATTGAAGAGTGCATTAAGCAGCGCACATGCACAGTTACATACATATATGTATGTAGGTGTCGCTTATGTGTATGTAAGTGTTTGTTTGACTACTTTTGTCTGAAAATAATTCGCCGCGCCAGTTGCGTTGGTTCCCATGCAATTTACCAACTCAACTCAGCGCCAACGGCCAGCGGAATGAAAGAACAACAGCGCGCTTTAGTCCTTTTTATTTAATGATTTTTAACTTTTGTTGATTTTCGTATTTACTTTGCAGTTCTTACTGCGGAATTTGCGCCGCTTTAAAGCGCCGGCCATCTGCATATCTTAACAGTGTTTTTGCGCGCATTTAAAGCATACTTTTCGGATTGGGAGCGGCGAGCGCATGCGGCGCGCATTAACTGGACTGATTAAGCAGGTATTCGGCGAGTTAAGCCGTAAGCTGGGATAAAGCAATTTCGAACTTTTCATGTGAATGAGTGGAGCAGGGAGCTACAGCGAAAGCTTGGAAATAATAAAAATACAATTTTTTAAATAAGAATATTTTGCATTTGGCATAAAATATTTGTTGTAATATTTTTTCGATTTTTTGTATTTTAATCACATAAGTGAAATCTTTGTAATATTGTTATTTTTTTCCACTTTAAAATAAATTTAAGTAGTTTTGTGCTCTGAGCAATGCTATTGTGACGTCATTAATAAAATATTTTTATAAAATTTACAATCAAGCGGTTCGATTCTCAGTATGCCCAGATTCTGCTGTAAATAATTTCTGAGGTATTACAACCTTCGACATTTGATAGTCAAAACCCAAAGCTCTTACGCTCTCCTTTTCCCTACAATCAACCTCTGCCGGAAGTAGCCTCGCTATCAACGCAAATAAAACTGATATGGTTTTATTTATCAGGAGA
Source organism: Bactrocera zonata (assembly GCA_037783105.1). Classification (NCBI taxonomy): domain Eukaryota; kingdom Metazoa; phylum Arthropoda; class Insecta; order Diptera; family Tephritidae; genus Bactrocera; species Bactrocera zonata. Next base: position 145,776 of record JBAWJQ010000396.1, read on the forward strand.
TGCAAGATCGTGGATGCACCACTGTCGCCAAGGGTAAGCTTCCGGCTGCTACCTGCAGATGCGATGAAGTATTTAGGGCTCGTTCTAGTTAGAAAACTTTCATACAAGGCGTATATCGATGAGAGAGCAAGGAAGGCACTAGCACAACCGCTGCAGAGTAGCCATTGGCAAAAGATGAAGATCCTCGTCGAAAGTAGTCCTCTTTAAGACACCTTACTCAAGCCCATAATGTCGTATAGGATCTTTGTGTAGTAGAGGGCTCCAAATGGAATTAAATCGCCGAAAAAACAATCCTTGGTTGGATGAAATCCGAGTCAATTTTGGTGCGTAGAACCGGCTGCCGTGGATGCATTCTACACAGAGAAACTCAAGATTTCACTGTTTCTTTTCTGACTACTAGAAGTCCAGAAATGAGTTGAGAGCGAAACCATAGCTCTGGTAAACTTAAAAATAGCAGTGACTCAGACTTTGAGCAGAAATATCGAGCAAATCGATATTTTCCCGGAATAAGAAAATTGAATAGGCTTCTCAGAAATCAGCTCAACTATCAGCTGGTTCTGTCGCTTTTTAGCTGAGAACTACGGAGTATAAAATAAAACACCAAAAATATCTTAAGTAAAGTGAAAGTAGCCAAACAAGTTTCCCAAGCATGCTTTGGTTCCACTATATCACGGCAACCTACAAATTTACCATGAACAGCTACTGTGAGAGATAAGAAAGCGGAGCTGTGTCTATCTAATAAATCGTGTATGACGGAAGTGATCGATTTGCCACGCTCTTCACGCATTACAAGTGTAAACATATGTATATTTTGTGTTTATAAGGCTGTAACCATGTATGTATGAATGTTTGTATCTATGCATGTTTGTATGTGTGTTACATGTATGTTCGTGTGTGTGCTTGTTGTATTTTGTAAATATTTCACTTGATGCGCATTTCATTTGCTGGAAAATCAATTATCGCCCGACAATCAAAGAACGATTGATGTGTTTACCAAAAGAAAAACGCAATCTTCCGCATAAGCACACAGCGAAGACGCCGTCAGCGTGAACGCTTGCAGAGATTTGAGAGAATGTTGTGATTATTTTGATTAATCACATGAAAATTCGTAACGCCAGCAGCTTTTAGGCGCCAAAGCTTATGTGTGTGAGCGCCGCCGCCACAGTGACGTTGGCATTTCATCAAACTAATGCCATTGATTTAGACTAAGCTGCCTGCTGCCACGCATATTCCAAGCATATTTTTGGTGGCTGGCTGGTGGGAGGGCGCGTAAATGATATTTGTTAAGTAATTACTTTAAAAGCCAAGTGCGCTGTCATAGTGTTGGTGGCAGTGGCACTTTTACTCATACACAGTGGGCGCGCTGTCAAAATATTTGTTGCAGCGACCACTCAACAGGCAACAAATAGCAACAATCAAGAGAGAAATCGAAATTTGTGACTGTTGAGTTTTAAAAATTGAACTTTAATTTTTCAACTTTTCGTTTTCGTAAGGATTTTGCTTTCTCCTACTGCTCTAGCGCGCTCTTCGCCTGCGTTGCTGCCATGCAACAAATAGCAATTAATAACGCTGCGCTGTGGGTGTTGGTTGGCGCCTGCAGCTTTCAAAAACTTCTAAGAGTGATTAATTAATTTTTTTGTGGCAAATTCGTTACAAAATGAAAAAGTGTAGATCTCCAAATGAATTTTGATTTATATGAGCACCTAACAAAAGCGTTGCATGTGCACACTTCCAGTCGATTAAGCGCATTATGCGTTATTAATTTGTGCAATTCATTGCTTTTTCAATGAGATTTTTCATTACCGTTTTTAAAAATCGCGCTTAGCGTGCGAGCAAAAATCCGGTAATGAAATCAGTGAGGCAGTTATGATGCTAATGCTCGTTAATCTCGCACGGCAGTGTGGGCGAAAACTCAGTATAAAATTATTTCAAAATATTTTTTGGCAATTTCTCGGCAAAAAATGGCCGTAATCTCCGTGCATTACTCACGATTACATTGCATTACGGAATGTTCGCAAATGCTCCTTGTAATAAATCATGTAAATCGAATTATTAAATATTAATTTATATTTGAGCCCTTTGTTATTGTTGTTGTGGCACAAACGATATCACATATGGTCACCTAAAATGCAAAATAACATAACATTACTTTTCATAAGTTTACAGGCTAAAGAAAAACGATATAATAGGAAGCACTTATATATAGTAAAACAAAATTTGAGTTTCGGTTATATATTGGTTATCTCACATTGAAATATAACTTAAGTTTTGGTTATAAAATGGTTATTTATTGGTTATAGCTTGATTAGTTTGGCAGCGATATCTCAAAATATTATCCTACATATATGTTATATGATGTAACTGTAAAAAATCGTAAGCAATCGCAACTCAAATTTTAGTTGTGGTTATAAATTGGTTATGTAATGGTTATATATTGGTTATAATATCTGTTAGCGGTATTTGAAAATTTTATGTAGTGGATCATAAGCAAAAAATAAACTCAATTTAAATTGTTTTGCTGATACGTTGTTTTGCATTTTAGGTGACGATAAGCCTGTTGCAGTTGCAAATTGTACCGTTATATGATAGATAAATTGGAAGTAATTCGTTTCGCATATGTAAGCGTTTAATTAAATTATCGATTCAAATGGACTTTGGCAAGGTGCAGAATTTTCATATTTAATATCAGCCTAACGGCACACTTGCACACATACACACACATATGTGTGTGCAGTTATTTGCTTTTGTGACCTAAGCAAGTGTATTAAGTGCCTTGAATTTCCAGCTAAATCCTTTTTAATATTTATGCAATTTTAATTGGATTTAAATTTCTTTGCGCAGAGCAACAACGATATTGAAAACGAGAATTTTTGTGCAATGAAGCTGAAAATGCAACAAATTAAATTGGAATTTCAACAAAGCAGGCTTTAAAGTTGGCCGTGTGAAAATTTATGACTGAAATGCTACAACAATTTAATTTGGGCGACTTAATTTACGACTTATATGGCAAGAAAAGGCTAAGCTGCTGGCAACAAGTATTTGATTTTCTTTAAGAAAATATAAATTTGCTAAAAGCTAATAAGAGGAGTAAATTTTTGGAGCATACATTTTTTTCTAAAGAAATACTTAAGAGCTAAGCCAGCACTCTTACCAGGAAGTAATATTTATGAAAAGAGCAAATTGTAAGAATTTTGCAAAGACACATAAAAGAGCATGAGCAAATTAGCTTAATTTACATATGGAAAGCTGACATCTTTGATGTTCGCAAGCAACTAATTAATTTGTCAAGCGTCAGCATATGCTTACATTACAACAAAAAATATTTATATTAGCCCAAAGAAATGCTGGAGAAATGTTTAACATAAATCTTTCGGAAATAAAGTCAATAAGTCATTAAGGTATGATTAAAAAATATATTGAAGAAAGTCAAATATTTAAGCTTAATATTTCGTTCGCAGCTAAAAATGATAATATTATTGAAAATATAATATTATAATATTGTGCGCACTACAACAACAACTACCAAGATTCCTGAGAATAACGACAATTTATTAACAAATATTCGCCAGCTGCGCAAGTGCGAGGCAGCAAGAAATGACTGACGATAGTTCGCTGTAAAATATGACAGGACGAACGCAAAGCATTGGCGACAACGACCGGCGTGTTTAACGTCGTTGCCTGCTGACGACAGACAGCCTTAACCCACGGCATTCAAAAATCAAAAATCAGATCAAATCAATGCGTCAATCCACATCCTAAGAATGCCAGGCATTTTGAGTACCAATTGGCAGTGTGGAATAGGTTCGAGCCCCATCTAAAACTCTGCCGTACTTTGGAGCCGGTACCCGGTGCAACTCCATATTCAACTGACAAAGTATCAGTTCTTCCTGCATTTGGGTTTTAAATACAACCACCACGATACTCCCCGAGGGACCAGTCTGCCTGAGCAGGGCTCCGTGGTACCAGAATTAAGTCGTCCAGGCAGACTTTGTAGCCGAAACTACTGCCAGTGGGGCTTACTGCTCAATACTGGTGACCAAAGGCATATGGCGACAGCGTAAGTCACAACCTTGATAGAAAAGGGACTCAATATGGGCCGTTAACTAGATTAAACCTTATTGGTCTATCTATTGATTTGGTCTAAAACCTGATTTCTTTCACACCAGCCGCCCAATGTCTCTTAAGTTGGAGCATTATGAGCCATGGAATATATACAATATCATCTGTCTGCAGTTTTAGCCTCCCATTCTTTCGCCGCACCCACCTTTCCCATTATTTTAAGGGATTCTGCCATTTGAAGACCCCTAAAATACTATACTATTTTGTAATATTTATTGCCTCTTTTTCTAGAATAAAAGTTCCTTAGCTTGTCCACCATTAACACTAGCAATCGAAGTAACTTTATGGTCTGCCCTGTGTTGCTTGAGTTCCAAGACCTGTAGTGTTCCGATAGGGTCCATTACTTAAAATAACCCTTGAAGGAGCTGAATGGCCCGGACAGATTAATAGAACTGGGTCCCCAGCGGGTCAGCTTGTCTGTCATTTCATTTCCTGACTGGGTATTCACATGATATTAACCGAGTTACCTCCTGATAATCTGGTCAATACCTGCTTCATACCCTAACGCACTTGGGTTTCGGTGCTGCGAATAGCATTAGGCTTGTTTGGAGCTCCACTCCGTTGGAAAGACCAAGTGGAGAAGGACCTGGCTTCGCTTGGAATATCCAATTGGCGCCACTTAGCGAAAAGAAGAAACGCCTGGCGCGCGATTGTTAACTCGGCTATAATCGCGTAAGTGGTGTCTACGCCAATTAAGAAGAAGAAGAAAATATAGCTTTTGCTGTCGGAACTGTCGATCCCAGAAACATAGATACGTTCCCCTCTACTGGGAAATGAAAACATTCACGTTATATGTTTGCCGTGGGTCGAGAATGTTACTATGCCCTATGAGTCAATATATATTACTTTTAAAATTATTCTACCGAAATTTTGTCAAATGTGCGAAACATTTTCAAAATGTCAATGGATAAAATTTTCTCCTCGTTAACATGTATGTAGTACATCTTTCGGTTTTTGTTACCAAAAACCATGCGGCGATGAAGCTGCAAGTTTCAGGCAAATCGTTGATTGGTTTGAAACTCGGATAGGTGCAGATCTTCACTTCGGAATTGACTTTCGAGTAAAAGTGCTAGTTTATGTAGTGTAAGCCTACTCTTCATCATATTTCTTTCTTAAGAAACTTATGCTTGGACATTTGTTGTATAGAGGGTTTTCAAAGAAACAGCAGTCAGCTAAGCGTTTAAAGCCAATTCACTTTGAAAGCTCCTTAAGCAAGATATATGTACATATCTATATGTATATATGAACCAGCTTTCGGCTTGAGTTCAAATTCCCTAATTTTACCATTTCTTTTCTTAATTAAAAACTGTTTAGTCCAACTAACTATCGTGACATGCTGCTTAACCAAATGACAACCGAAAATTATGTAAAATTTATGTTAAACACAATTTAGCGCACACACGCACACACGCTCGCTGCCATACCGAGTAATGAATTCAATGGAAGCGGCAAATCTAGAACGAAATTCCATTTCATAGATTAAATACCATTTTCGGGCGATGAAAGTGAGTGCGTAGCCATTGTGGAAAGGCCAACTCCCAAGGGGAGATTGCTTGTAATGAATTGTAAGCATGTGTTAGATGATTGAAATTACAACAACATGCCAAAAACAACCATAACAGAAACAACGAAACCGACAATGGTAAAATTGGAAAGAACAGCAGAAAGTCGGAACAACAGCGTAAGCAATAATAATAACAACAACAACAAACACTTGAGGTAACAACAATGCGTTCGAGAGCGCACGAAGTGTATGAAATAGTATTTTGTGCAAATATTTAAGCACGGCAATAATTAGATTTTCGCCCAACAAGCAAACAACACGTACAAAACATGAAACGCCAGCAAACGGAGCCAGAGCCGGCAGGCGTGTGGGGTGCGGCCGGGCTGCGGACCGCCGCTAGGCGCATGAACTCGTACGCTAGCCGCGCGCCTATACAAATAAACGAGGAAAGAAATGAAATGAAGTGATAAGGTAGCGTGAAATGGAGGGCGAGGGCGGCGTGGGCGTATAAACGATATTGATTGCGGATGGACTGCTACAGCTTTGTTGTGCTGGTGTATTGTATTGTGGAATTTATGATGAATGCCAAAAGGTGAAGGATACGCACGAAAAATAGTGAGAGAGAGGGAGCAGCGTGCAGTTTGCTAAAAATCAAAGGGATCCTGAAGGGGGTGCGTAACAAAAGCGAAAGTATTTCCGAAGCATTTGTTGTGAACCCGGACCCATTGTGTTCGGGTAGTTGGTTAACGGCACAATAGACCGGAGGACCGGCAGCAACAAGCAAAAAATCAAATAAACGCAAACTCAATACTTCAGCTGAGAGTGTTTGTTGGCGCTTGTGAAGTGGTTTCACTACCCACTACAACTACACCCAGCACTTGTGTATTGTTTTGTTGTTGCCGTTGTTAATCAGCAATATTGGCGCACGAACAATGAAAACAGAATTCGAGACGCTGCAACAACAACGACGCACAATTTTCGAAATTGTAGCAAAATGTTGAAAATGTTCGGCGAAGCAATTGAATGTGTAAGGCGAGCGCTTGAGTGCAACAGCAACGCCGTGAGCGCTGCGCAGCGCGCTGTAGTTGCCGCATTTAAGTCGCGCGTGTACACAACAATTGTAATCAAATGTAAACAAGCGCGCGTCACAAAACGCACGGAAATCCATAAAACGCGCATAAAATAGCTGATTTACGCGCGCTGCCGCGCCGCGCCGCCTCACAAGTGGAATTCGCAGCCATTTAATTGACGTGCGGCTGTGGCGTATGTACGGCGGGATCACGCATGGATTTTGATGAAATTTCGACTTGCAAGGCGATGGCAAGCAGCAGTGGCAACATAAAAAACCGCAACACCACAGACAGCGGCAGCAACATGCAACTTTGTAAATATGGTATGCGCGGCAAGGGAAGAGTGCGCGCGCGCTCGTGCTGCGGTGGTCGCAAAAGAAAATGGAAAATGAACCGGCGAAACCGTAGAAAAAATTGAGAATTGTGGCAACGGACGCAGCTGTTGTGGCAGCACGAAGTCTAAGCCAGCAGGCGTAGGAAGCGGCGGAAGCATGTGTTATTGGCACAGCCATTACAGTCAACTACAATTTTGGCACAGGCCGCCAAGGCGTTGCGCGGAGAATGAGCTGATAATGGAAAAGTGGCAGCCATTCGATAAATGCTAATAAAATCTATGAATATTTGGGCGTGTGGCGGCTGCTAATTTATGACTGTGGCAATGTTGGTATATACGGTAATTATCTGCGTAGCATTTTTCAACTTTTTTCCTAATTTCCTGTTGCTGTTTCTGTTCTTCTGTTTCTGTTTCAAGCAGTTTTTCACACGCGCTTCCATTGTGTTGAGCATTCTGCTTTTGTGCTATTTATTTAGCAATCGCGTCAGTTGCAAGCATAGCACGCAAGCATAAAGTGTGGCACGCACGCAGCGTTGCACATGCTCGTCGTTTGTGGCTGTCTTTGATTTTTGCACACTCTTCCATTTTATTTTTTACTTGCTCATCCGCTTATCTGCTCATTGTAGTCGTTATCTGTTCGTCTTGCTCACTGCTGCTTGCCGCGCGCTGCTTGTGAATCGACGCACGTGCGTGCACTTCAATCGTTTCACACTTCGATTTTTGCATTATCACACTTCCTGTTTAAATTTTTCCTTGCCCCGTTTAGCTGGCTTTGATTTCCGCTTGCACGGAAATTAGTTTATCGTGTTGTGTGTTTCAGCAAACAAAGCGGTGAAGGCATTGCGCTTGCTGTTTCGAGTGAGATGAGCAGCAATATAGTTTGATAGTTCTGTAGATAGCTTCGGTTGAAATAGTTTTGTTGTTGTTAGAGGAAAGCTTTTTATTACTGAAATGAAGAAGTTGGAGGTTGTGGACTCTTGGAAAGAAGGTAAGCATTTTTTGTGTGAGTAAGAAACTTGCGAAGAACCCTGAATATAAAAGCCAGTATAAAAAGGTGCATGAAAGTCTCTAAAGAAGTCCACATTGCGATGTGGAAATAAGTGCAACCATAGAAGTTCAGGCGACCACAAAAAAAGGTTTCTGAAAAGTGAAGGTTTGGTTGGGCTGGTTAGACGTGAGGCCAGGAGCAGTCCCACTTGGACTGCTATAGTCGCTTGTACCGTGTGATGCACACAACTTCTAGGCACGGATTAAAAGGACCGAGCATATCGACAAAACGCCTATAGCCTGGCACACATTTAAGGCTGAGGTTGGAATGGATACCAGCGAATTTCTTGGATTCATAAAGGGTATGGCAACTGAAATACTTCAGTCTTTGTCTGACGAAAGTTGGAAAGTGAAGGAGAAAGTGTTTAGATGTTTCCACTTCATCTTCTTCATTTCAACCATAAAAAGTTGCGTCTTCCAAAATCTTTAGCCTCACCGCAGGAGTGCCAATGAGGCAGTGTTAAAATAGAACGCCACATGAGCCTTGCTGAAAGCTAATTGTTCAATGGACCTTTTATGGACACACTTGGGCTTTCGCAACCCCATAACTACTGATTCCTGACCAATGCTTGCTGAGCTCGCGCGAAGCCCATAGACCTAGCGCCCGAATGCAAGATGACAGGGAAATCCCTGCTGGATCTCATCCTAATGGAATTTGGTTTTGGGTGCCTTTTCTGGTAAGCTCTTCTGCTTTACAGTTTCCGACGATTTCGCTTGGCCAGAACCTCAAGTTTGATAAAGAAGTAGCTCACTGCTACTACTAGGGGGATCATGTGCTTCTTAGCTAGCTTTGAGCTCATTGTCATCGTGCTCTAGGCCTGTATAGCAGCTTGGGTATGAGAGTGGTTGCATCTCTAAAAGAAGCAAAATTTCGGAGAAGTAAATCTGCTATAAGCGACCTTGGTGGCTGCCCCTTCTGCTTGAAAGACTCATAAGCTTCAGAAGAGTCAGATGCCAAAATAAATCTAAAACCGTTAAGAAACGTAGAATTTTATTAAAACGGATCAAATTTTAGTAGTTTCTTCCTCAGGAATACAGTTTAAGATTTAGGATAGTAATTGGTTATTGATATAATTTCAAATGTAAGGTTACAGCGTTGGAAACTCATGAACTCCAAGAAAAATGGATCAAGGTCACACGGGTGTCAGAAAGTAAAGACGAGAATGGAGGGAAATATTTTCAAGGTATTGACAAGAAAAGATCGAGAGAAACGTTATTTTGCTCTATCCTTGGTATTTTAACGAATCAGGGTGTTTTTCGGGTATCTTGTAACTTCACGTATTTTCAATTTTACTTCTTGTGAACAAATTCAATAGAAATTCTTCCAACACTATTACCTATTCGTCTAGTTGGGTGGTAGAAAGCATATATACTTTCATTTATACTTTCAGCTAAAGGCTTCTTTTACTTTCCATCTTCAGACTTTCTTTAAGTAACCACATTATCGAAAGGCGATTACGATAAGGAAAAAATTTTATCAATAATGCCGATGACCTTAATAAACGGTTTTATTTTGAAACAATTCTCTATTCATTTTCCACTTAAGTGCGCTTTTGAGTACAAATCGCTTAATCTGCGCCCACTTTCGGACACGTGGGCACAGTCCCTTTGTTTGCGCTGAAAATTCAAGGAACGACAACAAAAACACAATATTTATTAGAACTGAAATCAATTGATAATCGATATCGGCGAGTGTCGCCAGCGAAATTCAAAGAAAATTAAATCTCCAGCGAAAGAAAGTGAGGCGTTCAACAGCCGACGACGCCGGTGGAGTGGCGTCAGCGCCATTCACTTTCATGACACTTTTCCACTTTGAAGGAGCTTCACTTGCCAACAGCGCCTCGGCGCACGCCATCTGCCGCCGGAGCCAGTTCCAAATATCGATTACCGAGCTGTCCGAGCGCCTGAATGATGAAATGTGGGCAATGAATTATTTTTGATGAATTACTCGCAATATAAATATGAAAACGTTGCAAACGAGTTGTCGTTGCCACGAACAATAAGTGAGAGGAGAGTGTCAAAAGCAAAGAAAACGAATAAAGCTGCTTATCAGTTGATGGAAAGAAGAAAGATAAGCAAAAAGTAAATTGAAGTGAAGTGCTCCGGAGCGGCGATGCGGCGGAAAACAGTTTGTGGAAATCTAGAGCATGACCGAAGTATTTGCTGTTCGTGTAAGTATGTTTGGCGGTGCAACTGCCGGTCGACCGCTCGTCTCCTCGCCGATTGTTGACACAACGATTGTTGTATTTGAAATTAGTTTGTTGACATGGCAAAGCAAATAACAGCGCATGCAAGTGACAGAAGTAGAATCTAGAAAATAAATAGATAAAAAAAAGACGAAAGCGGGAGGAAAGCAAGTCGTAAGGCGAACCGAAAAACTAGAACTAAACAAACTGACACACACAAGCAAACACCGGCAGCTGATATATTTAGTATGCACTGTAACAACAACAATGTACGGGGAGATAATGCGGCGTGGAGCTGAACGGCCACAACTGCAGCAACCGAACTTGCAAGCGACGTGCACGAACCAATGTAGGCAGGTAGGTTCTTTATCGCTGCACATGTGTATAAATATGTATACAAGTAGTTGAACAGCGACATTAACACGTAACATGCCTAAGCCCCAACGGGTATCACCACCTTTTTTGTTTACTTTGCTGTCGTATTTATTTGCTTTACTCTATAACTCAACCAAACTTTAATCGGAATGAAAAATAAGTAAGAGTAAATGATAATTTAGAAAAAAATTAACCTTTGAGGAGCTCAACACTTTCTTTTTGTACGCTCAGATTATCACTTTGTCTGAGATTATGGCTAGACTTTGCACGCCAAATGCGCTAATCAAAGGTGTCAAAGAATGATGATATTCACAAAAAGTGATAAGCGAAAAGACAACAAAAAAAAATAATAAAAAATAATAAAAATAATTTAAAAAAATAAAACAAAAAATGAAAAAAAAGAAAAAACAAAACAAAAAATTAAAAAAAAATATGTTAAAATAAAAATTATAAAACAATAAAATAATACAAAAAAATGTAAGGAATAATAAAGCAAAAAATTAAAAAAGTACAAAAAAAGACAAAAAATAATAATGAGACGAAAATCAGCACAAAAAGAAATTAAAAAAGTGTGTATATTACAAAAATTTAAGTAAAAATAAACAAATACAAACCAAAATTCACCGAACAAAGAATAAGTAAATTAAAGGATATTAATTAAACAAAACTAAAAGTCAAAGTAAAAAAGCAAAAAAAAAAAATATAAACAATTTGTAAAATATAAAAATATTATGAAAAAATATACTGAAAAAAGCAAATTAATAAAAAATTAAAAAAAATAAACTCAAAACCGAAAAAAACAGAAGTAAAATAAAAAATAAAAAAAATATTAAAATAATATTAAAATATATATCAAACGTCATACAATGAATAATGCAATCCAAAAAAAGGCAATAATAAAACAAAACTCAAAACCACAAAACAAAGAATAAGACAAAAGTCCATTCACAAAAAAAGCATAAACAAATATAAAAACATGTATAAAAAAATAAAAATATTTAAAGCTAAAAATAAAAAATAAAAACAATGAATGAAAAAAATTAATAAAACAGAATTAAAAAACAAAAAAATAATAAAAACTAAATTAAAAGAAAAACATAAAAAAATTAAATAAAGAAAGATAAACCAGAAGAAAATTATAAAAAGAAAACAAAAAATATCAATTAAAATTCATAACACAAGAAATGATAAAATTCAGACAAAAAATATAATAAAAACAAAGCTCAAAACCCAAAAACAAATATTCAGACGAAAGTTTATACAAAAAAAAAATATTAAAAAAATAATAATAAAAAAAAAATAAAAAAATAAAATTAAAAATAAATTTAAATTCATAAAACAAGGAGTGCTAAAAATTAATAAACCAGTACAAAGCACCACAAAAAAAAATATATTAAAAAAATAAAATTTAGGGGTATAAAAAAAATTTCAAAAATAAAAATAAAAGTCATAAAACTCCCAATTACAGTTAATAAATATTTTAACGACACTACACACACGCAACAACAAATTTTATCGCTAGTTAATGCATGTGTGCCTTGAAAAGCTTATCAACATCGCCGCCATCAGCGGCTAAGTAAAGTACATAAGTCTACTTTAAGGCGTTTTAATTCGCTTTGCGTGACATTTGGCGTTTAGCAGAGATTTACGAGTAAAAATTAAACTTTTTATTGAAATTACGCTTTTAAGGGCACACAAAACCAGCACATAGGCTGTACTATGAAGAATACAAAACAACACACTTTCTTTCTTGAGGTTGGAATGAAATTTAACTGAACGGCCTGATATTACAAGAAGAGCACCAAACATGTTGTTAAGAACAGAATATAGATTTCAAATGTGTTTAGAAAATAACCAAAATATTTGAAGAATGCAGAAAATATGCGATTTAGAAAAAAGTGATTTGAAATTTATAGCTTTTGATATAAATTTATTTTAAAAATAAATTAAAAATTCCATTAGAGCATAAAATTACTATGTAGACAAAAATATGTTATAGATTTTAATCCATTGTTAAAGACTTTTGCAACGTTTTCAGCCCAATTGGTGTGTGTCTTAGCTAAACCAAGCCTAATTGTAGGCAAGATTAATTTTCATAGAAAAAATATAAAATGTTGCCTACATTTAGAGCGATATGGAATAGGTTAAATGAAAAAAAATTAAACGAAGGGGTGGAATTTGAGCACACTAAAATTTTAGAGATTTTCATCTACCAGTATAGACTATAGCAATATTTTCAGCCCTTTAGGTGTGTGGTTTAGCTAAGACAAGCCTGATTGCAGGCAAGATGGATTTTCATTGCAAAAATTGAAAGTGTTGTCTATATTTAGAGTGATATTGAAGAGGCAAACTGAAAAACTATCAAACGAAGGAGTAAAATAAGAATTAAAAACAGTTTTTTTTTTAAGAAAAGTTTTTGAACCACAGCCTTTTAAAGAGAAATCTATCAGTTCATTGTATAGAGGTTGTTCTTTAAAATACTCCCACAAATCGACTTTCTTTTAGGCCGTTACGCTAGGTGTGCTTCATAGTGCAATAAAAATAATGAAAAAAAAAACAAAAGAAACTTAACATGTAAAAAATGATTTTAAATAAAAAAATTAAGTGATATATTACCTAACAAACATCAAAACATCGCCATCACACATTTAGTACAATCAAATAGGCAAAGGAAAATTTAATTTTCAAAACTTCGTTTATTTTATTACATAACGCGTTAACTGATTTCTTTGCTGCGCGCTGAGGCACCAACAACCGTGTCACATTGTCACCAAGGCTGTCTTCAAGTGCGCGCTAAGGTCGTCAAAGGGCGCAACAAATGACTGAAGGAACAATGGCACGACTGATGATTCGAATGAAGACTTTCTGCGAATTTTCGCGGAAAATTTGAATTAAATAATGTGCAGCAGCAACAGGACCGAGGCGGCAGCAACAGTCAGTGCCTTAATAAAAATTCATGACAACAACGACACAACAAAGCGACAGCCAACCTACACAAATAAACAAAGAAACCAAATGGCGCACACACACATACATTCAAACATTTCAAGTCAAACACATAACAGCCCATTTCAGACACATCAGTTGTTGGCACAACGCACGCAACCCGGTGAGCCCTTGGCCGTATGGCGAGCAGTACGGGCGTTGCAGGGCAAACGTAAGTGTCAACCGAAATGTCAAAAATTTAAGCCGACTGCCGACTGCCAACGACTCACGGGCTGACAGACATGCGTTGACAAAAGCAATTCAACGCTTCACACCACAAGCCATACGCTCAGTGGCACCCACGGCACGTTGTTGTTGCTTCTTTGCGTTTTTGTTTTGTACTTTTATTGCCTTTTGGTATGTGTTGCTGTTGGAAATGTTTGTGCTGCTAAAAAATGCGTTCAGCTGAGCTCTGTGTGTGAAAGGCGCCGCCGAATATGATTGCGTCGCTTTGTTTGTTGCCAAAGGACATGTGGACTGACAGTGCGAGCGCATACACGCACGCACGGATGGTGTACACACATGTGTCAAATGGTGTTTTGAGTTGCTTTGAATGTGTTTTTGAAGTGTGCGTGAAATATTTTTTACTGCTCAACAGACGAAAATAAAAAAAAAATTGCAAAATGTGTAAAAATGAAAGCGAATCAAGTATGTGAGCGCACGCACTCACCGTGGGACGGAGTTGTGCAAATATTTATTAGAAATTTTTTAAGATTGCAACGTTGCCTTGGACAATAGTCTTTATCGAATTTCCTGAAAGTATCTTGTCAAAAGTTTTCTTTTTAAGCGCTTGTTTTCCATGTAAGCGCTTGCTTTTGATAGGTCAATTTGTATGGCAGCTATATGCTATATTGATCCGATCTCAGTAATTTTTTCTCAGATTACATTGCTGGCTTAGGCAATAACCCTCCGCCAAATTTCGTTAAGATATCTCTAAAACTTTAAAGTTTTTCATACGAAAACGTGATTGTTATCGTTCAGTTTGTATGACAGCTATATGCTATAGTGATCTGATCGAAACAATTTCTTCTCAAATTGCTTTGTTGCTTAAAACAATAACACACGCCAAATTTTGTGAAGATATCTCTTAAACTGAAATAGTTTTCTATACAAGTACTTCATTCGATCGGTCAGTTCGTATGGCAGCTATATGTTTTAGCGGTCAGATATCGGCAGTTCCGACAAATGAGCAACCCTTTGGCTCCAAAAAGACGTGTGCAAAATTTCAGATCCATATCTCAAAAACTGAGGGACTAGTTCGCGTATATACAGACAGACAGGGGGACAATGAAAAATCAACTCAACTCCTTATATACTCACTTTCCAGGGTCTTTAACATTTTTAGATATTAAAAACATCGTGGTAAACTTATTATGCTCTGTTCAGGGTATAAATATTCAATAAATTTAAATAAGATTCGGAGGAAATTTATTAAATTTTACCAGAGTCATTATCGTGCACTCATCCAAGTTGACTGTCATAAGCCTTGGTTGACTGCTCAGCTGAAACTCAACGCACATGCCCTGACATTTCAAATATCAAACACATGCATTTCTGCACAGAGTTTTTTACTTTCATACACACACACACATACATTAGACTTGCTTCATGGATCCTTGCGAATATGGGCTTATACGTGCGTAACCGCCTCGGATTAGACTCACTTGTCAAATCGTTTGCCTGGCTGACAGCGAAGCCTTGCGCCAATCGGCAGCTGCATGCCACTGACTAACACGACTGCACACTGCAAGCCACTCTGCTTTATGGCGAATGCCAGTGTTGCACTTGACACTTTGGTCGTGACGTTGTTTATAAACAATTCAAGTGCCACTGACAGAGGCCCACAAATGGCGCATTTTTAAATGAGTTCCAATATAAACGCATTTGTATCGGCTGTCAAGTGTTCGCATGCAATATTTGCGCTAACGAGGGGGTGTAAGCGTACGAGCGCTCAAATTACGCATTTTATGAGAACATACAATGCTGCTGCGTGCTCATACTCAGCGCTGATTGACAGACGCATTTGTTTGCTTGAAACGTCGTAATATTCCTCTTTTTTATATTTCGCAATTTATTTAATTTGTTTTGAACAATTTTTTTTTATTGCTACCACACTTTTATGCAGCGCGTTTGCCAGGCAA
Source organism: Bactrocera zonata (assembly GCA_037783105.1). Classification (NCBI taxonomy): domain Eukaryota; kingdom Metazoa; phylum Arthropoda; class Insecta; order Diptera; family Tephritidae; genus Bactrocera; species Bactrocera zonata. The sequence continues at coordinate 161,537 of JBAWJQ010000396.1, forward strand.
CCAACCACTTTGCGTTTGCGGGTTGCGTCTTTTCATTGCGCCCCTATTTTTGTTTTAGAAATTCCACGCTTTTGTGCGCGCAGCTCAAGTGCCGGTCGCCGCAGCCGACAACAATGATTTGTGTACAAATAAGATTTGTATGAATTTGTTTACCCGCAGCACATTACGCTCGTACGCTCACTCGGCATGCCTCACTTGACAGTTGTAGTTGCTGTGGCAGCTAGGGAACGGCGGCGCGCTCATATGCCACACGGCTCTGCCTGCGCTATCGCAAGCAACGAACCTAATCGGCACTTGCCGCAGTGATAGTGCGCGCCTGTGTGTTTGTTAGCGTATGTGTATGTGTGTGAGTTGAAGCCACCGCCACACCCGCTATCAGCGCCACCAACGCCCCTTGCGTTCCGCTTGCAACGCCCAACCAACCGACTTAGCGCGTATCTCATTTCATGCCGTTGACAGTTGGCAGCCTGGGAAGCCGCATAAGATGAAGAAGCTGTTTCTTTTCAGCAATCGTAAGCCAACACCAGCCCCCGCTTCTCCAGTATTGTTTTCCATAAACCAGGCACGTCAAGTGTTGCGCTCAAGTGCAATACAACTTTGGCTTGGAAATGAAAGCAACTCGTCTTTTTGCTTTGAATGTATTTGTATGTGCACGCATGTGTGTGTAAGTTGTGCTTTTCTATTGCGTTTCACAGCCAGATTTGATTTTATTTTTAGTTGCTAGCTATTCTCTTGCTATTATCGTTCTACTTTATTTTAACGTCAAACACATACAATGCACAGAGCACAGCACGACATATCAAGGCAATATATGAACGCAATATAAATAAAATAGATACGAGTTGTAGTGAATGGAAGCTCTGAAATCTTGACAGAGCAGTAGATCATGATTTTGCGCTCTATTTTTAGACACATCCATATATGTGTATGTATATATCTATATTATATTGGTGGCTTAGTTTTTGTAGAAAGTTATCCTGCTCCCATTCTACATTTCTAAATGCTCAGTGCCGCACTTCGGTGCTATTGCCGTTTGAGTGGTAAGACTAAAATCAGCATTTTCCATTTTTAGTACCGCCCTATTGTATGTATGTCTTACTATCTTGAAGGCTAGGCAACGCTTTGTCGTTACCCCATTCGTTGGAAGCCCTCCATTTCTTGCAGGTTGACAGCTGAAGCCTTGTCGCAAATCACTTTCATGAAATATTAGAATTCTGGCTTACCTGCAAAGAGAAAAATACGGAAAATATTTTAAAAACACGTATTGACATGCCATGTATATTGTATACATATGTATGTATGTATGTATATTTTGATGCTTATTTAAAATTATAGAGAATAGTTTGCATGCATTATGCTCTAGCAGCTTTCTTTACTATCAAAAATAATTTTCTTATGATTTTCAAAATAACTGTAATCTAGGTATGCCTTCGAGCGTAATTGTAAAATATATTTTAATTAAAAAAATATTGTTTAGTGACATGCAGATGACTTGGAAGCTTTCATATTTCTAATTTCTGTAATTTTGATTTAGCTTTCCACATAGAAACTTAAGTTTGCTTAAATATTTAACAGTTTTTCATAGCGCCATCTAAAGTAAGGGAATTTTACATCAAATTTGACAATACTTTTTTTTATTTCCAAGGACAACAAAATTTTTAGCTATCAAAGTGCTTCAGGACTCGTCTTTGGAGCTTTTAGGCGCGTTTTGAGCTTTAATGTATTTTTTGAGCTTTCATCTGCTTGTTTTAATTTTCATATCTCTTTTTTAGCTTTTATTTGTTTTCCTTTTCACTTGAACTTTACTTAATTTTTATATCAAATTTGACAAAACTTTTTCTACATGCATGACAACAAGATTTGTAAGTTTCAAAGTGTTTCAGCGGTCGTTTTTGGAGATTTCATGCGCGTTTTTGAGCTTTCGTATGTTTTTTGAGCTTTCGCGTGCTTTTCGGGCTTTTATTTTTTAATCTTTCTGTGCTTACTTGAGCTTCCACGTGCTTTTTTGAGCTTTCGTGTGCCTTTAGAAGCGTCACATGTATTTTTTAGCTTTCATGTGACATGAACCTTAGTTGTGTAAAACAAGGTTATTTGGTGAAAAAATCTTCAGTAGTAGATAATTTAGTTCAAGAAATAATATAACTCGTACAAAACGAAAAATGTAAAAGTTTTCATATTTTTTATTGCGGTTGTTTGCTTTAACTAGCCAAACTTAAAATTTAATTTTACTTAAATTTATGTCAGAGCGTCATCTAACCGAAAAGCTCTTTATCAAATTAGATTGATATTTTGCTTTATAGATGATTTCCAAGATTTATCGGTTAATAAGTGACTCTTATGTTCTTTTTGGGCTTTCACATGCTTTTTTTGAACTTTGATGTACTTTTGTAAGCTTTCATGTGTTTTTCTGAACTTTCATGTGCTTGTTTAAGCTTTCATGTGTTTTCGGTTAGCTTTCGTTTACTTTCATGGGCACTCCTTTCGTGAGCTTTCATGTGTTTTTGTGAGCTTTTCTGAGCTTTCATATGTTATGTTTAGCTTGCGTGTGCTTTTTGAGCTTTCATGTGTTTTCTTTTAGCTTTCGAGTAATTTTGTCAGCTTTCTTGAGCTTTCATGGGCCTTTATTTTTACCAAATTCGGGAGTCATGATTCTGCAGTATCAACATATAATTTTGCTCAAGAGAGATAGCATTACATGTGAAATTACATATGTACCTTTATTATTGTTGTTCTTTTAGTCAGAACTTATTGCCCTTAGTAATTTTAGTACATTGAAAGCTTAAACCTTTAATAAGCTTTAATATCTATAAAATAATTTTCAATAGAAAAACTGTAAAATTCTAAATATTTTAACTCTATATTGAACAAGGTTGACATTTATTTATTCAAACATTGGAAAAGAGACAAAAGAATCCCTTTTAAACTAATGCAAGCCAACAGCGTCAGCACCGGCGGTCCGAAGCCGCCAGCGCAATCAGTGCGCTGTCAAATTCCACAGTTTTAATATGCAACAAATGCGCATAAATCGAAACAGAAAATACCAACAGGCGCGTTGCATGCAACAAACTATTGATGTTGCGAAATTTTGCATTTTGTTATAAGTAAATAGTTTTCGCGCGCGCATATAAAATGTTGCATTGTTTCCCATAGTCTCCTATGCAGATATGTCTGTCATATGCATGTATGTGTGCGCGATATGCAAATCTCTAGACAGTGTGTCAAATATGAAGTTTGCCGCTAAATTGCAACATATTACATGCGTGAGAATGCCAAAATGCCTAAATGTGTGTGTGTGTGTGTGTGTTTGTATAAGCGCTCACTATTCCGCCGTTGTTGTATTGTGTGCGTTGAGAACTTTCTGACAGCGCGTCATTTGCATGCAAAATATCGTCACGCTGCATTGTGCGGCAACGTCAATAGCTAACCTCAATTTGCAGCCACCCAAAACAAAGGCAGACACAGCGGGTATTATTCCATTATTGTTGCAGCGCATGCGATGCCACACGCTTGATTTAGTTGGGCGTAAAGCACATGCGTGCGCTAAGCACATAACAACAATATTGGCGTAGTAATATGTATGTTGCAACATACTTAGCGCTTTAATTCTTCACTTGCATATTAGGCAAACAATTTGTGCCACAAAGCGGAGGCGGAGTACGTGCCACTTGCTGCATTTCAGCTGCTATTGGCAGTTGTGTGGCAATGAGCGCGCCATATTGGAGGGTACGCAGCAATGGGTTGATTAAAAAGCCGCTGCCATATTGATTATCACAGGCGTTAAAGTAGTGAATTTATGCGTTGGCCTACTTTCAGGCGCACTCATTGCTGTTTTATGCAAATTGCTTGCCCTTTCGCTTCTAAACGCTACACAAAGCGGTGCTTAACAGTCCCGCGACTGCGCTACTACAAATTCAAAAATAATATAAACATATTTAGCTGTTTGTGAGAATTATCGCCACAGCAGACCCCATCCGCTATAAATCTCAATTCCTGCTGTCGCATTGACCCATTTTAATTTTGGAAAATTGATTGACTGCCACTTTATAATACAATGTAGATGTTGCTGTTTTATTAAACGCTCTGCGCTCCATGGCCATCAGCGCGCAAAGCATGACACACGCCTACGCGCCTAAAATTATGTAGCAACATTTCTTTGTATGCAAGTAATACAACTACTTATCGCCATGGATCGCCGCTATGACAAGTAGCGGCAATAAAATTTGAAATTAATCAACTAGCGATGACCTGGGGAGAATGCGCGACATTTGTCAATTTAATTCGTTTGCCGTCCGCGCTGCAAAAATGAATGAAAGCCACGCGCAGTTAATAAATTCGACGACGCGCGCGACAGATATATAAAATGTATCTATAAAAATAGAAAAATAAAAAAATGCTGTCATTTTGTCAAATTGTTGGCGTCTAATAATAAAACAAAATCTCTGAAGAATTCCAGAATTTGAAGCACTAGTTCAAACTTTGTCATATTATTGCGCTTTGCGTAGGGCGCGCATATTTTTGGGAGGTCAACTGCTGCAGCGCGCGCACTGCCGCAACCATTTACAAGCTTTCTTAAAACAACAAGAACACAACATAAATTGAATAAAAAAACGCTGCAGCGAAAACACTTTTCTTTTGTATACTTCCTTTGTCGCCCAATGTGGCAATAATTTTTACTCCGCATAATGTCAAAGCGCCCCAAAGCATATTTGTTGCTGCAACACTTTGCGCCGCGCGCGCCTCCTCGAACAACATTGCGCTCTCAAAACATGTTTTCTCATTTACTTAATTCACCTAATTCACATATTTTCGCCGCTTTTGTTTGTTGCATTGTGGCATTGTCGGCGCGCGCGGTGATTTACAGCAAAATGATGAATTTCCATGTAGCTTAATGTCGTTACGTTGCTGTTTTTGTGACTCTTTATTGCTCGTTGCACGTGTGTTAGTACATCAATAGCTGGCAATATGTCTCACCAACGCGCGCACACCTTATTCACCGTGCCTTCGCGCGCGCAGCTCACAGTGCTCACAGCGCTCAAGCAACGCGCGCTACACTTGGCATCTGACAATGTTTTTGTTTAGCTTTATTAATGGTCGCCGCGTTCTAAAGGCACACGCATTTTTCCCAGCACACATACACACGCTTGGTTCCACTAATTTAATGGCTTTCCGAAATACCAGCGCAGCTTTACAAGCTTTACACGGTGACGAGTGTTTTATGCGTCATGCCAATACCCAAACGCCGCTGCGACAGTTTGTGGTGGAAGCATTTGCAGAGGCAGCAAACGCTAAGAGCTTTCCACCAGCTTCCAGCGGCTGCAGCATGCTTTGGCGTTCGAAATTTATTTATAGGTTCACCGCTTGTCAGAACATCTTGTTCGTTGCTGTTGCGCGCTGTTGAATGACATTATTGCTTATGGCTTTCAGCAATGCTTGTTGTTCAGACAGCTCGCCGCTTTTCATGCGCTGTGATTTTAGTATTAGTTATTTCGATATTTCGTTAGTTATTTCAATATTTTCGAGAGCTCGATTAGATACATTTTTTGGAGTTAGTGTAGATGTGTCTGTATTATCAACTTCAACTTATTTTTTTATATTTATGCTAATGGTTTACGGTATGACACAATGTGATTAGAGATATGAGACTACAACGACAAAATACGAAAATACTTTTTCGACTAACCAATATATCAGTTATTCATGGAATAACCTGGTTTTTCTATCAGATCTGAGAGGAAAATATTGAGTTTTGAACAAACATCGGTACCAGGCATACTTTAGGTTGCATTCTTCAACATTGAGCAACACCGGAGGCGGAAGTTTGCTAGTCAACCAAAAACACCAAATTAGTTAGTCTCAAAAATTATTTTGTTTTTATGGCTTGCTTCTAGAGCGAAGTTGAACCAGAAAGCAACCAATATTTAAATGCTCCTGAATCGTTGCTGATAGCATACCTTAATTAATATGTGCGCCATTAATAACAGAGATAACCTAACTTGTCACATTATTTTCAAACTTGAAAGATGCTCGAAGGAAAATGCTATTAAATTTCTCTCACCCCAAACAGCACTGTGAAATATTTTCCATTTCGCTCTTGGCCAAAATGAAATGGCTGGCGGTGGCAAACGTGAGACTCATTCGTTCTGCTTTCTATTTTGCTTTACAATTTCAATAACAGTTCCAAAATATTCTTCTTGCAACATCATGCTATTGCTCCCACATTTTCCTCGATTTATATGCTGCTTTTCTGCTATTCCATGAGTTTTTTATTTTATTCTATTCTTGTTTTTTTTTTTTTTTTGCGTTTTATGCTTTTTTATATTTTTTTCATTATTTTTTTTCTGAATGGCAACCACATGAATGATTTCGTTGCATTGACTGACTGCCACAACATTACGAGTACTTTCATTATCGAGCATTGAACACATTTTGAAATATCACCAGCAAAAAGAAATATCACCGAAAACGAAAAACTGAAATAACAACAACAATTAAGTGAGCAAAGGGAAAAAAGCAGCCACAAGTAGCAAGAAATGACAAAATACACAAGTAAAAATCGGCGAAGGAAGAACGCAATGATTAATGAGCACAGCAGCAGCGCTTGTAGTTGTTGTTGTTAAAGGTCCTTTTGTCGATGGAAAAAAAGGAAAACGGTCGCAAGTGTTGTGAGTAAAAATCTAAACTGAAAATAAAGATGCAACCACGCATACAGTCATGCAGACGCAATTGAAAAGTAGTCAATGACTGTCGCGAACGGAGCGGAGCGGTTGACGTGGTGTTGGAGGAGTTGAAATATTTAAGAGCGTAGATTTGGGTAAAAAATTATGAAAAGTGTTTATTACATTTTTCAAATTGTCATTAAGTAGTGCCTTTCTTTATTTAGTTTGTATTACTTTTTGTTATATAATTTTTATTTTTTTTTTTTTATTTCTTTTTATTATTTTTTTCTATTTTTCAATTTTTATTATTATTTTTTTGAATTTTATTTCTGTATTACATTTGTTAGTTTATGATTTGTTGATCCTACTTTTTGCTACTTAAAATGCTTAGGAGCCCCTGAATGCCACCGTGGGTGGTTACAAACGTTTCTTTTATGATTAATATGATGACGCAGCTAAATAAGATGAGAGTTTTTCAAACACAGCCATTTATCATTACTTATATAATGGGTAAGAAAACACTATAATTTGGTTTCCTAGGCCTTAAGAATGCATAACTGAAATTGAATGGTGTTCTCGCTGAGCCAAAGAATAGAGAAGAAAGAGAGAGACACAATGTCATTGGTAACACTAGTGATATGCGACTGCAACGACATCTATTGACAAAATACGAAAAGACTTTTTCAACTAACCAATATTTCAGTTATTCATGGAATACCCTGGATAATGGAGGCTCTGTTCAATTTGAGGTGAGGTATTCCTCATAGAGGACGTCAATGCTTTATGCGAACTTTAGGAGTGACTTGATATCTAAGATGGATAACGCGTCTAGTACCTTGAAGTTCGAAGCTCCTAGATACTTAAGATGAGTTCTATATAGTGCTGTATATAGACATAGGAGTTATTCATGCCAACTACGCTCCACTTCCTACACGTATCGTCATTACTTATGCCCGTCCAGCTCGCAAGTGATCTGTCAAGGGGTCAACATCCGCCCGGCAGACCTTTTGGGGCTGTGATGCGAGTAAAAAGTATGTGAGTTTCCTACTGGGCTCTGGTATATGATTCTGATGATCCTGCATGTTCCTAAGGTATTCCATCTCGTCATGATGCATATCTACATCGATTTAGTGACTTCAGTATGTCCAGAACTTATTACCTTTGTTACTTTTGGTAATCCTATCAGCTGTTTCATTTCTCGGAATTCCTTTGTGGCATGAAAACGATTTTCGGCAATAGCTGCATCTACTGCCTCCCTGCTTTTAAGGGCGATGGAAGATTATTGCCTTGATTGTCGCCTGCCTATCGACGTATTTATCAATCCGGTATGAGGATTATTGCCAACAAAAATTATACCAGCGAAGTCCTTTACTTCGATTTCTTTGATTTTTTTTAATTTTTGGCAACAGAACACACTTAGATAACATTTAGTTTGGAACCAATACAAACGCTTTTCTATTTCTAAAGCGAAGCTATCGCTTGCTCGCCGCGCCACTCCACTTAAACCCCTTCGACGGCTAACTACTTAGCAACAAGACTCTAACGCGAGTGAACACGCAAACTTTTATCGGGAAAAAATCAACGCTTTCAGCATAACGGCAATTTGTTGTAAAATCAATGCTTGCACCTGGCAATACGCCGCTGAAACTTTCCTGCCGCGCTACGCCCCAAAAGGTAGGCAACAACAACACTTTCACTGTCATGACGCCCTAACCTAGGCAATCGGCGGAAAAGTGAAATCGGAGTGCCTTACGGCTAAAATGGTAATTAAAAGTTTTGTTGCCGCGCATTGTCAGAAATCAGAAAATTGGCAGAAGACAATTAAAATTGAATTTCAACGCATGTGCGTGTAGTCTACTTTCAGGCTAATAAGAAAAGTTTCGGTAAATGTTAGTGAAGTGCGCCACCAGCCACGCTATGCGCAACGCAAGCAGCGGGACAAACAAGGCGGCCAGGCGGCAGGGCAGCAGACAATTAAAAAAAAGCAAAACGCCCTTCAAAACAACTTACGAAGCGATCGGGCATGGGCGAATGTACAAAGGTTAATGAGCATACGATTCGAACCGTGCACCACAACAACATCGCGGCAAGAGCAATAATCACTGCAGGTGTAATGAGCGTTAAAGTAGCAACAACAAGAAAAATGTGCTGCATTAACAACAATTAAAGCAACTAATCAACGCCGTTTAGGGTTAAGCGGGAAGCTTTAATCAAACTTTTCCAGGTAATTGAGCTTTAGTCGAGCGAACACTCCACGCACACACATACATCTTGCTGAAAGCGGGTAAAAGTGCCCGGAAGCATGCAAGCAAAATTACTTTTTCTATAACAGTGTGTAGCGAGTGTAATAGCAAGATTAACATGTTGCATACAAACAGGCGCACAACGTTACAGAGCCGGCTTGCGAGATTGGCAGGCGTCAGAAAAGTTGTTGCTACATTTCCAGCGAAAAATGCCACAACTTCCTATGAGATCAGGTGATAGAAGCGAAAAAGGCAGCCAAATGAAGCGAGAAACTGAGGAGGCGAAAAAGGAGGTGTGCCAAATTGGGCCAGTCTAGATATGAGGCGAAGAAATTGAGACACCTAATTTCACATAGACGCTCTCAGAGAACATATATATGTGTAATTTTTGCGCCAGCAAGTGCGGAAATGACTGAGTGCATGCAAGAATGAGTGCCGACTTTTTCTTTATAGACCAAAACTGAGAATAAATAAAAAAAATAAAAATAATAATTCCTTCGCTTTTTGGCGCAAACAACGCAGTGGCAATTATTAATGCATAGCCTAAGCGCAAATTCTTAATTCGTGTGCGCGCTCGCCGGGCCGATGGCCGGCTGGCTGTTTAGGCTCTTTATCTAAATTAAGCGCAAACTACAAGTTCTACAAATTAGCGCTGGACATGCCAACGCCGGAAGAGGCTCCAGCAATTTTTCACGGCTTACACATGCCACACACCGACAACAACAGGAGCATTCATCTTTTTCTGCGCCAACGTTCATAAATTAAGCGGCAGCTACGAAAACAAAGCAAGTTATGGAAATAAATTGGCTGCAGAATTGGGCTGTGAGTGTGTGGGTTCACTAGATAATTCTTTTTTGCTTCCAACTTTCAGAACATTTGTTTCAGTCAAAAATTATGTCAGCATGGAGAGAGTGAGCGGTGGCATAAAACGCTGTTAACAGCAAAAACTTGCAAAATTTATGGAAGCGTGGGCAGCAAGAATTTGTAAAACTTTGCTCGAAGTTTTAGCTAATGGCCTACTGCAGCTTTGGTGACGTGAGCAAAGTATTAATTATTTTTGTGAAATTCATCAAAGCTTTACTATTTTCTGTCTTGCTTAAATTAGCTATATTAATTTTTCCTAAAATATTTATTGACTGCGCAAATTTTCTATTTATATGACGTGACGAAGGCGATTTAGCCGTGTGCTGAACCACGTCTGTATATGTACGAGTATGTTCTGCAAATTTTGAGATATAGTTATGAAATTTCACATACATCTTTTTCTCCTCAAAAAGCTGCTCATAAGGCGGCATCGCCGATATCTAATTTCCGTAACATGTAGCTGTCATAAAAACTGATCGATCGGAATCAAGTCCTTGTATGGAAAACTTTTTCCTTTGATGAGAAATTCTCTCGAAATTTTGCAGGAGTCATTATCGAAAGTAGTAATGTAAAATCCGAAAACATGGTTCAGATCGGATCACTATAGTCTATAGCTACCATACAAACTGAACGATCGGAATCAAGTGCTTGTATGAAAACTTTTTTTGTTTAAAAGATATCCTCACAAAATTTGTCACATATTATTATACAAGATAGCGCTACAATCTCCCAAGAAATTATTCAGATTGGTCAGCTATAGCCTAGAGTTGCCATACAAACTGAATGATAGAAATCAAGTTCTTGTAAGGAAAACTTTTTTAGTTTAGAAGATATAATCACGAAATTTGGCACAGATTATTATTGAAGACAAAGCCACATTCTCCGAAGAAATCGTTCAGATCGGATCACTGTAGCGTATAGCTGCCATACAAACTGACCAAACAAAATCAAGATTAAAATCGTTTTATACACTTTTATGCCATAAAAAATCAGCTGTGAAGGGTATTAAGCTTACATGCAGTAAAAGTGAAAATTTCTTCTTGAAATCATTTTTATTTTTTTCTTAATTTTTTATAATTTTTTGTTTTTTTGAAACAGCACGTTGTCCTCGCTCCACTTCCATGAAAAATTTCAAAGCAAAAACATGAAAAACGCGCTCTTATGTGCAATATTCAATAACGCTCAATTGAGTTCAACATAAATCGCTAAACGCCAAAGCACAAACGAACCCAACAGTATCGAAAAAAGGAGCTTACTAAGCGTCTAAGCAGTCAGTCAAGCGCTCAATGTAAATTTGATGGAAGGAAAAAAGCGTCAAAAAGGTGAAACACAAACAACTCGTAAGCGAAAAATCAATAAAACACATTTGCATGATTTCTGCCAATTTACAGCAATGAGTGTAAATCAACAACAACAAGCGGCTGCAACAACATGCGCCAGAGAACACGCAGCAAACATGCAGAAACTCGTTAAAGCAAAATATGCGACGTCGTCAACCGCAACAACAACAACAACAGAAACAATGTTGGTGCCACATGAAGTGATAAAACCAGACATTATTGGCAGCAGGCAACATGAAACCCAACAACAACAAAAAATAACTAAAAAAACATTTTCAAGAGCTTGCATAACCTGCAAACCACAAATAACAATAAAATTAATATGTGGGACCCACCCATGTGTTTCAAGGCGAGAATAGCAAAGAAACGTTTCGAAAAAAAAAAAACAATTTGGCAATTTATAAACATATAATACATATATAAACAATAAAGTGAACAGCACACGGCAAATGGCAAATGGCAGAGCCAACATAACGACGATTGATTTTGAATTATTAGTGCCACAGAAAGCCGCAAAGCAGCGAGCTGGCAGCGCCGCAGCCCCCCTTAGGGTTTGTTGAACGCGCAGAAAGGGTTTTGGGAGGCAATAGCCGGCGTGCACGAAAAGGAGCTGGCAGCGTTAAAAAATGTCCGCCATTAAAGGGCTCTTAACGTTGCGTGCGAAATGGAATTTGCCCGACGCAACCGCGTGCCACGCCCCGCGCAGCGTTCGCAAGAGCTCAGCGCCGCTGCCGCAGGTATTTAGAATGCCTTATAATAAAATATAATATGCGGCGCGGCATGTGTGTTGGTGCGCTAGTGGCTTATTATGCCATTAAAGGTGACTAGGGAATGCGCCGAAAAAAGCGCACAACTTAAGCGCTGCTAAGCAGTACGAGCTACTACTTAGTCGGGACGCAGCTCGTTAGAAGTGTATCGGCCCATTTGCTCGACTGTTGCACGAACGGTTGCTCGTTGCGCTTTATTTCGCATGCTTAGTTGAGTTCGGTCTGTTTTTCCTAACATCACACACACATGCATACCCGATTGTTCACATGCAGCGCTGCACACATACTCGCAAATTTATCGAAGAAAAATAATAAAAACAGACATTATATGCGGCAGCGGGTATAAAATTATATTTTATTGGCATTTTCATGAGAGTTAAAATTATATGGAAAACCACTCAGCAGTAACGCTGGTAGCGGAGTGTTGGGTGGTTTAAGTCATATATTTAAAATGTTTGCCTTTTTGGCAGCTACAGTTCGATGCTGGAAATTTTGACAGAACTTAACAAGAAAGCTGAAGACGATGAACGCAGTGGACGCCATAAAAAGGTCCTTACCGACGAAATCATCAAAAAAATTCTCAATTTAGTTTCGGATGAACGAAAAGTGAAGATATTTTTAATATCAGGCACTCTATAGATATCAACTGAACCTGTAAATCATATGATTCAGGAATACTTGTATATGAGAAGGCTCTGTGCAAAGTGGATGCCGCGCGAGCTCACTTTTGACCAAAAACAACTGCGAGTTGATGACTCGGACCAGTTTTTGGAGATGTGGAAGCGTAATAAACTCGAGGTTTTGGATCGATATGCGGCAATGAATGAAGCACGACACCATCATTTCACTCTGAAGTCCAGTCGAGAGTCATCCGAGTGGATTGCTCACGAATAAAAAAGAACAACATTCAACAGCGACTATTACATTTGAACCATTTGAGGAACGAAGTCACCGAAAAACGGCCACATTTAAATAATAAGAAGGTGTTGTTTCACTAAGTAGTATGACAAGTCAAGGAAAACAATGAAAAAAATTTATGAATTGGGCTTCGGACTGCTTCCGCATTCACCGAATGCTCCAGATCTGGCCCTCAGCGATTATTTCCTGCACTCGGATCACAAAAGAACATTCGTTTGGAAGAAATTTTTGCCGAATCAATGAAAAAAAGGTCATAAATCTATGAATCGGGCTTCGGGCTGCTTCCGCATTCACCATATTTTCGAGATCTGGCCCTCAACGACTCTTTCCTGTACTCAGATCCCAAAAGAACACTCGCTGGGCAGAAACTTTTGCCGAAATGAAGAGGTGATCACCGAAACTGAGGCCAATTTTGCAGCAAAGGACAAAACGTACAGCAAAAATGGTATCGAAAAGTTGGACTGTCGTTATAATCAGTGCCAAAAAAAATTTTCAATTTAGCTGCTGAAGTAATCGCCAAGTAAAGAATAATATAAATCAAATTAAATTCAAATAATTTTTTCCATGGAACTTTGTTTTTTATATTTTAATTGTATCAAGCCGCTGCTGGCAAGTAGAAGTCTTGCGAAGATAAAAAGCTGATGAAAGTGGGAAAACAATGCAAATAAAATACACCTCACTCTCCGCACTTACGTTGCCCATCTGAAGGCCAGCAACGTGTCAATTTATCGCGAAAAAGAGATCCTTCTAATTAAAAAGTCCATTTGATCCGAGCCGTGGAAAAACAGCGACCAACGGCAATCTCGAACGCCATCCTGCGGGCTATTAGCCGGTGACCGTTATTTGTCGCGCCACACCCACTATTTATACCATTTAGTGTTGTAAGGGATAAACGTAAGTACACAAACAAGAGATTAATGCCAGAAAACAAAAAAAAAAACGAGACCGAGAACGAGAACGATGCGCGGTAAGAGGACGCGCGACAGGCGATTGAACCTGAGCTGGCACATCTACCGCTACAACAAATCACTTATTTACAAGTCGCGCGCCAGCGGATAAAGTCAAGAAACGCAGAAGAACCTGCCAGCAGTAGCGGAAGAAGCAGCGATTGCCGAGTTGGCTCTAGTAGGTCACAAGTAGCTGGTAGGTTGAACGTACAGCAGCGGAGGGCGTGCAAAAGTTTATAAAAAGTAAAGCAACTTGCATAAAAAATAAGGAAAACATGTATTCTACTTATCTGGCAGGCAAAACACGCAAACGCTGTGCTTAACATTTTTAATTACCATTTAAACGTGTGGCCAACAACGGCAGCACACTGCCGCCCCGCGCACAACAAGGACACCGCATGTCAACATGGCGCCACACACACATATATACACACAGCGCACGACCACTGCTCCGCACACCCACGTCGGGCGCCGACGAGCAGCGACCAACGGTAAGTAATTCCGAAATTAGCTACACTCCATCAGTGGCTCACGGCCGCGTTCCGACGCTTGGCTGAGCAGTAGTTGGCGCGCAGGTGGCGGCGGCGGTGCTGTGACAGCCTGGCAGGGGGCGAGGCATTGTATGAGCAAGTGAATTATTTAAAATGAAAATAAGCTACTAGGCAACCTCTGACTTGACGCTGACCTGGTTGCCAGAATGGGCGTGCATATCACCAACAAGCGGCAAGCACCGAGCGTCGTGGACTGAGGTGTCCTTAAGGTTACTTAATTTAATTTTTCACTTGCCATCGCGCCAAAACGCCAGCGGCCAAACATGCACATGTAAATATAAACACATATATGTGTGTGTGTATGTGTATGTAATGTCGCCTGGAGACAGTGTGGCACGCATAAAAGTCGGCTGAGTGTCGTGGTCGAAACATGTGGCAGCAGCGAGGCGAGCGAAAACCACAGAAAAGTTAAGCAAAGCACACATTAAATAAAATAATGCAAATATATTTAAGTGGAAAAGTGGAATGCGTGTAAATAAGAGTGGCGAACGACCGAGCAGCGGGAAATGAAATGATAAAGCAAGAAAAAGAAAATGCTGGACTCGTGAGGTTGGCCAGCCCATAAGGCTGATGTGTAAATATTAATACGAGTATATGTACATATGTGTATGTAATTTCAAGAAAATATTCTTATTTATTTGGATGTTTCAAGAAAAGGTTGAAAAACTGGGTTTTCTTGCTTCGAATAACATTAAATGTAGTAGTTATTAGGTCTGATTAATTTAGTATCGCTATTCCACTCCGGAGAGAAAAAAGTAAGATTTCTTCTTTAGAACCATACGACCAAATCATCTCCAAGACCTGAAAGTGACATTCAGTTTGAAAGGATCGTCCGAGCAGAGTTCTAACCGAGTATCTGTTGTTTTTGTAGTTGTTATTGCTGTAACGTTTATCCAGCTCCCGATTGAGGGATATATTTACTCATTGATTTCGAAATCACTTAACGGTCATCCAAATAACATAAGGGTAGGCGCAGCAAACAAGCAGTTTCGAAGGGTTCGGATAATAGAGAGAGAGATGCTAAGTGAGTTAATTTCTTGGGTTTGCAAAGTGATGACTAGTGTCATGCTCCACTGTGAATAGATCCACTGTCAATGGATTGTATTTCGTCAAAGGTTGAAATATAGACGCAGCGGTCGACTGGGATATATCATACTCCGTATGTAAGCTGATATCTCTCACTCACATACTATAGACCTAAAAGTGATTAGATCACATAGAAGCTATCAGTTCAGACCAAAGCTTGCTCTTTACATGTAAGACTATATACTATAATCTAGGTTATCTCAATGAATAAGAAACAATTTCCAAGGAAGTGTCCGATCTGGTTTCCTTCTGACATAATATACGTATATACGCGAACCCAGCAGTTTTTGAAATATAGATCCGAAACCTTGCAAACATTCTTTCAGCTCCAAAAAGCTGCCCATTTGTCAGAACGGCCGATATCGGACTTTTATAACATGTAGCTGCCATATAAACTGGCCGATCGGCATCTAGTGCTGTGAAGAAAGCTTTTTCATTTGAAGAGTTATCTTTACGAAATTTGACACGAGTTGATGCCTAAGACAATGGTTGAATATCCGAAGATATTGTTCACATCCGATAACTCTAGCATATACTCGTAGCTCTCATACAAACTGCACGATTGGAACAAAGTCCTTGTGAAGGAAACTTTTTAATTTGCCGAGATATCTTCACGAAATTTGGCATGGACTACTATCTAAGGCAATTATGTAATATATCGAGAAATAGTTCAGACCTAAACACTATAGCATAAGGCAGCCATACAAACTTAACCATCGGGGTAAGGTACTTGCATGAAAAACTTTTTCATCTGGGCAGATATTTTCGCGAAATTTTGCACAGATTATTGTCAACTATAATCTGCGATTATAATTTCCAGATCAAATCACTATATTATATACATAGCTGCCATACAAACTGACCGTTGAAAGTTCTCGTAAGGAAGGTTCGGTGTTTTTGAAGGGTGTTGTAGCTTCGGTGGGTTTGCGTGTTTGAGGGGTATTGTAGCTTCCCTGTTACGGAAGCTAAAGTGTTTTTTCTTGTGTCAATCAACATGTAGCTTAAAATAACTTATTGTTGCCTTTCACTGCTACCTCATTAATTTTGAAGAGGTTTCACTTACTTCCTAATTGGTTTCTTGGAATTTTCATTAAAAGGGCGCTTCGGAAAAATTATTTTAATAAAAAAAATATCACTGACCCGATGACTTTCAATATGTTGCCCTGACAAAAGACTGACAAGCACATACATGCATAAATCTGACACGCGATTTGGAAAACGTGGCACGCTTAAGAAGCAGCAAGATCCTTTCGAGGAAAAATGTGAGATGGTAAAGCAAAACTAAAAACAACAACAAAGCTGATTTTTTAATTAAATTCATTGAATATCACACAACTGTTTCCTTTTTGTTGAGTATAATAAGATGCTTAGGTTGAGTTCTCAGAAGGCACTGAAGCAGACTCCAGAAGGCAACCAAAAACCGTAGAAGAAGAAAGGTTGCGCGGTGCAACGCAGGAGATTTAGTTTAAATTAATAAAATACGCAAATAAAACATGCCAAACATATAGAGACCGAGGCGAAATTGAGATTTGTGTAAAGTAGCTGGCGCGTGATTCGCATGTTTCGCATGTTTCCTTGAGAACAGTATAATTATACCCAAAAGAAATGACCGAAACGAAACGAAAGAAATGCAAATAAGAAATCAGCGTAATTAGTGGCGTAACGCAGCTGTTTTCCGCAAGAAAAAATTAAAAAGGTTTTAATATCGTGTCCGCAAAGAAAATAAGAAAATCGCAAAGAAACTCGAGCAATTGCAGAAGAGCAAGTCGAGGCGGCGTTGCAGGCACAAAAAAGCTTTGAAAAGGCGCAAGAACAAGCCGGCACAAGTGTTTGCTGGCGCTGCGCAATTTTAAAGTTTAACTCTGCTGACTCAGCGTGAAGAAGTTAACCTTTTTTGCGGCAGCCTTTGATATTCGGCACTGATTTCCATTCCATTTTTTGTGCGACAGTTTAGTTTTCGTTTTCTTTTTCGTTTTTTGTACTTTTGCACTTTTCTTTCGAAATACCGGAGCGCAACGTGTCGCACGGCCAACCAGCGGCACAACGCCAGGCGACCGCCGGGCGAGCGGAAACGGAAGTGAGCAGCAGGAAACGGCTGCCTGTTGGCGTTTAAATGTTTTCTCTTTAATTTGCAAATTTTAATGTTTTACTTTGCTTTGCATTTCGGTTTAGTTGCGCACAAGCAAACACATCTACTTTTGTTAAAGCTGGAAATGTGTGTGTTACTTGAGTCGTTCGCTCGCACTCTTCGCAAGTTTTTCTAGTTTTCTCCGCTTGCCTTTCATCTTCCTTTACTTTCCTTTACTGCAACCACTTTTCTTTTGGTTTCGAAACCATTTCTCTTCTCGCTCCAATTTCGCTTATTTTTTCGTCTTCATTGCTTACTTTTACGGCTCTCTATCATTTGCGGCACAGAGTGAGTTTTAATTTTCTTTCGCTTGTGACCCAAAATTAGGGTTCGACTGTGTACTTTCAGGCACTCACACATATATATAATAGTTATATATTATTTCATAGTTGCCTTTGACTTGCCGCTTTTTTACTTACACTGGTGTTGTTGTTGTTGTTTTATTCAATTACATTTTCATGATTGCATGCCGGTTTCCATGCCACCATCCATCCATCGTAGCGGTCCATGCTTGCCACCCACACAGTTCACATCCTCAAACTTCACTTCAC
Source organism: Bactrocera zonata (assembly GCA_037783105.1). Taxonomy (NCBI): domain Eukaryota; kingdom Metazoa; phylum Arthropoda; class Insecta; order Diptera; family Tephritidae; genus Bactrocera; species Bactrocera zonata. Next base: position 179,588 of record JBAWJQ010000396.1, read on the forward strand.
CGTGTTGTCTCTGAAAGCCAGTGCCTTCGTTTCCTTCCCCACTTTCATTGCTTGCTGTGAGTCTTCCTTCGTGGCGCCGCAGCTGCCTTTAACATAGTTGACTTTTTGAACTGAAGTCCAACGCTATAGACTCCATAGGCTCTTGCGCCCACACTTTCCCTGCCTGTTGCCTTGTGTGCTGCTGCGTCTGCCGGCTCCACTTCATCACCATTTTCATTACCGTTTTGGTTGCGTAGTTTTTTTTCTTTACTCCACCGCTTTGCTGAAGTTTCCTCTTCAATGGCATTTGGTTTCTTTAATTTCTGCTTGTACTACGCTGCTACCAACGCCAAGTGATTCTTTTTCTGCCGCGCAGGCATATCCTTTCGTTGCAATTATCCATATTTACTTACAATTCCACGTACACTAGTGCCGCTCGGTATACAAGGGAGCTGCTTGTTTGTACTTATGTCTGCAATATCCTGTGTGTGCTGCTTCCCCTATGCACACAAGTTTGTTTGTCTTCTTGTCTTTTGTATATTTGCTGTATCGTCTTCGTCTACTTAAATCAATGTTGCTTTCTTTTTTTATCAATTTCTGCACTTCACTTCGTTTACTGATTCCATTTCCTTTCGGCTGCGCGCCCTCGGCATTGTTCATCATTGCTTGCGTCTACATAGGCTCCCGCTCCCAAACCGCCTGAGTAACTTCCTGCGCGCTGCGTTTCCTTCTGCCTTTTGCCACCAATTTACATTAACGCACAGTCTTTTTGGTATTCGCTTTGACTTTGTAGCTGCTTGGCTGAGACTCGCTGGCTTTTCCATTGGCGCGCTAAATAATTTATGTTTATTGCCGAAAGGATTTTTACGCTGACTCTTGCTCTTACCCGCAAAATTCATTTCATTTCTCGGCTGCCAAAGCGCGGCCGCTACGACCCACACCAATTCTCGTGCCCCACAACCGCTACAACGTTCCTGTACTCGTAGGCATTATTCCTCATTTAAAGTAAATTGACTTTGTCTCAACGAAATGCGCGCCAAAATACAATAAATAGCGACACACTTGCTCCGTGAGATCCGCACTTCCACTTTCGAGTCTCACAAATAAGCAACAGCGCGCCAACGTCTGTGCGTCAGTTGCTGCAGCCAATCTGAGCATCACCCGAGGCGCTTCCCAACATGCCGTCACCGCGCTGAGCCGGAGTTGGTGGATTCTCTACATTAGTTGCATGGTGACACCGCTTGCTTGCCATTTTCGCCATTTCTTCAAGCATCGTTGCTGTTGTCTTTCGTTGCTTCTTGTATCTCCAGGCTATGGATCTTGCCTCTGCGCCTAATTTCTTGCTTTACTATTCTGTTCTACGGAATGTTGTTGTCTTTTTGGCCTCTATCTCTATTGTGTCTAGGTGGACTTGGTTGTGTGGATTTAATTTTGCAACTTCATTAACGCGAATTAACTGCCTGGTTTTAAATTGTGTTCAAGTTCGTCGACGCGGGCTTGTGAAAGGCAGAATGTTTGGGCTTTAGATATAATTAAATTAATCCTTAGCAGCCGAGGGGATATTGAGGAATGTTTGTTGTCTTAATTTTTATAAATATTTATGGGTAAGTCAGACGAATAATTAAATTATATGAGCAAAGGACTTTTTTTTAATCTGTAAGTTAGATAGACTGAGTTATTGTTGTAGATATACTTGTAAACTTCCGTTGGAGTAGTCTAAGATCGTTAAAAGTATTGGTTGCATTGTATCACTGTAAAGACTATATTTCACTCACAGTATATCTTTATATGAATAGAGCTTGAGAAAATCTAAATATATAGTGCTCACAACTATAATGAAGAGAGATACGTGTTTAATCGTGAGTTCAGTAAACCTGTCCACCTTTCTCAACTGTACTCTTCTGGCTGTTGGGTTAATCGCATCAGTTAAGTTCTTTCCAATACTCAAAATACTTAGGTTTTCAAATTTAATACCAGTTTATAAGTATTTCGCTCAAAATGAATAGTTTGAACTACGAAGTAAAACCATTTCTAATAAAAAGTTCTCAAAATTGTAATCATGTGACTATTTTTGACTATTGTTGTTGCCACTATTTATCAGAAAACAATTTTTCATCTTCATTTTCTTCTTTCTGATCAACATTTTGTATTTAAACTCATTTCTATTAGCTAATTAAGTTCTCTTTTAACGTTTTTCAGTTTATAAGAAAGCCACTTCAAGAATAGTATAAAGAAAAAATCGATTTGCAATAGGTATATGTCTTAGCTAAATCATGCCTCTTCCGCCCATTATGGTTCGTGTTTTTACTTATAAATTTCCTCTAATTTCACCACTGTTAGCTAGAAACTTTTCTGTAGAATCAAACTAAATCCCAGTGCATACGTATAGTGCTCAGAACTAAAGGTTTGAACTACGACATAAAACCATTTCAAATAAAAAACATTGAAAATTACAACCGCAGTGACAATTTTTTTAACTATTGTAACTACCATTTAGCAGAAAACAATTTTCACTTAAACCCCTTCTATGACAACATTTATATTAAAACTTATTTCTCTAAAATAATTATGTTCTCTTGTAAGGTTTTTCAATTTATGAGAAAGCCACTTCGATAATACTATGAAAAACAAATCAATTTGCAATGGGTATGTGTCTCAGCTAAACCATGCCCCTTCCGCCCATAATGGTTCGTGTCTTTACTAATATATTTCCCTTACTTTCGCCACCGTTAGTTAGTTAGCTAACTACTATTCTGAAGAGTTGCACAACTGACCGCTTTTTCCACAAAAGAAAGCAAAATTGACAAAAGCATCCCACTCTAAAATTAAAAAAAAGAAGTCCAGGAAACTTTATAACAAAGCATTAAATCAGCAGATGGCCTTTGCATAGGCTATAAGCATACACTTTTGCTAAGCGTGTTTGACGAGCGTGAAGCGCACTTAGCAAACACTGGCGAGCAAATTAAAAAAATACTTATTAGAAGTGGCGAAAAAATGTAACTGTATATAAGTAGTGGCGAGAAAAAATCATCTTTTCAATAGCTAACGCGCAACTAATTTACAACTTATTTGCCCAACACTTGCCGCTTGCCGCATTGGCCATACAAAACTTGCCACTTACGCTACGCTGCGCTGTGGGGCAGTTACCAACCACTTGCGCCCTTCTACCCTAATGCGCAACACTTGATTCTTTCATTATTTATTTCGTGCTCGTTTACTACAATTTTTGCCTTCGCTTTTGTGTTGCAACTTTTCGCCGTCATTCAAAAAGTTTTGATGCTTTTCAAAAGTCATTTAACGCAGTCATTTCAGTGATTTACAGCGACGCCAGAGTGTGGCAGCTGCAAGGGGCCGAAGCAAGACCTAAACAAGTGTTGCTGAAAAGATACTGGATACTGCCAGCGCAGCGCCAAGGATAAGCGCGGGTGCGGTGTGGTGTGAAATTTGGTAACACAATTTTTACTTTTATGTCGGTGAAAAGAGGCGGGGTTGGGTGAAGGCGCTGCTACGAAGTGTTGCTTTTTTCGCACGAAGCGTCACTCAACCGCAACTGATTTGCCATTTCCGTTCTATTTTCTGGCGTCTTTTTTCTAGTACTTAGAAGGCTTTGTGCGCTGTGGCACTAATTTTTTCGAAATAAAATGCCCCGCTTGCCACAAGGTAGGTAGGTAGGCAGTTTCGACTCTCAGCCTTCGCGCTAAGCCGAGAGTTTTCCGCTTTCAAGCGAAAAAAGCATATTTATTGTATTTGTGTGGTGTCCTTCCGTTTGATTATTTACTTCCGCGCGCATACAAGCGCGCCACACAAACTGTCAGTGAAATAAATCACAGCGCACACACACGCAAACACACACACAGTTGCAACTAAATTGAAATCAAAATAAATATTGAAAAAGTACGCGTCTCCGATCCGTTAACTTGAGCGGTTTCAAGTGTCAATGCGCACGGCTCAGGAGGCAGGCTGCGGCTCAAGTGGCAAGTTGTGTTCACACGCCTGCAACAAATTGATTGCGGCGACGCGTGGACCGACGAACCCGGACCCGTCATGGCTCAACAACCATTTATGGTCTTTACGATTTTGCGACGCCGTTTCATGTGTCAATCAAGCGGCACTACTACGGCCGTGGCAAGCGAAAATGAGCTGAGCAAAATCCAATAAAAAGGCAAAAGGAAGTCAATATAAGCGCAGCCGCGTAGATGTGAGCGCAGTGTTTGCTTTGCCTTTCAACAAATCGACGCCGGGTTTACTACACTTTCCATTTGACATATGCGCGTACAAAGAGTCAACAAACAACACACACGCAAGCACGAAAAAAAGCAAACAAACAGCTACGCATGTGTGTGTGTGGCAGGCGCCAGCGTCAGCGCCGCAGGATATAGGTGAGCGAACAAATGCGTGCAAGGAGCGCAAGTGGCAAAGCCGTACACACAAATACACATGTACATGTACGCGCATACACATACACATTTACGCACACACACATATGCGCCTCACGTTGCCAGCTGCTCGCATTCGAATGAATGCTTGTAATGGCAAGCACGGCTTATCCTTGTGTTGTCTCCTACATTACGCCGGCTTATCCTTGTTCGCTGGCATATCCTAGTTACGTCGCTGAACTCTTTACTTTCACTCGCATTTGCCATATCACTGAATACCACTGAATAAGCAGTTATCTTCGTTGCTATCTTTCCTTGCATGCGTTTGCATGTGTGTGTGTGTGTTTAGCTGTCACTGTGTGTATCCCGTATTGTAGGGTCAGCGGCTACTACATTTCGCTTCATGCAACATTTCAATTTTTTCCTTAAACATCAGCAGAACGCAAGGAAAAAAAATCTACCAACAACAACAAGCAAGCAGAATAAACAAACAAGCGTAGTAACTGCAGTTGGTCACATGAAAAGCAAGTATCTGTGGCATGCCCCATTTATGTCTTGATATTCTGCGCTAGTGGAAAATCACGTTCCCTTTTCATGCTTCGCTCACAGTTGGTGAGTGTTGAGTGTTGAAGGGGGCAGCCAGCGCCGCGCCGCGCCGCGTCCCTTTAGCACGACCTTCGCCACGCAGGATGTGTATGCCCGGAAATGCGCTCAATTTCAAGGCATTACGGTATATTTGTTTCGCCCTCTTCCATTTTTCGTTCGTTCATGCCTTCGTTTAGTTCAGTTTAGCCACTGAATAGCTCGTAGATTACTGAAATTTCTGCTGTTTTTCTTTCGTTTCTTCGCTGCACACATTAAATGCTTTCGGTTGTGGGTCAGCAAAGGTGCGCTATTTGGGCCTTTTCGGCACAAAATAGGAATTTTATGTGCATTCCAAAGAATTTCGTATTATTTCTTCGTCGTTTAACTGTGCTGCGCTATTTTTATGCGCCGCTTCTGTGCTCATTTTGTGCTTTTTTTTGCAGCAAAGGCAGATGATACCTAGTTAGTAGTTCGCATTTCTCTTTTTTACGGGTTTTGTAATTCGCCGAAATAAGGTTGATGATTTTCTAAGGCAGCGGTGGAGCGGCAGTGGAAATATCGGTGTGTGCGTATTTTCACAAAAGCTTCACTGGCTTTGTGGTGAAATTTTTATATTTTTTATTGGATATTTTTGCCAGAGCTGATATTATTTTAGCGCGATCAGCTATGTGGGGCAATTTCCAAAAATTTATTAAATATGGATTAAATTTTACCATGAGAACTAAGAAGATGGGTGGTTGAAACAGAAAGAGTTATGGACATAGCGAAGTTCTGAACCAGCTGGAAACTAATCTAAATAAATTAGACTTTATCATCCAAAGGTTGGATTGCAATAATGACTTGCAGGTGAGAATAGACCCAAGACGTTAATGGAAATGAGGTTTAAGAGGGAAGGCGTAAACTACCACAATCTATACCGACGGGTTCAAAATGGACTGCGGTACATCGACAGGGCTGTACTCTAAGGATCTTGGTATATCTTTCTACCGATGGGTTCAAAATGGACTGCGGAGTAGGGACAGAGTAATACTCTAAGGATCTTGATAGCTCTTTCTATTTCCAACTACCAAACTCAACTAGCAACTTCCTACAGTTCTATTGAACATATATAAGAAGGTGCAGAAGGCGACCATTTGCACAGACAGCCAAGCGCCACTATCAGCCTGGTCGTCACCAAGTATCAATTCCAGCGTAGTAAACAAAGCGATGAAAAAGCGAGGAAGGCAGGTCAACTCCACCTAAATAACTATAATTTGGGTTCTTGTTACCAGAAATATTTTCGGCAAAGTAAGGCCGACGAGTAGGCTAAGTCAGGAATCTCTCTGGATGAATTCGAGGTAAAGACAATACCGAGTACACTAGAAACTATAAAGAGGGGCTCAATACGCAATTTAAACAAATAGCTCAGAACAAATGGAATTCTCCAACCAAATACCGGATAGATATTTGATGAACATGCGTTAACAATCGCTTGATTTTTAGTTTAGGTTAGATCGTAGGATTGATCCACACTCGATGGCTCGCCTTGAACAGATAATGTTCGGTATTTGTGTTAACCGTAAGTCCCTAAAAGTGGTTTGTCAGATCTTCATAAATCAACGAAGCCATTTGATCTTACGAAATACTTATTCAGGCGGTTAATATCAATGCCAGAATCTTCACAGGGTTCACCGAAGATGTGTCTACCGAGATTTTTCAGTCTCAGTCCGGCAAAAGCTAAGCCAAAAAGAAGAAATTTTAAAATGTTTTCACCTTGTCTCCCCTTATAAAGATTTGGTCTCCGACGAGATACTTAGCCGCACTGTGTGTAAACCTATTGGACAGTTTTCTGTAAGAACACCTACAAAGCGGCGATATTGACTTTGCTTAGAACAAGCAGTTCAGATGACCACTTGCGGTTCACTCTAGGCAAAAAGGATCTCGCAGTCGCACAAGTTCTCTGTGGATCAACGCTTGCTGAGCACACTGCAGGTCCAAATCGCCAGTATGCAAGAAGACTTCGGAAAACCGATTCGACGACGGATGAAGTTGGGGAAATGTTGTAATCCCTGGCAAGATCATCGGCATGGCTGTTTTCAGCGATTCTGCTGTGACCGGTCCTTTATCAAGTCGAATATTGAAGAAGATTGAAGCTAATGATAAGGAGGTCGTTTCCTCTTTGAGTTGTTTTACCGGTAGTCAGAAACTAGAGTTGACGGAGATTCCCGACAGAAGTCTCCCCCCACCACTATTCCTCTTAATTTCGATTCATCCGTAAAAAAGATCACTACACCTCTTCTCAAACGGTCGCTTACTGGTGTGTAAGCTGAGAAGAAACCGCCAGGAGAAGGTTCTGAGATGCAATAATTAGGTTTAATTGTAAGGAATGTTATCGAAGCAGTGAAGAATTTTAGTACCTCTGTCTCTGGCCTTTAATGTACGCAGCTTCTCTAAGTCTAATAGTAACTTTCACCTAAATTGGTAAGAAATTCTAGCCGTTTCCAAACGCTTTTTTACGACAGTGCAAGGCGAAAGATACCTTCCTCATTCTGTCTTCGATATTTGGCTTCCAAGAAATATTCCTGTATAAGTATAAGCTACAAGGATTTGATTCTTCTTAGTTTTCAAAAGTAAATTTCGATAAAAATTGTGTATGAAGATACTTCTTGAGGATTTCTATGTATATTCTTGTGAACAAGTATATCAATTTGCTAATTCAATGAGTCAAATTTTATCAAAGACGACCAACCATGAATGATCAAGATCTCGGTTAATTTTTTCATTTTGCTCCGATCCACAGCAAAACAAACTTCCCATTTACACTCGTTATAAATTTACGTGCTTTTTATGATATCCGTCGAATTGCTATTCGAAACACAGAAAGATAATACTTTCCGTTTTTCATTACCACCACTCTTCTTCTTCTTTGCGTGCACAAAAGAAACACATTCATGAATGGAAGCAAACCAATAAACAAATTCTGCCGTTTATGCCACTCTCAATGACTGAGTGACGTTACACGCGCTAGAACAAACAACAACAAAAACATCGTTTTGGGCATTTTTTGAAAACCTTCAGTAAGAACAACAACAAGAACAATAAGAACAACAATGCCGAATATAAAAGCAATGCAAACCGAAAAAGCCGAAACAAAAACGCTGGAAAGCCTCAAAACACGCAAATATTTCCCACAATTACATGCCTCAAAATCAGCGCCGGCTTTTAGAAACAGAAAAAACAGGAAAAAGTAAACTGGAAAGCATTAAATTGAAATTAAAAATGCCATAAAATAAGCCAAAGGCAAAGCGGCAAGTTGTTGCAAGTGGCAAGTGGCAAGTTGTCAGTCAGTCAAAGGCGCACGAACACATAGACACACCAAAACACACACAGGCAGGCCGACAGTTAGACAGACACGCTGCTAGGCGGCCCAGCTCGGTGAGGCGAAGGTGGCTGAGCACTCCAATAACCACTCAAGCACACACTTGCAACCGCGTACAAGTGCAACACACACGCAGTTACCCGCCGAACCGCTCGCATGCAGCTGCCACCACACCAACCCACCGGCCGCGCCACCTCAGCCATGCACCGGCATTCGAGTGCTCCGATTGCTTTCTGCAAATATTTATAACACACTCTCTACGTGTATATATGTATGTATGTGTGTGTGGCGCATATATGTGTATTTGTATGCCAGCCACTTGTATCCTTATTGCATGCAATTTTTTAGCAGCTTGCCGCTGCCGCCGCGCGTGTTGCATGTTTGCTTTGCATTTGCGTGCGCCAGCGAAGCCGAACCGAGCGGCGCGGTGGTGGCGCGGGCAAATCGAGATTACAGTTTGTTTTCGGCTCCTCGACCACTTTGCGCATGCATATTTCGACTAACTGGTATTGCATTTTCACGAAAAATGGCAGCGTTAGCCGCTTTGCGATTCCGCGAAATTTAAACAAGTTCCGCCCGCTCGCCAACATGCCGGCTTATTGGCCGCGCACCGCTTGTGCTCGCCACTTTTTGCTTTCGTGTGGCAATTCTAGCAATTTTTATGCTTATTTTTGGGCTTTTTGTTGATTTTCCACTCGCTGTCTTTCGACTGCCGAAATGAGTTTCTGTTCACTAATGTGTTTTTGGTGTGTTTGTTGCTGTTGCTTTTTATGTTGGCAATCACATTTGCCATTAGTTGGCCGATTATTGCAATTTAAATGGCATTTTATGAATGTTGCAAGCGCCCCAGCCGCCGCTGCTTGCCGGCGTTGCCAGCTCGGCAGCTCGCCTGTTTGCCGACATATTTGTTTCTCGCTTTTTTGCTGTCGGCCTGCCAGTTAGGCCAAGTGTTGTCTGGAATTGCGCTGATTAAAACGAAATTTGCCGCAAATTTGTCGATTTCATTTATCGACTTTGAAATGTGGCAATGTGACAAGTGTGCGAGCTTGAAATTTGCCGCCGAATTACTATTAAATTCGACTTTGATGGCAGTTTGTTGAACTTGTGGGCGATAAAAAGGCATTTCGCACAGTTTGCGACGGCAGGCAGTAATTTACGTGGGAAATTTGTATATTGAGGGAGCAGGTTTATAATGTCGGAAAACTTTTGTATGGAATAAGCGTAGGTATACATCGTCACCTTAAATGCAAAATAACATAATTTTTCATAAGTTTACAGGCGGAGGAAAAGTGCTATAATAGAAACCACACATACTGAAACGTAACCTGAGTATTAGTTATAAAGTGGTTATGTATTTGTTATCTTACACTGAAACGTAACATGAGTTTTGGTTATAAAATGGTTATATAATGGTTATTATATAGAAGGAAAAATACTTAATAGAATCCACTCATATTGAAACATAACTTGAGTTTTAGTTATAAAGTGGTTAAATGTTTATTGGTTATTATATCTGACAGCGATTTCCGATTTTTTGCATTTTAGGTGACGATACGTATGTATATTGTATATCCAGCATGTTATTTTGCAATTTGACTTCAGAAAGTTAAATAAGTTCACTGCTATTCGTAAAGCCTCAACGAAACCGCTATTTGTCTCTCTACGAAGAGAAATATCGGAAGCTTGAACCTTATCGCAAGGCACACCTAAACGTTATTCTTTGAAAAGTATCTAACTATTTGGGTGAAGTACTGATATCAGTCTCTATTACCTACGACCTCATAAGAATCGCAAGGTTATATTTCTGAAGCAGAAAGTCGACCTTATCTTATTCGTCTATATACTTTTTATCGATATGCTCTCTATCTATACTTTCTCCAACTATATTCTCTCTATCCATACTTTCCCTTTCTAAATTCTCCCTATATATACTTTCCCAATCTATATTTTTTCTACATACTCGTATGCTCTCTCTATCTATTTTCCATCCAACTATATTCCCAACAACAGTCCCGCATTGACCATACATTGAAGTCTTCAGCTCTGCCTTCCAGCAAAAGTGCAATTTAATACTCAAAAACTAAAATTTCTCTCTATCGCCATATCCTTTACGCAGCGTAAGGTCCTTTGCCTTATTAAAATCACAAAACGTTGGCGAACAAATACTCGCTTATAATTATTTGACCCAGTTCAGTGTACTTTTGACCTCTGTTGCCATTCTTCCATTCGTTGCCACTGGCATTTCCTCGTTGCCCTTCTAGTTTTCATCCTTTAAGTTGAAATTTAATGAGCGTGCAACAAAAACAAGCATTGTGCAGCTGAGAAAAAAACACAAAAAATATTAAGAATGCTGCTCTGTTTAAATATTTACTTTGAACTGCAGAACTAAAGCAAACGCAGCGAAATTAAAATAGGAGCCAAAGTGCGCGCGAAAAAATTTGAATAAATAATAAATAAATCTAGTCGTGGCAACGCGGCACAGCGCAGTGCAGCGCGGACGCAACGGCGAAATTAAATGAACGCAGAGCGCCTATTTTTTGCCTGGTGCAAATAAGTGGGGGGAACTGGGTGAGGAAAATGTATGAGTGTGGAGAACAAAATTGAAAGTAAAATAATGAAAACAAGAAACACTGGAATAAAAGTGAATCAAACTTCGGTTTATGCAGACAAAAATGAATTTGCCGTTTATACTATAAAAGCATAAAAGCATTTGGCGCTTGAGCGTACTGAGTAAGAATATGGAATGCTGCATATTTTTTGGCGCAGAGCAAGCAGCTTGTTTTGTTGTTACAAAACAACGGTTTTAAAGTATTTTTGTTTCAAAAGTGAATTTCTTGCAAGGCTTGTGCTTTTTTATTTTTATTTCTCTTACTTTGCTGCGCTATTGCTTGCTTGAGTCGAAGAGTTTTGGGAGAAGACAGGACTGAGGATAGGCGGGTGATAGCCTACGCCGACGACGTCATTCGTATTGTCCACGGAAAATTTTTAAACCCCGTCCACAAGACAACCGAAGTGCAACTGATGTAATTTTATTTACTACGAAATATAAGCTCGCAAACGTGCCTCTGCCGTCCTTCAGAGGTTCGCTTCTTCAACCCGTTGCTGAGGTGTAATACCTAGGGCTTATACTTGAGGAAAGGCTTTCATGGATACCAAATATTGGGGGTAACTAACATATAGGTTACCTCGTATTACTGTTGACTATCCGAGGAAAAAGGAGCGGACTCTCGAAACCGTAATCAGGCAAATAATATTCTATGAAGTATGTTCTGTGATCGAACATAAGAGAGCTGTTGAGCAAAGTTCACCTTACCGCAATCATTGGAGTTCTTACTGAACAAAAAGCTAAAAATCTTTTTATTTATTTCCCACCCCTTCAGAAAGCTAAAAAGAATCTAAGAAAACTACAAAAACTCTCCTCAAACGTTTTAAGAGCCCAAAAACTTTATTTTGATTGTTTAAAGTTGAAACACTTAAAATTATTTTGAGTGAGCGCTCACTCCGACAACTCGCTAAGTAACAAGCTTTGTTAACGCTAATAAAAATCAAGTTGAGACCTTTTCAGCATACCGGCGACCCAAAAGCGCTGCGAGCTACAGCGGAATTATTGCCAGTTCGCCGTTGAGCACGTACGCAACTTCAGAGCGAATTAAACTAAGCGCTGCGTAAGTGAGCCACCAAGCGTACTTACTAACAAATTCTAGTGAACATATATACGTGTATAAGCATAGTTATTTGTGTGGCAGGTGGGCATGGCTATTGCGTCTTAAGCCACCCCCACTATGCGTCTGGTCCACGCGCATAAATATATGCGATTTTTCATGACTTTTTTAGTTTCAGCTCTTCGCTTGTTTACTTTGCACGTTTTTGCTCAACTTGCTACACTTAATTCGCTGTGCCTTTATTGCTGTCTTTTACGGCTTGTTTGGGGGCACTTCACGCTGCTCGCATGTTTTTATTTCATTTGGCTTAAGCGCACGGCGTCAAGGCATATTTTTCATGCTGCTGCTCCGCCACTTGAAGTTGTTCACCTGATCCAACACACCCCTCGCTCGGCCGCAAACCACGCTGACTGACCGAATGTCATAGCACACCAACACACATATATGCGTATTCATATGCGCACGCATACACACATACCAACACACGCACTTCAGCTCGAGCTCAACGCCAATTTACTCATAAGCCCCGACAGCGCTCACATAATACGCTACGTGGCACCACTGGCGGCTCGGCTTGTGCTGGCGCGTTATCCTTGCGTACGCGGCGCGGCAGTTTAGTTGCGTCGCTGCGCTGTTGCGCGTTTTTTCATAGCCAAAACAACGCACTCCGGCATCCGTACATACACTAAGCTCATCCTTGCCACAAGCACACTGTGGTAATAAACGCGCGCTCAGCTTTGTCTGTCTGCCTACGCGCTTGCTTTGGCTCGGTTTGCGCGGTGACCCCGCCCGCCAACTAAATATACAATATTCGCGCGGTTTATCCGCCGTAATCTTGCGCGTTTCAGCGCAGCTGTGTGTGTGTATATGTACGGTTGTATGCCTGCTTGTGTGCGCGTTTACTCTCGTGTGCCACATATTACGGCTGTGCGACATATGTGTGCCAATGTCAACGTTGTGATTTTCCACGCTGTTATTATACGGAATTTTTTGCTCATTTTTATCGTGACAGCGTTTTTAGTTAGCCATTTCATTTCAACAGCTCGCACAGCGGCCTCTTCGTGTCGTTTATCATTGTAGCGCTCATGCGCCGCACGTGGCATGTCCTTGCCGCAGCAGGAGTGTTGAAATTCCGTTGCTTGAAGAAGCGCGCTTTGTCCAATATACGTACAAACATATGTACAGTACATTTATAAGTATGTGTATGCGTGCATATCCGTTAGACTGCCTGACTGCTGGGCCGCTCAACGCCACGTCTGGCGTAATAATGCCTTACATTTTCCATTTTATTTATTTATGCGCGGTTTACATGTGTAAATAGTGAGGAGAAATACATATGAGTTATGTGGAACAGCGCAAAAATAACAAAAAAAACAATTTGAAACGATTTAAGAGATAAGAGAAGAAGGTGGATATATCTTAACTGCTTTAAATTTCGAACTTTCTCCTTTGAAAGTTTTGTTGGTGTAATGAAGTATATGAATAAGGCTTTGCAATGCAGCACTTTTTCGTAGAACTTTACATTATTCTTTTCGTACTCTCTTTCAAGGCAAATTTTCCGGAACAAGGTAAAGCTTTAAGAATTTCGAGTCTATTTGTTGTTTAATTATAATTTTCCTTTACTTTGTGAACTAAATTATATTTGGGGATATCAGTCATCTTCAGTTCGCCCTTTATTTGCTCGTTATGATTCAACAGCACTTTCTTCAAACAAAAATTTATAATTTAAAACAACAATAAAGTTATCTAGTTGAGAGTTGGAGAGTCTTGATTTACCTCACTGATATAATGGCATGCTATTCCAACGCTTATAGAGTTAGGGAGGGTCTCACTGGTATTACAATAAGCCTCATAAAAGCTTATGTGCCTCGTTGGTCAACCACTCTACCTACTTAACGCTATTTAATTATGCAAGTCTGTCCGATTTATACCAGTTGTGTTTTCGGTTCGTCATTCTCCAATGTTTGGAAAATCATTTATGCTAATTGCTTGTTCGTTTCGCCACTTTTCAAAGTTTAGAAAATCATATATAGCTGTCCTGTTTACTTATTTATACCTGTCCCACAATTTTATGGAACAGTAATGATTTCAAAACAAGATTCGATTTGACTTCAGAACTTTTCCCACGTTACAACACCAATTCTTGCATACAAACTTTTCTTTTTTCGCTCCTTTGGATCTTCTCACTTATAGCTTGTGTATCGATGTAAACAAAAATTTGTGAGAGAAGTATAATAAAAGAGGATGGTTAATACCTAATTTCCCTGTTTCTCTTTCTGCGTCTTCTTTCTTTATCACGAAGTTTGTAATACCTAGATGGAGCCTAAAGTTTTAAACTAATAAAGTACTATATACATATTTATAATTTATCAGCTTGACGAGTCGAGTAGATGTAGTCATATATTATATTAGTATATACTCGAAATTAGACGTAAATTTTTAGATATGGACTTGAAACTTCGCACAGGTTGTTTTCTCCCCAAGCAACTACTAATTTATCGGAATCGTTGATATCGGACCACTATAGCATATAGCTGCCATACAAACTGGACTGTGGGAATCGAGTACTTGTATAGGAAACTTTTGCATTTGAGGAGATATCTTCACGAAATTTGGCATGGATTAATATCGAAAGCAACACTACAATCGGCGAAGAAATTGTTCAGATCGAGTCACTATAGCATACAGCTGCCATACAAACTGACCAATCAATATTAAGTTGTTGTATGAAAAACTTTTGCATTTAATGAGATATCTTCACGAAATTTGGCGAGAATTATTGACTAAAACAATAGCGTCACCTCCAAAGAATTTATTCAGATCGAGTCACTATAGCATATAGCTGCCATACAAAATCGTCATCAAAATCAAGTGCTTGTATGGAAAACTTTTTCGTTTGAGGAGATATATTCACGAAATTTGGCATGAGTTAATGTCTGAAACCATAGTGAAGCATCCCAAGAAATTGTTTAGATCAGGCGACTATAACATATAGCTGCCATACAAACTGTCCAATCAATATTAAGTTGTTGAAGGAAAACTTTTTTATTTGATGAGTTATCTTCATAAAATTTGGCACGGATTATTATCTAAGTCATAAAAGCATTTCTCGAAAAAATTGTTCAAAACGAGTTACTATAGCATACACATAGCTGCGTACAAACACACTGATCGAAATCAAATTCAAGAAAAAAAATTTTTGTGTTTGTGCAGGGTATTATATAGCTTCGTTGCAGCCGTAGTTAAAATTTCCGTTATGAATTTTAAACCGTTATATAATTTTTCTGTGAGATATTGCTTCGCTCTAACAAATGCTTAATTCAAGCCACATAAGTGAATATGTGTGAAATAAATAAGTTTTTTGTACAGGCAAATAAGCTTAACCGCAACGCAACAACGCAACCGCAAAATAGTCCTTTCACAGCTTGAGCGCAATATCCGCAATTAAATGAAATTAGTTGCCTTTTTTCGCAAACGATTTTCCTTGTACATATGCCACAAACACTAAACTTAGCGGAGGAAAAAATTTTAATATTTTTCACACCGACAGTTTCCTGACTGTGTTCACGTCGTTTAGTGTGTGTGTGTGTGTATGCGCCTATTTAGCTGATTAAATGCTGCGGTTTTTTATAGTTGTTGTCTAAAATGCATGCCCTTACAGTTATTTGCATATTTTGCGGTGTTGCACACAAACAACACACGCACACACATACAAGCGCAAACCAGTTAGTGGCTTGCAAATCATAAAAAGTTTTCAGAAAAACGCTTGAAAAATTAAAAAAACGCAGACTCTCTCAGCAAGACACTCGTGTGTGTGGCAACAGTGGTGTTTAATCAAAAGCGCGCTGGTTTGCCTACAGACATTGTGACAAGTTTTCCCAACAAAAATTTAAGCATAAACTGTTTCTAGCTTTCATTAAAGCCCGGCACTAACTACGTTTCAAAGCCAACCTCAGCCGCTGCAAGCTTTTTATTATTTGCTTTGTGGCATGCTCGGCCACAACCCGCCTTTGTCCCGTTATTAATATTAAAAATTACCGTTAGAAACTTGCATTTGAATCCTTTTCGTGTTTTTATTTTGGCAAAGCCAACGCTTCATTTAATCGCGATGTTAAATGCGCCATAAATCAACGCAACAACAATGCTATTAGAAAGCCACAAGTATTTGGTGATATTTGCTGTTGTTGTTGACTCGGCTTTTTTCGGTGTTTTTCGCGTGCAATTTTTTCCACACGCGAGCTCGGCAAACGCATCCGCGCTTAACATATGCGTATTATAATTTCTGTGGCAAGCATTATCACTTACATTGTTTTTTGGCTCGGCATTTCGCGCATAGAAGTTCGTGCATTTTGTTGTTGCATTGCGGTGCGAAATGAAATTTCGGTGGTAATGCATATTTTCACACATGAATAAATTGAAAAATTATTGCAAAAAATAGTAATAATATGCATTAGGCAGTGAATTCACGTGCACGACGCTGGCAACTCATAACCAAATAGCAGATTTTTCGAGATAAAATTATATAATAACCATATAAATTAGTATATACATAGATAAGCTATATAACGCTACTTAAATGCTGGCCTCGGTAATTAAAGTTCGCTTCAATGGCTGGATTAAGTATTATTAGAAATAAAATCTGTGCTGAATTTCCATTAAAGACTCCTAGAAAAGCTGACTTTAGCGGTTCATTCATTGGGAAAATTCTAGTGATTTAAACTAAAAATTTAGTTTTGGTTAAATTACAGTTATTTTAGATAAAGACTAGCTATTTAATGTTATATCGAGTCAAGTTTTGAATGAAGAGATATAAAAATGTATTTTTCATGCTGTTTTTAGGATTAGTTAGACGCTTGCTATGTACTATCGTAGTATAAATACAACTTTTTCGATCCATTTAATAGAGTTTTTGTACTGCATTTTTTATTTATGATTTTTTTTTAATATCCTATCTTCTAAGTTGGTTCGAGCTGGGCGCAGTGTGCTAAATTTTGTTAAAATCGGTTCAGTAGGTTAGGAGTTCATCGCGGACAAACAATGTGGCACGTAATTTTTATATATAAAGATTGTACCAGGATTAGTAGATTGTATCAGATTAGCATACGAAAGCTCAGAAATACCGTACATATATAATTCAATAGCAATGGCAGGCAAAAAGTTATACAAAAATGCAGAGCTTAACCCTTTTACCTATTTCTAACAGTTCCTTCGTAGTTTTCTCCCCTAGTGTCGAAGCAAAATCAACAAAAAGGCTACTGTTTCAAAGCCAGAGGTCACGGCTATATGACAAAAACAATTTTGGCAGGTTTGCTATATTTATTCAAAGCTTAGAGAAGACCGTAATAGGCCAGTTTAGGTTAGGTTGATCTGGTAGGCCAATAAGCCATGCATAGACCAGTTTTGTTAAACGACTCAGCTCGCCACAACATAACGATTTATGTATGCATAAACAGTAAAATTTCTCATAAAAAGTTGAAACACAGGTTCCTCAGACTCAGGGATTTTTGAGAGCGAATCGCATTAAAGGAAACGAAGAGTAATTCTTAATTGGGATCAGCTAAACTATGCGCTGAGAGAACATTGTGTAGTAATAATAATCGATCATAAAAACAGCTTAAAGAACAACCAGCTTTGTCTTGAGAAATATTACAAAAAAGTTGTATTTCTAAAAGCTCGCTAGTGTGACGTCAGAAAAACAGCTGTTTTTACTGCTTTCATCAATTTATAATTTCCATATAAATGCCACCCACATGAGCTCTCCAAAATGGCTATTAAATACAGCTTTCAGCTGAAAAAACTCGCTTTATACATATGTATGTATGTATGCTCTCCAATACTCGATTATACGAATTTTTATTGACTGAAATGAGTTTTCATATTTTTTCTTTCACATATCTATTATATTTAATTAGCATTGTACTCCATAAGAACACTTCAATAACCAGCACAAGATACGTAGAAGAGACCAATTCACTCTCCCTCACGCGCTCACCTTCATTACGGACTCAAAAGAGGCAAACACACCCGTCTAAACCGCACTTGGCGGCCTACGTTGAAGTGTTTTTGATGGATTTATGTTTACGATTAATGTTTTTGTAGTACGAATTTGTATAATTTTCGAATTTCGATACAGCTCTATTTGTGCTGAGCGTGAGTTGGAGTTGAGTGCTCAACTCATGCAGCACAAGAGCACTTGAACGCCAGCACTCAAACACCAATTGGGAGTAACAAAGGAAAAAAGTGATAGATGTGTAAACATAGCGGTATAAAGAGTCAGGTGAGGCGGCGAAGAAAGGTGGGGCAACGGCTGTTAGGCTGCTCGGCTGCGCGAAAAGCGTGTGCTGGTAATAAATTTAGGGCCCGAACTCCACACTGATGTTGTTGGTGTGTGTTTGAAGTGGCAAACAAAGCCTTAAATACACCCATAGATTTCGCTCAGAGTGTGTGTGTGCGTTTGAAGGAGATACCGTTTGAAATTGAAACATTAACACTTGAGGGCCGATATATATATATATATATTTATATAAATAACAGTAACGACATGCGCACAATGGCGCAAAGTAAACAAATTGTTTAAATAACAAATAGTTTGGCTCGACAAAGGTCGTTAGAATTTCCGACTAAAATTTGTGTTGTAAAGTTTTCGAAAAGTTTTTACGCCAAAGAGCCGAAGCACGCGGCTCCGGCAACGTGTGCCGCGCATTATTTGTAGTCATGTTCGGGTTGACTGGTGACACACACAGCTGGTTTGGTTTATTTTATTGTTGTTGTTTTTTTTTTTTTTGTATTATTTACTTTTTGTTGCTTGACATCGACAAAAGTTCGAGTTGACAGCTTCGAAAGGCAAAGAAAAGAGTTCCATTT
Source organism: Bactrocera zonata (assembly GCA_037783105.1). Lineage (NCBI taxonomy): Eukaryota > Metazoa > Arthropoda > Insecta > Diptera > Tephritidae > Bactrocera > Bactrocera zonata. The sequence goes on from JBAWJQ010000396.1 coordinate 198,412, forward strand.
AAAATAGAAATTAATTATGTGCCCCAGAAATTGTATGTCACAGCATTTTAAGAGAAGCTAGATGCTTAGATGTTTTTTTTTTAACAAATTTTCACAAATTACTCCTTTTGTTTTCAATTAGTTCAAATATTTTTACAATAACAAAGCAATCAACATGCATAATGCCTCAAAAGAAGAAATAAAATATAAGAACAAGCAAGGCAGGGCTAAGTTTGGGTATAACCGAGCATTTCTTACTCTTCCAACTTGCAAGGATTGAAGCTGGGGTAATACCTTGAAATGGGTTGCGGCTGATAGACTTCGTCTGGTCTCGAAATATGGTTATCTGTAGTACTAGATTCCAGCAAAGAAAAATTCATCTAGCTACCGGGCTGTCTCCGGAACGAAAAGCCATCAGCCAGATCGATCATGTTGTGATAGACGGAAGGCACGTCTCCAGTGTTTTAGAAATGCGTACGCTCCGAGGCCCCAGTATTGACGCGAACCACTAGCTTGTTGCAGCGAAGACACGCTCACGCCACTCGGGTTAGAACTCGTCTAATAATGCTGTTCATTTATATAATATATCTTACGATATCTAAGTCGATCATTTTTAGCTGCTAAAAACAACCGTTAGTTGAGCAGAACTAGTATAGTATTACTCTGTAGCAACATGTTGCAAGTGTATAAAAAATGTGGCAAGTCGCTCAAATAAAAAAAAACCGTATTTTTTCGTTGCACATTCAACTCTGCTTGCGATTCCAATAAATTCCAGGCGAAGTCACATTCATTACGCTCCATACTCACACATACATATTTACATAATGCGATTACATGCTTACTTATGTATATACATATGTGTGTATGAATGTGTCAAACCACACACACATCAAGCGACACTTGCAACACTTGCCAGCGGAAAGTGTTGATTACTTTCGTGCGTAACTCGCATTTGTCACCCGCATAACCCCGCACTTCCGCCGCCGAGTGCTGCCCCACACATCAAATCGTCAAATCGAAATTATATGAGCGTTTCCTATTCGCTTGCTTCGTTTTTATTGACTATGCGGAAGGGCGAAGTACCAATAAATTGCTAAGAATATCGATTTGTGCCAACGCTTTTCGTTTATGGCATATTTATGCGTGAGTCGTTGCAAGCAACACAGGCACGTAACCATAGATACATGCATATGCACGCTCACATATATGCAAATGTGTGTGTGTGCGCGTGCGTATGCCTATAATGACATTCGTCATTATGTTACACATTCGTTTCAACCCACTGCAGGCTATTGCTTGCTCTGTGCTGTTGCCATAACATGACTATGTGATTATGCGCTTAAATAAGATTAAATTTCGATTACATTCAATTACTTTGTTAGTAGATTTGCTGCGCGCACACGATTTCCCCCTTCTCCCTTACCACATTACATACTTACATATGTAAAAATATAAATTTTTTTCGATTTTTCCCTACACACGTCGCGCAACAGCCGCCGCTTGCTTGTGACAGTTCGCTACACAATCGGAGAGTTTGAGATTTTGCCGCCACTGACTTCGCTTATTAGTAAAAAATTTCATATTTTCGTTGGCATCTTCGTGCCTGGCAGGGGATTAGCTTGCATTCCTTCACCGCTTACACACACACACATAACTATTTATGCTTGAAGTACTCAAGTGCTTGAAAATTTTCTGTTGAGAGCGCGTCGGAAAATCTCATATCTTATAAGTGCAAGCACTTTCCAATGCAAATGTGTATGTAAAGCGAGCGTTGCGCTGTTCGACGAACACAGCGGAAAGTATGAATATTTCAGCATATTATAATTATTAGTCGGATTAAATTTCGTGTAATGTAAGTGCCCGTGCGTTGGAGTGCGTGTTGCTGTGAGAAAAACTTCGAAGAATTCGAAAATTTATTTACCCATGAAGCTGAAGGGATATCACTTAACAGGCGAACTCACTTTGAGTTTAGTGGAAATTCAATAAGCTGCGTGAAGAAAGTGTCGAGGAAGCGGGCTGCTGAAAGGCGCTGCGTGGGTTGTTAGAGACGCTTGCATACGCACATATGTATGTAAGTACATACTTGTTTGGGTTTCCATATACATACGTACATATGTATATGCATATTAAGCCCGAATGAGAGAGAATTGATTTCCAAAACATTAAGTTTTCAATTTTATTAATTTTATGACAAATTCGTGCCAGCATGGGAACTCCCAGATACGATTTCACTTTGAAGCAGCTCAATCACAAGTTCACAAGCCATAACTTAAGATTGAAGCCGACAGATTGCTAGCTAATAAACCAATGCAGTACTAAAGATGCTAAATTACGACGAACGGAAATGCTTAAAATCACTTAATTTACACGCTAAAAGTCTGTGAGCGGCTTGACAGGTTTTCGAAATTATTTATAAACCGTTTGAGAATTAGAAATGCGTCCCTACAGCGAGTGAAAATGACTAAGCAGCAACAAACAAAAAATTATTAACAGCTGAGATTATTATACTTTTTTACTATGAAAATATATATGAAAACTTAACCCCAAAATACAAATAAAAAATTTTTTTGTTAGAAAGTATGAATTTTTCGCACTCACCTTCATCCGCCGTCGCTGGATGCTGCTCACCCTGTGTGGTATAACTGCCAATTATGGTCAGCACTAACAGCAGGAACGCTGCTGCCGCACGTTTTTTACACATTTTCCAACACTAATTTCACGATTTGCTCTCAAATATCACGAAAATGTATGTGCGCGTTTGTGTGCATTAATTTCACTTTTTCCACGCGCAATTTGGAGTCACTAGTTGAGTCAGTTTTGAGTGATTAACTCACGGAACACTGAAGTGTTGAAGTTTGAGTTTAAACGTTGTATGAAGTTTCTGCAAAAAGAAAGAAAGTGAGGACGATTAAAAACCTGATTGAATATTGGTTTTAAAATCTAGAATAAAAAATTATATATTTTTGTTGCTATGTGTGACTATCTGAGTAGCTTATGAGTACTTTTTAATAAAAAAAAAATCAATCAATTAATTATAATTATATGTAAGTGGCAATATTGAACTGAAAAATATAAAATTTCATATATTGTATTGTGTGAGAGCTTAAATCATCAACATCTAAGCTTGCAACCTTTAGCAAAGTTTCACACCATTTATTTATTTTCGATACGTATACCTTAAATTATATTTTAATTATTGTATTTCCATTGAAAAAATGCTGCTAATTATATATAATTGAAAAGTCCCCGGCCAAAAAACGTTAAAGGATCTTTTTTTGGCAAATTTCCTTTTTTTTTATTCAAGGTTTTTTTTATCAAAAGTGATACACTGATGTTAGCGACCCTCCAACTCTTCAATACTATTTATATAGTACGATTTGGCCTTTTCTACAGAATAAGCCTCAGTTTCGATGATCACCTTTTCATACCAGGAACATATCTTCCCAGCGAGCATTCTTTTGAAATCTGAGAACAGAAAATTGTCACTGGGAGCCAGAGCTGGTGACGATACGGTGGATGCAGAAGCAATTTCAAATCTAATTCATTGATTTTTGCCTTCGTTTTCACTGGCTTGTGATACAGTGGGCTGCCTTGGTGAACGAGCCTTGGTGTTCCTACAAATGCGACCGTTTTTCGAAGACATCATCCACCAAAGATTCCTAATATCGCGATATAATAATCGCTGTTGATGGTCCTTCATTTTTCAAGGTAGTCAATAAAAATTATTCCATGCGCATTCCTAAATACAGACGTCATAAACTCGCAGGCCAACTGTTGCGTTTTTCCACGCTTTGAAGCGGGTTCATCGTGTGCAGTTCACTCGGATGACGGTCGCTTGGACTACGGTGTGAAATGTTGTAGTTGTTCTTCTTTCATCCATTGTCACATATGGATTCAAAACCTTCGGTTTATTGCGCTTAAACATCTACAAACACTGCACCGAATGATCAACTCGTCCTCCTTTTGGTAAAAGGTGAGTTCTCGCTTCACCTACTTTTTACAGAGCTTTCTCATAACCAAATACATATAAGTATGTATGTAAATGATATGATATACTCATTTCCTTGGTACTTTACGAGTGCCTGCTATCTCGAACAACTTCACTTTATGGTCATCTAACATTATTTTGTGGATTTTCTTGATATTTTCGTCGGCGTCCACTGCGTTCACCGTCTGCGGTGCTCATTTCACCACGTCTAAGCATAGCCTAGCTATCCTTGATGGTTGGTTTTTTTGGCACAGTGTCTGGTAACTCATCATCAAGCCAAGTTTTAGCTTCTATATTATTTTCCTTTACAAAAACAATATTTTATCAAGAGGGGGATTTCCCTTGAGTTACAATAACAAAAGTTACTTCACTCAAAGTAAGATAAATCACAAAGTAACAGTCCGTAAGCTGTCAAATTTACTAAAACTAACTAAAACTCTTATAGATTCAATTCTAGTAGCGTCATCTACGCGTCAGTACAGGAAGCTTTCAATTGACCACTTATTTATGAATAAGATAGAATTTTCTCCTAAAAAATTCCGCGAATTTATATTATCTGTGAAATTTTGCACAATTTAGCACCAAACTCTACTTTGATGACAAGTATACCAATTCTGCATTGAATATTTCCTCTATTTTTTATGAAAGAAAAAAGGAAAGGGGTTTTCCCTCACAAACTTTACGTAATTTTAACGGCGTTTAACAAGCCAATTACGTTTGTAAACAAAACCCTTAGCTGCAGCAGCTGTTTTCCTTGTTTCTTCGCAAAACCAAAAAAACTTGTCTAAAAATTCATTAACAGTTATTTACGCTTACAGACACACAGACGTAGGATAGCTCTGTTTTTTGTTTTCGTGAGCGAAAGTATGCTACGATTTCAATTCAATTTCAACAATTTCGACAACAACTTCAGTCTCAAGTCCCACTCAGCTGTGCAACACCCCGATTTAATGGCTGCTTGACTGTTTTCGTCCATATTCCAGCGACTGTCTGTCGACCCTGAACCCATTTGCCGAGTTATCCTTTTGTGCGCGCATATGTGACACTTGTGAAATCACCAAAGCGACTGTGTTAATGACACAGTTACAGTTAAAATATATTAATGACATGCCACACCCACACACACAAACATAAATATTTATAAACAAATTTGTATTCATTTTGAATGAACGCACACATACATTTACAAAAATTACTCGGCGCTGTATTCCCTCGACTGGCTACTTTGGCTTTGGCAGGATGCGTGTCTCTTAATATGTGTCTGCGTGTGTGCGTCGTGTAGGTGTCATTGACTCTGGGGATGTTTTACAAATGCACGCACATATAAACGAACATGAAATGGTAGTCTTCACATCCACACACACATGCACAGTAGTAGCTAGTAGAGTAATTTTTCTCTATTAGCTTGTACCACAAATGTCTCGTCGTCCTGAACTTGACTCGCTACTTATCAATAAATTGTTTTTTCATGTTCTACACGAATTCTCAGCCGCCAGCGCCCCCTCGTGTACATCCTGCCGGCGCTCCAACCATTTCAGTATTGAATTAGTTAATTAATTTAAGTTGTCTGTGTATATGTATGAATGTGTATGTGTGCGTGTGGTAAGGAGTTGTTTCAGCAAAAGTGACAACTTGCGTGTGGCCGCTTTGAAATCACTTCTTAGCCGACATTACAGGCCATTAACTTGTTGTTTTTTGCCCCGACTACAAATGGGTGAGTCGCTGCCTAAGTTCTTCGCTGATTTTACAGACAAATATTTTATTTGCGTACAAAAATTAAATTGTTCCGAGGAAGGGTGAGTGTTACAGTATTTATCATGTTGTCGTGATTTGAATAATTAAAGTTTTAAAGTTAATTATTTCAGCAGCGAAAATTTGTATGGGGAGTAGAGTAAAATTTCAAACATAAATTGTTTATTTGTTGCCTATTCAGACAGCTCTTTAATATACTCAATTAACAGAGGTCAGTTAGAGGCCAATTATTTATTCACTAAATTAAGGGTCTATCAGAACAGGTTGTGCTCAATTAAAATTACGCCCTTTTTATTTTTGGAACTTTTCAAATCGACCCAGCATTAGTACATATCGTTTGAAGCTTCTAACGCTTTATCTAAGTGGAGGCACTCTTTTCAAGAGCCTATATTTGGCAGATTACACGTAAATCATGTCGAGCTGTCATGTTATTTTTGTTCAGTATTGCTTGGCATTTTATCACGGAAAGACTAACGCTTGAACAACGTTTACAAATCGTTCAACTTTATTACGAAAACTCATGTTCTCTGAAGAACGTGTTACGCGCATTTCGCTCAACCTATGGTCTAACTAATTGGCCTAGTGAGCATACGATCATCCATCTTGAGACCGAACTTTCATTATTGGATAATATTCTGTCGATAGACTAGGTTCAGCATACAATGAAGAAAGTATAGCAGCCGCAGCTGAGAGTGTGCACGAAGGCCGTGAAGAGTCGATTCGACACTGTTTGCAGCAACTCAGACCAACGTATGGAACGACTTGACGCATATTTCGTTGATCTCTTAAAGTGAAAGAGTACAAAATACAGCTTGTGCAAGAACTGAAGCCGCTCGACCTTCCCAAGCGACATCACTTCGCTCAGTTGCCAGTTACCAGTCGAAATGCTCGAACGAGTCAGCGAAAATTGGACAAAACGGATGGTATTTCATAGAAATATTCTTCAAAAAATAAAAGTCAAATAATGTTCTTTCGAATGTTGATAAACATTCCCCATTGAATTTGAAGTTTCTTTGAAAATTTAGGAAACCTGGAATTGGATCACATTTTGTTAAAAATTATTTAACTTTAGCAGTCACATATATATAATATTTTCGATACTTTTTAAATATTTTGTCAATAAAATTTAAAAATAAAGGGAAAATACATTTTTAATGCCAAAATTAATCAAACCAAAAAATTCGAAAGTACTAGCTTCTATCTATTGGCACAAGTTTTAAGTGTAGCGAATCGAACAAGCTAAACTAGTTGCTAAATATGTGTCATATATGTGACCACTCTCAAAGTGTCCTTCGCCAACTTTCTTTATAGTAATCGCTTGAGAGCGCCGCCTAAAGAAGGCAGGGATCTCAGAAATGAGAAAAATGGCAAATCGAACGCGACTATTCTACTTAATTAGGGAATTCGTGGATTTATGTCTAATCTAACTCATGCCATTGTCATTCGTATTTTTTAAACAAATAATAAATATCCAAATTTTTCCCGTGTTCAAATTGCTCAATCCTAAAAGTAATTCGACACCACTTTTTCCAAAACACTTGAAATACCCCAGAATAAATAAATACATACATATACAAACAAGTATATATACAGACAAAATACATATGTGTATGAAGTGAAACCATAATTTTCTGGCGAAAGGACATGCCTAGTCCCTGGAGAAAGACAAATAACCCGAAAAATAGACAGTCGGATAAGCAAAAGTAGCGCTGTAGAATTCTTCATGTGTGCTGCGAGTACACAAAACACAAGCAGCCATTGCCAGAGAGTAAATATACCGATGACAACATACATTCAACTGGTAGAAAATAATGATAACAACAAAAATAATGCTAATAGTGTGATATCACTTCAGTGGCTGACTTCACAGCATTGCAACATTGTATACATACCTATGTGTATATAAATACATACATATACAAGTAAGTTTATATAAATTTGTGTAGATAAATATGTGCGCCTGCAGCCAGGAGACACTTGCATATTTATGCACTTTCTCCGGCATCAAATTGTTGTTGCGATTAGACACTTATTGCTCAACTTCAAGTCTTGCCAATAGTTTTGCAACCAACCACAACAACAACGACGGTAGTAAATGTGTATTCCCTTCAGATTAAGTTTCTGACATTTATTGCTTAGACTGACGCGGCTTGTACAAAGCTTGTACAAGGGTTAGCTAGCGTCGCTTGAGCGCTTCCCTCCCGTGTCGACGCGCTATCCTGCCATGCAACACCTTGTATCTGGCTAATACGCTTTCGATGTTCGATATGACGCTACATTTCCCTGCCAGCGCGTTGGGGGCGTAAAAGTTTAGACGCAAACGCATTTGACAGCCAACGAAGAAGGAAATGCAAAAGAAGAAGAAAACGCAACCGAAGACGAAGTCGAAGAAGCAGCCGCAGCAGCAGAGGGAAAAGTGTATGGAAAGTAAGAAAAACTTGGTTACCTACTTAAATTTCCTCAACGCCGTCGTAAGACAATGCGCATTGACGGCTAAGCTAATTTATGTGACATTTTAGATAAATGACAACATTCTAACGGAAGTATTTACTTACACTGCGAACCGTTGTTGCAACACTTGCCGTTTGTTGGGTGAACTAGGGAGTGTTAGTGGGTGTTGGGGTTGAGGAATTTTAGTTTTCCATTTGTTCGATTTGCTGCCAAGCTATGAATGTCAGTTTTAATGTTGAATTACAAAATAGTTTTGCTACTCGAATTTGAAATGGGTTAATGGAATTTGGATTCTACAGGAAATGTAAATGGAGAAATAGTGGTTGCTATTTGATGTGGAAAATCAACTGAGTGGAAAGCGCAATGAAATGCGAATTAATGTGCTTGAGTAAACGATTTGACATATAAGTGCCATTAAAGACCGTATCAGTGGAACTAATTCACAATCGAGGATTGAAGCAGAAATTATAAAGTAAATCTAGGTGTATAAGTCCTAAATAATAGCTCCCCTACTAACTGGAACAACTATACATTATGGTCAAAGCATTTGAAGAGAAAACAGAAAGCTTTCGGATATGAAAAATAATCACCTTTACTTTTCTCGAGCTTTCACAGATTTAAGCTTTATTTAAAGTGTTTCCAAACTATTTTCCAAAACTATTTGAACAATTTTAAAAGCTTTCGAAAATGAAAGCTATCTATTTTTGTTTTTCTCGAGCTTTCACTGGTTAAAGCTTTATCTCCAAACTATTAAAACTACTCCCGGAAACTTTTCGAATATTTTTTAAAGTTTTCGAAAGTATTTTGCTGCAGCTGTAACACATGGCCTTACCTAAATATAATGAGCAAACCATTTAAAAGGTACATAAAAAGCTTTTGAAGATGAAAACTATGCACTTGTGCTAGTGCTTTCTTAAATGAAATTTTTGTTTAAAATGTCATTAAAATCCTTCAAATTAATGCCGACCATTTTTCAAAGCTTTTCGAAAGTGTTGCAACACCTGGAATATTTAAATTATAAATACAAACCATTTTAATAGAAAATAAAAAGCTTTTGAAAATGAAAACTTTGAACTTGTTCTTTTCCCGAGCTTTCACAGATGAAAGTTTTATTTATAATGTCAATAAAATTATTTAAAATGAAGCCGAAAAAATCGAAAGTTTTTGCTACAGCTGCAACACATGGAATAATGAAAATTATAAAGGCAAACGGTTTGAATTGAAAATAGAAAGCTTTCGCCAATAAAAGCTCTTCACTTGTGTTCTCTTAGAGCTTTCACAAATAAAACTTTCAATAGAAATATTTTTAAAATAACTGAAAAAATTAATAACCAACATTTCTGCAGGCATTTCAATCGGCTATAATCGCGTAAGCGGTGTCCTTGATAATAACGAAGAAGAACATATCTGAGAGTTTTCGAAAGAATATCTAAAATTATAACAGCAAACCGTTTGAATTAAAAATAAAAAGCTTTCGACCATGAAAGCTTTTCACTTGTTCATTTGTTGAGCTTTCACAAATGAAAGCTTTAATTGAAATATTTCTAAAATTTCCAAAAATATTATGTTTGTTTTTACTTTCAAAAGCTTTTCCCACAGCTGCAGCATATGGAGTAACCACGAATTATAAGGAAATATAAGTCGAATACATTCAAATGATATTTTAATATGACCACACATGATTCATTTGTTCTATAATTAGACATACACGGTTCATAAATAAATGGCTACTATATTCTTTTAGACTATATGAATAATTATGTTAGAATAACGCATGCATACAGTTGAAGAAAGTAATTACAGCTAAGCAAAAACACAGCACTGCATACCGCCCCTCCATTTCGTACTAAACGCGACCACTTACTCCACACCCGCTGCGCATTAATATCGAGACCTAGGGGCGCCACCGCACGCTAATCGCCCAATGCCGCCACCCACGGTGGCAGCAAACGCATTTTGACATATTGTAACTAGCTTCAAATAGACAGAACGGTGAAAGTACCTAAGTACAACAACAGCGCGTCAGTTAGGGTGTGAGTGGTTGCCAGAGTTTTTTATGCGGCACATATTGTTTGCTTCGTTAGCACACCAGCTAAAATTAGCCCGGTTTGTAGTGCGGTTAGTGTTGCATGGTTATATGATTTAGCTGCGACTAAGTGGTCTGGGGTTGCCACTGTGGGTGGGGGTCGCCACTACGTTCATTTATTTAAATGTGTGCATTCTACTGGTTGATGGCGGGGCGTTGCTTTTGTTGGCATATTAAACATGCAATTATTAAACTGAAAAATGGCATTACATTTATTAGACTGTAAACAAGGCTGCGGTGGTAACTAGGTCCACAAGTGGGCACGCCGCAAGGTGCATAAATATTAGATAGTAAGTGGATGGCGTTGCGTTACTAAGCGAAGTTGGGGCTGGCGTGACAGCACAGAGGTGCATAATGAGGAATTGTGACGGAAATCCCATAGAGACCTCACCTAATTTGTACTCATTTGTGAGGAGCTTGTTTATGGGTTGAATTTGCTATCCTTATTATGCTTCTAATTATTGAAAGCGAAAATATCACGCCTAAAAACACCAGCGCATTCTTTTATCCTATCTCCAACCATAAATCATGGCAAATTATACGCAGCGCTTCAGTCTAACCGACTGACCCCAATCACTTCCAACGTCTGTGACACTGAGCGCCACTAACAACTAGCGCCGGGCCATTACGACATCTAATCTCGCTCATCTACATAGTTTCTAATTAATAGAGAGGACAACAGCGCCCGCATCGGTCGTGTTAAAGTGCGGTTAAAGCAAATATTGGATAAATAATAGAAGAGACAGCGGGTTGGTGTACAAGGAGTGGAAACCCCAAAGACAAAGCAAATTAAAGTGAACACAATGTTGTGTTTGTAAGTGTTAGAGCAAACAAGAGCGCAAATTAAAAAGAGAAACAAAACGGCAGAGAGCACAGCAGCAAAGGGAAAAGGTGAAAATAATGATAGGCCAAAGGATAAACAACAAACGCGCACTAAAAGCGCAACAAAGCGCAGGTAAAAGGAAAGCAAAGGAAGTGACACAAACGTGTAAAAAACAAACAGCTCAAAAAAGTAGAAAAAACGAAGCAAAAATGGAAAACAATGCGAGCAAACACCAAACAGGATAACAACACGAGGTCAACGAGCAGTTAAAAGCCACAAAACCAGGAGCCAACTAAAGTGCTAACAGGCAACACAAAGCGAAACTGGATTGCCGGCGTGGACTTCAACTATATACGAAAACACTTACACACATACACAGACAGTTCGGATAGAAGGTGGTTGGCGTAGGCGGCGGGTGTGTGGTAAACGTGACAATGTCGATGGTCAAATAGGATTAGAAAAAGGTAAGCTTAACGGAAATAAAACAATACACAGCAGGAAATGAGCGTTTGGGGTGATTGCGGCGCCTATTACGCCTATCTTCGAGCAACTAAAAGCTGATACGTATAACTGTAAACAACGGTAAAGAGCAAAAAATGCGTAGGCAGCAGATTTAAGCGCTTTATGGGCTGCGAATCAGGTGAGTGTTTGAAAGCGAATGCATAAAGGATAACAGGTTTAGTAAAGGTTATACATAAGTTACGCAAAACTGCAGCAAATTGTGTATTCTTAAAGCTAACGGTTAGGTTTACTGAGTTTGATAAAATTATTGCAACAATCTCTTACTTTGAGTACAGCAAAGAACCAACTAGAAAGCGGTTGATATTAACTGTTATGTGAACATTTGCAACGCTTATACTAAAAGTGCTTCCGACGTAACCAATCGGAGTTTGCGGTAATCATAAAATATTTTTTACGAATTGTTATATAGTATATTTTTATATAATATGAAGTGAATTATATGATTTTATATGAAGACGTCTTCATGCTTTATTTACTTAAGAGGTTGGATAGGTAAAGTGGCTATCTTCTAGCCTTCAGACGGCCCATTGTGATATCACCGGTACTAATACTTCTGCTCCCCATTTTATCCTTTCTCGGCCACTTTATTCTTCTGATGAAGCTCATCAGTACGAAAAGTTTTATCTGGCAACCTCTGAAACATCATCAAGAAACCCTCAACCGATAGTTCCATTTCTTTTAATACAGCATTTACTTGGCAGTTGTTTTACAAACTCCTCTTCTTCTACCTCCTGATTAATTCTGCAATAGAATGGGTGACCTAGTCTGATGGTATGTCTGTCAATTAGACAGTGATGTCCTACTGGAAGTTCTTCGATCATTCCTTACGAAATTTAACAGTCATGCCGCATTTGCCTGCTTGTTGATTTAAGTAGGGACTGACTCCACCGAGGCTCAGCTAAATTTATAATATGATCTTTGATTAAATATCTACAAGTGATCAGAGGCATAATTCCACTTTTTCGGAGTCTAAATGTTGAGTGTTGCAAGTTCTGGTTAGTTCTTCTTTTAAATACTTATATGTATACATACATACTATATATTCAATTAAAAAGTATATACTGGAGGATCTTTTTTTGCCAACAGAGATCTGGCTCCACACCAAACTTCGATTTCAAGGTCGGTTGCCGAAGGAATGCAAAAAATTTGGATCGGTTACCGAAGTATCGGTTATCGAAGCAATGAATAAACATTTTCTGGATGGATTGATTCAAAATCTCTTTGGAATAAATATTATTTTTTAAATCGCCTGACCTTTGAAATATATATTCCTTACAAATAGTAAGTCTTATATGATACAGCTAACTTTTAGGAGGTTTCCTGGCAGAAAACCGTAATAAAAAAATCTGTAAATATAGATAAAAACCTTTATATGCTCGTATATACTATATTTCCTACAAAAAAAAACTACATATAATACCTAAAAGTCAAGTCAAGCTCAAAGTAACGCTAAATCCTTACAACTAATCTAATTTGTTACGAGCAAAGCTCGAATTTGGAGAATCTAGTGAATATTTTTATTAACTCTGCTAATAAAGACTCCAGAGAAACCTGATGAATAACTTCGAAGTGAAGGTCTTCTTCAAAATTCACTCAAATAAGCTTTATGAATTTAATTTTTAGGTATTTTTCATTCACTGTAGACCCAAAGGATTCAGAAAAATTTCAAAATTTAAATGAGTTTAAATATGTTACACAAAATCAAACAAAAAAGTCCCCGAAATAAGTTCAAAACAAAATAATTTCACATAAATCAAAAGCAAAGGGTTGGCTGAGGGTTTGAAAGAATTGAAAGAAAAATAGCAAACGAAACAGATAGCAAGGAAAAGGCGGCGAAATCAAAGAAAATACGAACATTATTTATGGCGAGTAGTTTTCGGAATAGCGAAAGATAAATTCAATGTCTAACAGAAAATGGCAGCAAAAGAAGTTGCAGAATACAAGATTTGGAAATGAAAAATAAAAGACGGAAAAAGCAAAAAATCAAAAATTGAACTGAAGAAAGAGGACATGAATTGGGAACGAAGAACAAACATACGTGGAGCCTATACAACGAGCACAAAGAGTTATGATTAAGAAAGGAATGAGGAAGTGAATTTATTATTTAATTTTGACTAGTAGAGTAACTGTAAAATGCATGAAATATTTAAGCGCACAAACAGCGTTCCCAAATAGACCCCGAACACCTATGTAGCATGCAACAGCTACGAGTTAATCCCGGTATGCAGGCGTACAAGGAGTAACAAAAGGCGCATAAATTTTAAATGAAAACCATGAACAAGGTGGCTGGTCAATTTATGGGCACGAATGCATGCATGCATTAACCATGCCTGCATGTGTGTGTGTGTGTGAGTAGGAATTTATGTGCGAGGGAGCCAAACGGCAGCTACTCATTTATTAATACCATTACCGTGCTGCTAGCAAGCACATGGCCGCAACAACAACTAGCATAACCGACAGGAGTCGAGTAACTGCAGCAACAACAACGCACGAGGGTGCTAAAGAGTAAATAAAAGGGGTGTTGAAAGCGGTGGGTGGTGATGGTCGGTCAGGCGGAGCAGGAGCAGCAGGCAGTGACTAAAGCGCCGCACGTGAACTGACCGCAAAGCCAAAGCGAAGCGTTGGGCCACAGCGCAGTTAAAAAAGGACAAAGCTGAAAAGCGGTCGCCCGAGCGCCAGTGTGAGAATGCATAACAAATGCGTGTCAGAACACAAACAGACTGCAAGAGCACACACACATACGCAAGTGGCGGTGAGTGAGTGGAGTGCATGGGTGTGTGTGTGTTGGTGGCGCTAACGAGCAAGTGCTGCGTGGCGGATGCGGTTGTGCTGCACGCCAGCAACAAAAGCCTTGCAACGGTGGTTTCAGCAAAGTACGGGCGCCGATTGCATGCAAATAAAGTGCCGTTATGGCAGTGTGCGCGTGTGCGATTGGAAGTTAACGCATGCACAGCGTTGCCACATGGGTGTGTATTTGCTTAACAAGCTCGCAGCCACTTTGCCAGCGCATGTGTCCACTATGTGTGCGTGTAGTTGTGTGCGCTTGGTGTTTTATTTGTCATTATACATAAATAATGCATGTCTGCTGTGCTGGCCAACGCATACACACATACTTTCATGGATGTATTTATAGAAATAAACTAAGTAAAACACTTTGGCGGCGAAATATTCACAAAATAAGGCGACAGTTTTCGCCCTACGCCCCACACGCCAAACTAACGGTAGTGTCACTAATGGGCGCAGCAGTGAAAGGACGAGACAAGCGCGCACACCGACAAGCGAACTTAGCCAAAATATTAATAACACCACGAAAGCAGAGAGAAGCAGGCAGACGCGTGCTACAAGTAAAAGTGAGATTCTTGCTCGCTGATAACTTCATATGAACGCGTTTCCGAGGCGCCAGCGCGCAACAGACAATTGCTGTGTGCCACCGAAAAAGCAGCCACAGCTTATTTGCATGGCTTTGTGTGAAAATTATATATGCTGGCGCAAATGAAGGCATAATACACACACACATACACAGGCGAAACTTACAAAGGATTTATGAAAATGTGTGAAAGGATAATGGCGTGCTGTATTCTTTTTCAGCTTATCGCTTTTGCTGCTTTATGACACCATTTCTATTTGTTGTGTGTGTTTTTTTTTTTGTGAGCCCCTGTGTGTATGTCCGTGTTAGGCAGGACTAGAGCGGGAGTGGGTAGACCTTTTTCCAATTTTCATTTTATGTATTTTGGTTTTTGTTTTTTGCTTTAGCCATATTTTTGCTCCGTAACTACCCGCTGTCTTGCCTGTCTTTTTACCGGTGAGTGGCGCATTTTTGTTTGCTGTCTCGTTAGCTCCATATTCACTTGCCACATTCTTCTTTTTTTTGGGTTAATTTTCCGGCCTTGATGGTAGCGCGAAATTGTTTATGAGCCTGCACTTTTTGCTGTATCACTTCATATTTATATGCCACTTTTTTGTCATATCACACTAAAATGTATAAAAATTGACTTTGGCGGATAGAAGAGCTCAAGCGAGGGATTTTGCTGAATGCTATTGATTTCATAAGTGGCTTAAAGAGTAAGTCAGTGGACTATTTGAAAGTCAGTTTGTCTTAGTTGAACTAAGCAGTATTCAGACTTTTAGGAATAGAGTGCGAGTGCTATTAATCAAGTCTTTAATAGGATTTTATAGTTTTACAATTGTATATCCTCTTCAAGGACGATTAATGCAGGCTCAAAAGAAGTTGTCACATACATAATTTGTTGACTCTAGCAAGATTACTGTCTAAATAAATACCAGGTTCAACAATAGAGACATAATTTCATATTTCTGAACTGCTTTAAGACTCCCCATTGCTATCAAAACAGATCGTTGCTGCAAGACACTCTAAAATGTTCTGTAAGCAGGTTTATAGGATATTATCTGATTTAAAGAAAAAAAGAGCAATTTTTTTCTATTCAGAAGACCTTCAGCACTAAGTTCTTCCAGAAGAGGCTGCAATAGATACTGCGTTTTTATATATTCATAACTATACTTCATATAAACTTAAGCACAGTTTAGTTAGAGACCTCTTGCTTCAGCTTTCAGTTCCAATTTGTCATAAAAATCAGATATAAAGTTAACTTCGTCTGTATCGAAGCTATAACAGCCTTCATAGGTGTATTCCTTATAGCATACAAATCGAACAGTTACAGTTACATATGTTATAGTGGTCCGATCTTCTGATCTGAACAGTTTCTTTGGAGATTATAGCGATGCTTTGAAATATTAGGAGTGCCAAATTTTGTGAAGATATCCCGTAAATTGAAAAAGTTTTCATAAAAGGACTTGATTTTGATCGATCAGCTTGTATGGCAGCTATATGCTATAGTAATCCGATCTGAACAATTTCTTTATGAATCACACTACTTCTTGAAGCAATAATTCACGCCATATTTCGTAAAGATATCTCTTAAACTGAAAGAGTTTTCCACAGGACTTGATGTCGATCGATCAGTTTGTATGGGAGCCATATGTTATAGTGATATGATATCGACGATCGCAAGAGATGAACAGCCCCTTGGGTAGAAAATAATTTGTGCAAAATTTTAGACTGATATCTCAAAAACTAAGGTCAGAGAAGTGACCAGAACTTGTTCAAAATCCATAACTCACACACTGGGAGACTAGTTCGCGTATACATATTTACACGGACCGACAAATGGACAGTATTTTTAAAGTCTACGATGTATCCAAACAAATCCTATTCAGTATAAGGAGAATGTATAATTTTTAGTGTTACAAACTTCGTTGCATCTTGTTTAGGCTATAATTAACTGAAAGAATACTGAGTTCCACTATCATAGACGCTAAAAAGACAATTGAGTTTATTGGAACTGAGTCTGAATTAATTTTTTTGTTTACCTTACTTACTCCGTCGCTTTTAAACTTAGTCAAACTAAATCAAACTGGGACTACGCGAGCTTGCTTTGACTTTTTTATGTCCTTACTGTCTTCAGAATGTTAGAATATGTATAAACCAAGTAAAACATCGCTAATACAATATGTTATATAATGATGCCAATAAGCTCATTTTCTCTTCCAGGAATTTTCGCGTTCAATTCCACTAAATTAGCCCCACTGATCTCCACTGATTTTTTATGCGCTTCCGGCAATTTAATTTCAGCCAAGAGCATTTCCTAAAACCTTAGCCTGCAAAGCTTCTTGGAAATTGTCATGCAACACAGAATAAGCGCCTTTATAGAAATTGTATTTAATCCTTTAAGCCTACCTTGTCAGTTCAACCCGCCAACTGTGGGTGTAAGCGCTTAGCGTGGTGTCAAGCACTTTTCAGCGGAAATATTTATTATTAATAACCAAGAAATTTCAGTTGGAAATTTTCGCGTTTCCGCTTGATTTAAACTCGTTGTTGTTGCATTGGAAATTTAATATTGTTATCTGCACTGTTACACTTTTCACTCGGAAACATTTTCAAACATTATTGCATTGGCATTAGAGCTCGGAATTCGCTGGTAATCCTGCTTCATCCTTTTCGACGCACATATACAACACCCGGGGAATAAGTTCGATTTGTTTTGTGGGTGTGAGTGGGTGTAAGTGCATTTGTGCGTTAAGCCTTTGTATGTATGTAGATGTGGGCGTGTGTGTGTGTCGCTGTTTGCATTTGTGCGCGGAAATTTTGGCAATTTTAAAACGGTATATACACGGGAGGCAACTTTTTGGCGATAATAAATTTGTTATGCCTTTTTCGCTTGCAATTATTTGTATATACGCGCTTACGCCTTAAAGTGCGCTTTGCAAATTTAATTTTGTATATTGTAATGCTTTTAAAACACTTCAAGGTTTGCTAAGGACCCTGGCATACGCATTGGCACAATTTACATGCACGACTGTTGCGTGTCTGCTTGCCACAGACGCTGCGTGTTTGCATAAATCATTTCGAATTTCACCGGAAATCACTTTTTTCTGCAATTTTTTATTCGATTTCTAGCAAAAGCCAGCTGAGCACTTGTTGTATTTAATAAGTTGTTGTTGTTACACTAGCATTTGCCACACATTTCTTTGTTTGACATAATTTCGTTAGAAAAGTTCTGCTCGCAACTGCACAACACTCGGCTTTACGTGCCCACCTTGTGAGTTGTGAGTGTGTGTGTGTTTGTTGTAATGTTTGCGAATTTGCACACACTTGTTTGTTGCACTTAAATTTGCTGCGGCAACGCACACTAAGCAGCTTAGAGCTCACAAATTCGTTTCGTGCCACAACCGGGTTAATATTCACGCACGCAATGACGACCGCTCCTTCGCCAAACGTCGCACGCCAAACGAACCTTTCATTGAAACCGCCGACCTATGCGTGTCACTGGGACTTGCACTCAAGCAACAACCACAAATGATCTATATATTAAACGTATTCGTGTGCTTTAAGTTTTGCTTGCTAGAACTTGGCTTCGCCACGGAAAATAAAGAACGAAAAAAATATATCGCGTTTGTTTGCTGATTGTACCGTTGTACGTGTGACGCGTGCAAAGAAAAACCCGTCAACGACACCAAATCGCTTCAATATCCCGGCAACACTGAATTTCGAATTTTACTATGAAATGCAGCCAACCAGCAGACGAACGAAGTGCTCGTCGCAATCGACCAGCGAGCCGAACGCGCCACGAACCAGCGTGCGAGCGTAGAACATTGCAGTAAGGCGGCACACATTGCTACAAACCTACACTCGTACGCACGCACAAAGGTGTCTGTTCGTCCAATTCGAAGTGCTCCAGCGTTCGGCCGCACAATACAGCAACAAAGAGCGCTGATACTCAAGTAAATTCACGAGGCGTATGTGTGTCGGTGTGCTGCTGTTAACTGAGCTGTTCGTTTACTTTGTTTGCTTGACAGTGTGGATTGTATGTGGTGCATGTAACCAGTTCACTGAGAGATTGCGGTTCGTTATACATTTCACATTTCGAAATGCATTGAGCAGCTAGTTATGAATGATGCAACGCATTGCATGCGCTCTCTTGAAGTTCGTATTCGAGTACAATGTTTTCACGTCGGTATTATGTGGATTACTCTATACCGCGCATGCGTTAAATTTTGGTGCAAAGAGGTTAATAATTTAGAGTGTAGATTGCTTTAACAGTGGCCTCAACAGTGCTAAAGAGATACAGGCAGCAAGTGTTTTCGAAAACGGTAGAGAGCTAAGCACATATGGCTGAGAAGATAATGTAAATAAATAAAATATGGAATTTAAATATTTAGTAACACTCTCTTGCCTGAGAGCGCCCATGTACGCCTTTTTTAGAGCGAGTGGAGTGGAATCCAATTCACCAACATTTTTGTGAAACTGTTAGCGGTTATCAGTGCAACATTCTCCTTCGAGACCTACTGCTTTATATATGTGTGTAGTATATTTTTTCTATTAATTTCAGTAAATATAAGATTTTTTTCAAAGAACATTACCAAAAATCAGCAAATCGGCAACATGTTGCTAGCATATTCTGAATCCAATTTAGTTTTTCTGAGAAAATTTAAGTCCCTTCTTATAAGTTTTCTAGTTTTTCCTACATATTTATGTGTCTAGAAACAAGAACTAAACTTCAAATCTCATACTTAGGTCCACTAAGTTGCGTTTTATAGCATTTATTCCACGCTAGCGTTACGATGTTGCGCAACATGTTGCTACAGAAGATAAAACCATCAGAGCAGTTGAACTGTAAATAGTATAACATAGCTAAATATTACAAATAGGTTCCACACTTGTTGCCGAACAACGACAGCGCGCTGTTAACTCACCACTAATTAAGGAGAGAGAGTAAGTGAGTAAACGGTGCTTACAACTGAGCAATGCAGTTACTTTAAGGAAGAGCAAGTAAATCAAATTTCGGTTTGCCGACTTTTTTATGTTCGTTATGTACATACATATATAAATATGTAACCTAATCAGATATTAATTGTTTTTGAGCTAAAAATAGACTTTGGAGTGTGGGTTATTTCTAAGTCAAGCATTTATTCGGAGTATTCGTGTTTGTTTTCTTCAAAAAAAAAGGGTCGATTACACAGTTGGAAGCAAAATGTCATTGAAACGAAGCTATGTACATACATATATGAGGAAAGTCAGAACTGTTCTAGAAACGTCAGTCGTGCGACAATTTCGGATCTGAAGTAACAGTCCTCCAAGGGTCATAATTGCGCTTTGGGGCAATAAGTTTTTTAGACTATTTATGATTCATACTGATTAAGATAGGGTTATATCGCATAGAGAGAGCGCAGATTAGGCATCCGTCAGTCAGTGCCACAGAGGAGACTTAAATGTCTATTCACTGCCACGAAGTAAATTTAATCAGGTGGTTCTGTGAGAGTCTGGAGTTAGAAGTAGGTTAGGTTTAGTGCATTAAAGTTCCACACTCCGGCTTTAGATGCTTCCCTCTACTATATAAAGGGTTATATCGCAAAAAGCTGATCTTGTTAGCATGAATACCGGATTTCGATAGCATACCAGCATCCTCAAACTACAGAATTAGCCTCGCATTAAACTAACTACTTATTTATAGAAATCTAACTAAGAAGAAACAGATAAGTGTTCAATAAAGACAGATTTTCCTCGTAAAGAACTAGAAAGCCAGCATTTTTGAACTCGGAGCCTATTGTCGGGAAGATCTAGCTTGGTCTTACTTTATTACTTTAAACCACTTACACTTTTAACCAGATTTAGTGACTCTGATAATGAAATTTCAACTATCCGGTGGTTAATTTTGCAAAGAAAACTCAGCGAACGCTGGACTCCTCTCACAATGAGATGCAGATGAAATTTTAAGAAACGAAAAAGTTAGGTTAGGTTAATTTGGTAGGCCAATAAGCCACGTATAGACCAGTTTTGGTCCTTTGCGATATCAGATGGAGTTCATTTGCTAGGTACAAGAGGAGTATCATCCTTCGGGATGCCTAAGCTTGAGGCGAATTTTAACAGACTAAACAGTCACACTATCGATACCTCCTACAGTGGGGACCACAGATGCAGAATAGTTGAGCTACGTATATAATAAATGATATACAGAAGTAATTCAATTTCCGCGGCGTAGAAATGTTCCCCCGACTGGAAAGTTGCACTGCGTTTGTAAAATTCTGCGTATTCGCAAACTTATTTAATAAACAACTTGCCTCCGAAATCGCATATTTTTATGACGGATTCCCACGCTTGTGCAACCCCGAGGGAATTTTCCATAATGAAAATGTGAGCTAATTGCCATTTAAATAGCCGAGCGTTGCTTCTAAGGCAACACAACTGAACTCATTAAGTTTGCATCAGCTGCAGCATAGCTTGTCCTACCGAGTAAATGGTATAAAAGGATTTCTTAAAGCATATTTAAATATCGCTTCATTAAAAACGGTATCAATTTGAGAGAAAAAATCTACAACACAATTATCAAAGCAACCCTGCAAAGCACAAAAAACAACACTAAAGTGGAAAAAGTTGTACTTCTACACACGTACAGTTGAATTTCTGGCATTATTGCATGCACCAAAGGCAACAACAACGCATAGAGCACCGACCAGCAAAATGGAAAATAATATGAATTTATTAAACTTGGACAAACAGCAGCACGGCGAACGGGAAGTGAAAATAGACAAGCCAAACGGCAACGAAAAAATCCCAACAGTGCGCAACAAATGCGAGCGCCAGCGCGAGAAACCCTTTTTTCAACGCCCTATTACCGAGCGCTGCCCGGCAAATGGACACACCAGCGCTGAACCCGGCAAAGCAGAGCAAATGGCGAGCAATGAATTGCAGCTGAGCGCGCTGCCACGGTTCAGTGGAGTGAGCTGGTGCAGGTCAGCCGGATGGCGAGCGTCCAGGTGGGATCAATGACGAGGCAAGCGTAGCGAGTGGATTCAGCGCGCCAGTGTGGCGGTGAGACCGTGCGGCAAGCGGGTGTGTAGCAACTAAAACAGAAATTAGGAAAAATCGGGCGGTTATGCAATAAAAGTAACACAGGTGCGCACAACAACAGCAAATGATTACAACAACTATGAATTACAATAACCATGACAATTAAATTAGACAAAAACAACAACAAGAGTAGTAGCAGCAACAGCAGCGGTAAGCCACCGGCATAGGAAAGCAAACAGCCAAACAACGGTGGTGAATAGGGGAGAGCGCCGAGGAATGGAAGAAAGAGACATAGCGCAAACGAGCGAACGCAATGAGCGATGAAGTCAACGGTTTGTGTTCCATTTATTTGTGTTGATATTTAGGTACTGCCGGGGCAAAAGGATTGATGAAGGGTCATAAAGTGGCACCAGCAGCAGCAGCCGCAGCAGCGTCGGCGGCAACTGACGGTAATTAGGCTAAAACAACGAAATCGGGGAAAATAATAACATGAACCCGAGTTGGGCTGGGAACAAGTGAGTTCATTGATAGCGCAGCGACAAGGCAAGCCGACAGCGCGAACGAGCTGGGAAAACCAAAAGGAAAGCAATGAAATTAAAATATTTGTCGAAGGAAATACCTTCAAAAACGCAAATAAAATTAAATAAAAATCGAAACTCTCCCAAAAATCGTTAAATAAGAATCTAGCCGAGAACACGTAAACACGAAGGGTGAGTGAAGCTGGAATTTAATTTTATGTGAGCGCGAGCAGCAGGCAGCGTCGCCAGCACACTTGAGCATGCGGATACTTGTATGCACTCGGAGGGTCGTGTCGTTGCGGGCGCGCAGCCTTCAGGTATGTGAACTGACATTAAACGCAACAATTTTATTTGATTTTCACCGAAATTAGTGAATCATAAAAATCTACTTTATGTTAATTAAATCATGCCACAGCCGATAGCCGCGGCCAAAACCAGCGACAGCGACAGCACAGCGGTTCAGTGGGCATGCCACAGCGCTCGCATTGGCATTTCGGGTATAAGGCGGTCCATTGTTCTATTTTAATGAAGCTGTAGCTGTTTTTCACAGGCAACTGCATTGGGTGCCACTCCTATATAAGGAAGTCTAGGTAAATTCGGTACAGCACTTGCTTCAGCCGCATTTGCATGTCATGCCGTGGCACTGTCTGAGGATAACCGCGTAATTGTTGCAAGTCATGCAAGTGGCATGTTGATGTAATGAGTTTAGAAGCATGAATATATAGTTTTGCTTAGAATTTTATGTGAAAATAGGTCAATGTCCTGTCGCAAATGCATTTTTACACATAAAAGGGTGGCATTTAATTACTTTTCAATCAGTGGCAACATACTTTGGCGGGAATTTGCTGTTGCAGGTAAACTGTGGGGAAAATGTAACATGGCTTGAACTAGAAAGCCTTGATTAAAGCGGCATTTGTGGCGTGTTATCTCAAGCATGTTGCAAGTAATTTCCATAATAAATTCAAAAATATACTAAAGAAGATTTTTTTTTTTTACTTGAAGGTATAAGATTTTGAGCAAATCCTAATCGATGTTTCGATTTTATATATGAATTGATGACTATCTTTAATCCTTTAGCAACCGCACCTAAGGAAATAACAGTTTCTTTCTATTTTTTTATGTTTCCTGTAACGAATTTTCAACCAAAAAGATTGCTCTCTTGTGAATATTAGATCCCTTGATTTTATTGGAAGTCCGAATTTGGTAGGGAGACTCTTATCCGGCACCAGGCAGCTTCAAAAAATATTAATAATAAAAACTTCAGTATCTCTGTTGGTAAGTTTTATTAGATGACGTGTCTAGAATAATCACCAAAAGTAAATATTGTGCTCAGTTACTACGAAATCACAAGATCAGCATGGAAACAGTGCTCTGTCAACTTCCTTCTGAACTTTTCCTACTTGATATTTTGTTCTCGAACTAGTCTCTATCAACAAGTCTCTATCAACATTCTGACACTCAAGCAATTTGTTTGCTTAGTCAAATGAGGCCGTTTATACTCAGATTCGGCTGACCTCTTTGTATATCTCCGAAAGCTGCTTCAGTAATCTGGACGTCATAGTGAAAATGTGGCTCAAGTTCCAGACTCAAGGCATATAAAATCTTCAAAAGTTTCTAAGTAAGTGTCACTAACGATGCTGACCATCGTCGATACCTTGCCACGAGCCAGGATTGGTTTTTGTTTGCAGGCACATGAGCGTTGGACCGCAGACGGTCGCACTTAGGCCATTATTAAATGTTCCCACGACAGTCGAGTCTCCGTAACCGGAACGGAGGCGAACTTTTAACCGGCCAACGACTGTCACCTCGGCAGAGTTCAACCGCTACAAATACTACAACAACAACAGGCCACTATTAGACCCATTGTGCTTTTGGCTGGTAACCTATCAGATTAGATTTGATGAAAAACTTAATTATTTTCTACCTCAGCTGCCGAATGTATCTTAAGTTAGAGGATTGGGAACAGTGGAATATATCCCTTCTGAAAGCTAGACAATCACTAAATAATGTTCCAGCGTTTTATCACCCTTCACTCATGCTCTACAATGTGCCGAATACATTTTTCGCGCTTTCTGTAGGAGGGATCAAAGGGGTAGGTGCAGTGTTATGACCCCTATAATGTAACTTAACTCTCTTTTTCATAGCAGCAGGAGATTTTTGGTCTGTATACCTTCAACACTACCACAAAAGTAATGCAAATGTGTTCCAGGACCTGAGGTCATCCTCTAGAGTCCATTGCATGAAAATATCCTTGAAGGAGCTGATTGATATGGGGCAACCTAGCAGAATTGTGTCTCCTGCTAGCTCACTCGTCTGATTTTTCTTTTTCTTCTATTCCGAAATGATCAGGAACCCAGATGCTATTAACAGAGTCCTCTAATCAAAGTCTAGTTATTGCCTGCTTACATAATCTAGCACAATGAGGCTTAGTATTGGCGCTACGTATAGCCTCAGTGCCCGCTTGGTTATGCGCTAGAATGTTTCTAGACTTGCTGGATGGCGCAGAAGCCCACTTGGCAACTTCTGTGATGTCCACAAGTTCGGCCTGAAACACTGAATTGTAGTCATTTAGTTTGAAGCTACCTTCTGTGTATGGATTACTTTAGAGTAAGTCTGCTCTTGTTCCTGTTTCAGCCTTTTGATCCGTCGGTGATTATATAGCTTTCGTCGCTGGAATAGTAGATCACAAAACAATTAGTGCATTCTCTTCTATTGGAGAATGAATATGATGTGGACGACAGATCAGTGAATAAGAAGATTCCGCCGTTTCGATCACAGAATCATAATTAATATTCTAATTTCACTGATCTATGCCAAAAAATGGTTTCAACTCAAAGAATTTTCTTTCCAAAATTATATTGCAAAAGTATATGTCTATCTGAGCAGATTTCTTGATGTTTTAGTTATTTTATGCCTACAAGTTACTAAACGACCAAACCAAAACTGTCGGCATGGAATTTTTTAATACGCTTATGCCATTCGTCTGCTTCGGTACTTAGCAGAGATTTGCATTTGAGTGCATTGGTGTGTGAGTATTTTTGTGAGCGTATTTTTTGATCAAAAAAATTCAGCCCAAAACTAAAATTTTTAAAATGAAAAGTATTTTTTGGCGGCCAGCGGATTTCCTGCCAACGCGCCATCGAACTTATGCCCGTTTGTATGTGCATATTTGCGCGCTTATCAGTCTATCGGCAAATGTGTCCAGTGTCACTTGAACGCTTCCATCTATACGCGCATTGTTTTTGCTTCAGCGCTGCCAACCCAAGTGCGCTTAGCGCAGCAAACTCTTTGTTCTGCCAAAAATAACTCCCGCCATTTGTTTGTTTGTCTTTGCGAGAACTCAACTGTCCATTTCATGTCCTAATTGGTCCGTAAAACCCCCGGCCAATGCGCTGGTATGCGCTCTAAGCGGATTAAGTCGGTTCGATTGTTTAATTTTTGTTGTTTTGTTCTTCGTTTTTATTTTTCTTTCTGTTTAGTGGATTTTATTTCTTTTTTTCCGCCAATTTTGTTACTTTCGACTTTTTCTGTGAGCGTTTCGATTTGCAACTGATGCAAAAATTGTAGTTTTTTTGTTTTTGCAATTTCTTTTTTCAATTGCTTGATTTGCTTGTTGTTGGCTCGTTTGTTCTTTTGTTTACTTGCGATAAAAATCAATTCGCCTGCGTCGCTGCGAAAGATTAAAATCGCACAAAAGTTTCATAGCGGCTTTTCCCCCCTCGGATCCATATGTGTGTATGTGTTTTCTTGGAACTTGGCTCAGATAAAAATCGTTAAACGTATTTAAGCAGAATAAATTGGTAGGAAAATATTTTGATTGTATCAAAAGGATTTTCAGTCAACGCAGGACCTTAAGTAATCTAAAAGTAAATATAAAAAGGTCGTGAGTATCTTAACGAGCCATTTTAACGGCACTGTAAAGTGCAATGCGAAAGTATAACAATCTAACAGGACTTAAAGATTATAAGTGGTATTTGGAGAAGTTTTATTGAAGTAAACACATTAAAGATCCCAGAGAGGGACATTCCGAAATCCTCTCTCATTTCGACTGCATCGCTAAGAAGTTTGACTACGTGAGCTATACACATGAAGCGGAGTCGCTGGAGAAGAAGCCCAGTAATCTTCTTCTGTTTGGAGCCTTTAATGAACTTCCAGAGCACCGTAATGCCTTCCAGCAGAAGTGGCAACCATCAATATAGCAATAGTTGTACTTCTTCAAAGTAGGCCTTCTTTCAGGGAAGTATGCATCCACTCCGACAGCAGAGCTATTATACAAGCCTTGGGCTCGCTGACGGTGAAACTACTTCCATAATAAACGTTTCGGATGTTGATGAGATTGTAAAAATGACACCCAAACCCAAATTACGTCAGGATGGACTTGAGGGATTGCGAAAGTCTCCTGGTCTTAGGAGGAACTAATAACTAGCCGAAGAAGATATACTCGGTCCAAGGATCCAATTACTTAATGAATTAAATCGCTATATTCTGAGCCTTATTCGAAACTGTTGTTGGAAAATAGGAAACAATTAAAATAGGAATTTGAGGGGTATGTTTTAATTAGGAGAAAAGTTTGTCTTTTTAAGATTAATAAATATATGTAAACAGTTGGAAAGCGTAGTGTTGGCATCAGAGAGATACAAGAAGATCTCCACATCTTCTATGGAACAATTCAAAACATTTTGGTTAACGATCTGTGTATGAAACGTGTCAATGCTGAAGACGAAGACCTGAATCCCTTGCAAAAACGAAGTCGATGAGAGGTCGCAAAAAAAATGTTTTTGAACGTAGTCGGGGACTCTGCATTCTTCAAACCCATCATTATTGGTAACAAGACTTGGGTTTATTAATATGACGTCGAAAGTTAGCTGCCGAACGGCGCTCCAAATTTGCGACGAAACGAAAATCCTAATTCGCCGATGGCACTGAAGTCCATAAACCGAGGTTTATGACAAGTTGATTCAGCGTTGGTATGCTTGTACTGGCAGATGAGCCTTCTATGAAGTCGATAATAAATATTTTTTTCAAAGTATGTAAAAATGTAGTTTTTCTTTGTCTTTGACATGCCTCGTTCTGGACGACTTTCAACTGGTAAAAATATTAAAAAAGTGAAGTCCTCGAAAATCGTCGGGCAAGTGTTAGAGAGATGACTAGGGAACTCGTAATGTCTCGTGAGTCCGTTCGAACGTTTTTGGTGGATTAGTTGGGTATAAAACGAGCTTTCGCTCGACTTGTCCGGATAAAGCTGCCGTAAACAGGTCTCATTGGACATGCTTGATAGTGTGAATTATAATCCCACGATCCCTCATTCATGTAGAGCATTATAACTGCCGATGAGACATGGATTTATGCGTTTGACATGCAAACAAGTCAACAATCATCGGAATGGAGGGGAAAAAACGAACCGAAACCAAAAAAATCACGCTAAAGCCGCTCAAAACTCAAAGTGATGCTCATTGTTTTTTCCACATTCGTGCTTTGGTGCATCATGAATTTACGCTGGAGGGACAGGCGGTCAATGAGGAATTCTGTTTGGCCGTATTGTGGCGTTTGCATGAGAACATCCGTCGAAAACGGCCGTTATTGTGGAGGAACAGTTGATGGATTTTAAACGATGATAATGCGATGCTTCGATTTTGATCAAATTTAAAACCAAAAACGCAATGAATACCATTGATCAACCACCGTATTCGCCAGATTTGGTTCAATATGATTTTCTCTTGTTTCCCAAACCGAAATTGACGCTCCGTGGAACCCGTTTTCAGTCGATCGAAAAGATAAAACAAAACACGCTCAAGAAACTGAAGGTCATCCCAAAAAGCGCTAATGAAAAGTGTTTTGAGGACTGAAAAAATCGTTGGCATAGGTGCATAAGTATCTGGTGGTGATCGAAGGCTACAAAATAAATAGTGATGATTATTTACAACTTCCGAGTTATATGTTTTTTTTAGTTTTGAATATGATTCCTAAGAAGCTATTTTTGAGAGTACTAAGCGAAAAAAATATTCAGATTTTTTGACCCAACCTAATACATAATTTTTTTTTTATAAATTTTGCTAACAACTTATTTCCTAAAACATACTCGAACACTTCTTGTTTTATTTTAGTTGACCTTTCGCAGCTAACTGTACACAAATTATAAGCAAATAATCCTAAACCAAACATTAGTATACCTATCTAATCCATTTAGTTTAAATCATTTAATTGGCATGAAATTTTCAGCGCCGCAAACTACAAGTATACAAAAGAGCGCCCATGCAAATGAGTTGGTTAATTAATTTATTTCATAAATATTTCCATTTTAATAATTTTTCGATTATCTGCACGCACTTTGCCGTCAAAATCTATAATCTCAAACTACAGGTTGACTAAGCACGGCACTAACAATGCTGTTTGATTTAATTTGATTATCTTTCTGTTTTTCCGATTCAACGGCAATGCCTTCAAGGCACCCTAACCTCACTTATGCCGAACGCGAGATTTAATAAAGATTCAAATTCAAAATCAATTTGGTAGCTGTCCACAAAGTTATAAAATGTCGTTAAGATAAGCGACACACCAGCCCAATCATCATTATTCATTAGAAACAAATATTTTTATAAGCAATAAAGGAGACTACAAATTAACTCTTCTGCGAAGGGCGCCGGTGTGTGTGGTCCGAGCAAATGTAGGGACCAAAAAAAAACAAGAAAAATATTAAAAAAATTAGTGACAAAGACAGCAGAAACCCAATTAACCACGTAAATAAAGCAGGCAGAAATGTGAGGGCGAGGAAATGCTTAGAAGGCGAGCAGGTCTTCCGCCAGAGAGGCAGAGAGGCCGCAACCACAAATTTCCGTCGAATAAAAAATGCGTTAACTAATAAAAATGACTTCATTTCGAGCTGGCTACGCGCTTTTTACGCTCCGGCTCCTATTATGTTTTATTGCTGTATTTGTGCCATTTCGTGTTGTTGTTGTCGAGCGGCTTATAGTTAAGTTATTGTGCTTTTTGTTGCTGGTCAAGCGACAAGCGACATTTCAATTAAGTGCCAACGCCAACGACAGTCACATGCCCAGCAACAGCAAAAGCAACAACAACAACATGTTATAATATATTTTTGGAATACAAATGATTTGGCCACACAATAAAAGGAGTTATTTGCGCCAACAACAACACGCTTGCTGCACGCAACAAACAAAGCGCGGCCATCGCCGGGGTGTGTGGATGCAATAAATGTGATCAATTCGGCAATAATTCAAGGCGCGAACAAAAGGCAACTGCCACACACACATACACATAAATATATTTAAGCACATTAAACAACTTGTTGTTGTTGCCGTTTTTGGCGCTTACAATAGCGCTGCGGCGTGAATGCGGGTCGCTTGCATGTCGATATGGCTCTGTTTCTTGGATCGGTGACAACCCGCTGTCAAGCGCACGCACACACACACATTCTTTCCTTGAGCTGGGGCAACAACACAATCGTAGAAATTATGGTTTGAATAAATACAAATGAAAACGTAGCAGAAAGTAAAAACATGAAAAATATTCAAAAGTAATTGTTTGTGAACAGCGAAAGATAAATATGCGATAGCAACGGGGCATGCCCCACATTCGGGGCAGTAAGTGTTCGAAAATTCGGCTGGCAGGTATTGGCAATCGCTGCCCAACTAAACTCACGCTCAGGTATGGTGGCTCGTTATTTAAGTTGAAAATCTCAAACTGTGTGATAA
Source organism: Bactrocera zonata (assembly GCA_037783105.1). Taxonomy (NCBI): domain Eukaryota; kingdom Metazoa; phylum Arthropoda; class Insecta; order Diptera; family Tephritidae; genus Bactrocera; species Bactrocera zonata. The sequence goes on from JBAWJQ010000396.1 coordinate 228,609, forward strand.
TTAATGTTAAATGGCTATCCGATTTCGGTGCCGCGGGCGGTGCACATACCAGAAACTCGAAAAAATAATTGCAGCGCGATAACATGTGGCCGAATTTATCGGCGTTGCCGTGTCGTGTTTACTGCTGTTTATGAAAATATGCGACTAAGGACTTGATAAATTTGCAAAATTAATAAAACAAACATTTAAATATGAAAAAAACATACAAAAATATAAAATTATGAAAATTCGAAAAATTAAAAAAAAAAAAATCCAAAGAAATTCCAAGAAAAAATCCAAACACAGAATTTTATGATATCATATCATAATACTAGCACAGCTACCACGCCTTCATGCAACTAGCTGGCAACCTTCCATGCGAAATGCACTAGATTGAAATATATTCCTGTGGCTTGGAGGCAGGTTGGGTTGCCTTCATCCCGAAGTCCGGTAAGAGATCGCATGTGTCCGCCAAGCATTTCGGAACCAACAGTCTCTGCTCTTTGTTATAAAAAACCTTAGAGCTGCACAAAAGGCTTTTAAGGACTATAGCAAAGGTAGGTCAGTGGACACTGCCTTGTACACTCTTGTCTCCTGCCTCGTGAGAACCATAAGGAACAAGCTGTTTGCAGTGGGGACCTTACTTGACATCGCAGTAGCATACAACACCATTCTACCGGAAGCGGTTATTTAACCTCTGAGGTCAAATCAAACCTTTAACAACACATCTTCAAACTTCTTTGCGAATGAACGATTGGGTGGAATTATGGCAACGAAATATGAAGATGTGCATGCCACAAGGTTGAGTGGTGTGAGAGTCTCTTATTACTTCTCTGGATCCTGGTTATAAATGATCTTATTGAAAAGCAGGAGGAAGCCGACTGCCGGGTGGCTCCTACGCGGACGATGTAGCGCTCAGAGCGTACGAGCTAAGTCAAGGCTTCCCTGGAATCGTAAGCAATTGGGCTGCTGGAAACAGATTCTAAATAAATCTAGCTGTTTTTATTCACTAGAAAGAAAAAAGTACCGGCGGCTCATCTACCATCAATTGGAGGAGCGCATGTGTGTGAACGTGTAATAGGCATCAAGTGAAGGAACGTGTGTTCGACCTGCTGACGGAGTTAAATATCTGGTATTCTGGACAGGAAAATCTCATGGAAACCCAACCTCAAGGAAAGAGCAGGGAAGGCATTGGCGGTCCTGTGCTGTTGCAAGGGAGTAATAGGCAAAGGATGAGGGGTAGTTATTTGTGTCAAGCCTATAAATTTTTGTTTTGTGGAAGGCGCTAGAAAAAAACTGTACACGCGAAGCTTGTCCGCTCAACGGACTGATCTGACTAGCATTTCTCCTGCATTACGCACCAAACCAACTCCCACAAAACGTCTTGCTGCATATATCATCAGTGGACATTGCCGCAAAGTATATGGCTGCAAAAACTGCCCTCGGACTCAGTGAATCTGGCTACTTGAATGATTGCAAGCCTGTGGGCTCCATAATCCGCACACGCGTTGATGTCGTTACATTACCAAGTCGCTGAATCTAGCACTGGTTGTCTCTTGTCTGCTTATATACCTTCGGGAGAGGTATCGGAGGGAAGCACTCGCTGTTTCGATGATGCTTACGGATGGGCCAAAACTTCGGTAATTCTGGCTGTGAGGCTGATAAGCCTCTTAGCAACGCACTCAGTAAAAGCTCCTTTGGCTTCCTGTAGCTCACTACCGCAGTGTTGGGCCTCAGATCAAATCAAGGAGCGGTGGTCGATTGCCAACAGCTGTGAAGTCGTCAGGTCACTTTGGTTCAGAGTAAATCCTAGGAGATCCAGGGAACTCGTCACTCTCAGCAATGTCCAACTTTCAGTGGTTGTAGGAGGTCTGATTGGACACAGTCCGATCGAGACTTATTTTATAAAATTGAATATCTTGACGGGTGCATAACTGAAACGCACCCAAATTCAACTGCAAACAAGGAATGTTAACTTAGCAGCATTCCTCACAGTTATCTAGGCAATAATACAACAATAATAACAACTTCTCTATTATGTATACACACATTTTTAGTGGCAGCTAACTACCAGCAATGAAAATATATTCACGTAAGTATTTCGTCAAACGATTCGCCGTCTTTACACGCCTAACACCTGCGCACTTGCTTGCCACTCTTCGTACAACGTTTGAACGTGCCACACCCGCATGCGTGCATATGGTAACTCGCCAAGCGTGAAATATGTTTCCAGTAGCTTTTAACCACTTCGATTTGCTATTTATGGGTTCAGCGTTTACTACAATACGCATTCCTTCCATAATTGGAAATACGACAAATAACGAACAAATACGAGCAAATTGGCATGTGATCGCTGCTATTGATCTGCTGCTACGTGACCTTTGAACTCAACACTAAATTATCAGCTATGAGTATGCAATACGCACGACACTTGTGGCATGCAACAAGTCGCGCGACTTCTACCGCTTACCGCTCATTGCATATTCCCATTGTTGTTGTGTTTAAAATTCCACAGAAGTTTCGCTTCACCGATCGCTGCGCTGCGATTACCGCTGTCCACAGCAAATGCCAACTGAACGCGCTCTTTCTCTCCCTCTCTCTCTCTCGCTTCAGCATGTACGCATGTTGGCACGTTGTGGCCTGGACTCCGTTCAGGTAATCCGTTTGGCCGCTGCGATCGCAGGATCAGATTAAGCGCGTTGACAACGTGTGGAAAACAATGTGTTTGTTGTGTTTCTCGCTGTGTTTTTGTGTTTCCAACGTTGTTTGTTACAAAATACTTTAATGCCCTGCCAGCGCTGGGCCGCTATTAATCATTCCGCTGGTGTCATTAAGTGGCCATTAGGCTTGTTGCTGATCTCCAAAATCTCCAAATGAATTATGATCGTAGTAAAATTTTCATTAAATTTTTCTCAGAAATTTTCATTGTTCTGGGGGGAAGCAGAGTTTATGCGAAATTAGTGGAAGAGCCATGAGGATAAGGGAGCGTTGTGAGATAAGGTGGATGTAATAAGATGGATGCCGTGTTTTCCTGTTAGTAAGCGTTCTACACTTTTCTAGAATGATTAATTATTGTGGAAGATTCTAGCCGATATTATGTGAGATTTCTGTTTCTAAAATACGGCTTCGAAATTCGAGTTGTCGGTATTAATTACAACTTCGGAATAAAAGGGTCAGATTGGAGTAAAGCGGTTGAAAATTTTCCACAGGATATTAAAAGATATCACTTTTTAAAGGTGGAAAATATAAATTTCAGTTTGTATCAGCATAATTTGTTCAAAATTTATCTAATTTTCTGATTTAAATGACACTTGTGCAAGCATTCAGCAGAAACTAAAGTCGACATACTATACATGGAGTACATAAGTACTCTCGATCTCCCATCATTCTCATGGTGAGTTTATTTGGCGATGTCACTAAACAACAATAATCCAGCTCTGAAAGTATTCGACGCAGTACTCGTCGTGGGAAGCAGAGGAAGAGGAGACCTCCAATCCGTTGGAAAAACTAGATGAAGAAGGACCTGGCTTCGCTTGGAATCTCCTATTCGCGCCACATAGCAAAAGAAAAAAAAGACTGGCGCACTGTTGTTAACTCGGCTATAACCGTATAAGAGGTGTCTACGCCAGTAAAGAAAAAGAAAACTAAACAACATTCGTTGTGATTTGATCTGAGTATCTGGCGGCGACGGCCTTACCCCACGGTGCTTAAAAGCTCATAGATCAAAACAATGAGTTTTTCCATGTATTATTTGGTACCAATTGGTCAGGTGAAAGGGACATCTTGGTCGGGTTCGAGGCCGATCTAAAACCTCTACCGTGCTCTGAGTCCCACCCCCGGCCGCAGTGCGACTTTAGGTTTAAATCACCGCTACCACGAATCTCCCCAAAGGGCCAAACCCAATGGGACAGATTGGAACTCGAAGGGCTAACTGCTCTTCTGTTCCCACGACAGTCAGTTCTACGTAACCGGAGCGGAACCTGATTTTTATCCGACCACGGCTCGCAGCTCGCCGCCACAACAACAGCAACAGCATCTATCTGCTGCCCGTGGTACCAGTTTGAGTCTCCGGTCAGACCTTGTAGCTTTTGCTGTTACCAGTTGAGCACCCATCAAACTCAATGACTTGTGACATTTGTTACTTGAACTTCAAATGTCTTTCAATTAAAAGAGAGTCCCATTCAGAGTCTTAGTTTAAGCTGAGTATTAAAGCACTATTTCTGACAAGACAACGCTGATATTCCGAGACAAGCTAAACATAGCATATTGGATTTTAGTCGCCTTTTACGGCAGACATACCTTACCGCGGGCAAATTCTGATCCCTGTCCGTTGGGGGAATGATAACACTAAAGTCGGAAATCTTCGGTTTTTAGGCATAACTTTTTTTGGATCCGTTGCGGTACCGTATACTCGTAGTACTTGTGCCGCTTTATCACGCTCGATGTCAAACAGGTTGGTTGAAAACTTTCTCCGTTTATCAAGAGCGATTTTTGATAAATTCATTGATCCTCATAGTTTTTAACATAAAATCTGCAAAAGTCATGGAAAAAACTTGAAAATTAAACCAAAATTTTGTGCAGACATCAACATGACAACATTGAATGTCGGACCATTTCGTACGACTTGGCTCTTCATGAACTTTCCGGTCATATATGAATTGTGGTCTAAAACCCTGAAGAAGGAATACCAGACAGATATGAATTGTGGTCTAAAACCCTGAAGAAGGAATACCCGCCAGATATGAATTGTGGTCTAAGACCCTGAAAAAGGAACCTCTCAAGATTTCTTAGAGAACCATTGCTTCAAAGCAATTCTTATGAAGCAATGCCATTATAGTAAGTAATAAAGCACAATGTTCTTTTCAATGGAACTTCGGTTAACAACTTGGAAAGCTCTGATTTCGAATGCAAGCAGGGATCAATGACTGACTAAGCCACGATTATTTAAGCTCACGAAAAATATTCGTAATTTTCATAACAAAACATTTCACTCAAAATGATTAAGTCGTTCAGAGTACTGTTATACAGATGATACGAACTCACTTAGCACCTCTGACATACACATACACACATAAACCAATAATATAAGACTATACCACATACATATGTATGTATATAACCGCAATGCTGCAGCAGTTCACCGACTTGCAACACCAAGTTCAAATATTTAATTAACCACTTATCTAACATTGCAGCTGAGGCGACACTAACAAATTAACACATCAGCAATTAAAATGGAAAACGCGCTGACAATAAATACATACATACAAATAATACATACACATAAACATAGAGAAATACACAAGAAATATGTGGGCTTATGCAATCTTAATTGCAGAGCGGCAGGGGCAGGTCAAAAGGTCAAGATTAATGAATAACCAGATTAACGCAACGAGCAGACAAAGGTGGTAGCCAAAAAGCAAAGAAGCAATCAAAAAATAAATAAAAATACAAACAATATCACAGACGCCAAAAGCCGTTGAAATATGGAGAAATAAGTGTGCGCAATTGAGACAAGCTAATTCAGACAAGGCGTCGGGAAAATTCAAGCCGCTAATCTCCGCGCGGCGCGATCGTACAGCAAATGAAGTGTTTAAGCTGCCAATAAAAATCTTATCAATCTTCGATTAAGTACACAAAAGCGGGTTAGGTAGAACCAGGCGCGCATCCCAGGTACAACTGCTTCTTCAAGAGATGAAAAAGTGGACAAGCGCAATGAAGATGAGCCACGGCGCAGACTTGAAAGTGAGTTGTAAAAGTGGCATTAGGCAGATAAAGGTTGGAAGTGGGCAGCGTGGAGTTTGAGGGAGTTAAGCTCCAACGAAGGCATGTTCGCGAGTTGAATGACGAATAAGCGCTGAGTGTCTGAGTTTTCCGGGTTAAGCAACTTTTTTCTTATTTTTTTAAGTTTTGTTGTAGAATTATCTTACCACTAGTTTTTATGTATCTTCTTCAATCTATAGATTTGTTAATTTCCTTTGATTTCCTGCCATGCTCTCGGCTGCTTCAGCGACCTACGTGTCTGTGTCACGCAGTCCAACTTCAATATTGCCGCTCGCTTTGTGTTTGTAACTTCTTAAGTGGATTTTTATTAAAATTACTTTTCTTTGCTTGTAATTCTTTTCGCTTTTGTCTAAGTTATGGGATTGTCTCGTGAAAAGTCTGCTTCGGCGATTGTCTGCCACCAGCTACAAGCCACAGCGTAAGTCAACAGACAGCGTAGCAGCTCAGAATTGATTCCAAAATGTGCAACAACAACGAGAACAATACTAAGCACGCACAGAATGATTCCAAAATGTACAACAACAACAATAACAATACAAACCACTCATAGAAAAATGAATAATAATAACGCCTGCGTAGAACACTTAAAGGCTTTTAGACTTCACGCATCAAATTGACAAAATTACCGATTCTACCACAAAAGCCGAAGGAGTTCGAGTGTGAGACAAATGCAAGACGGTCGTCTTACCGGCTGACTGACCGATGGTGCATGTAAAAAGTATTGAATTAAATAATAAGTGGCAGTAATCGGTTGGGTGTATGTGTGTGAAATGTGGATGAAATACCCAGCAGAAAATTCGAAGATTTGTTTCAGAAACCGGCCATTAAGGCAGTTGGTGCATACCGATACAAAAACAGCTCTTGTTGATGAGCAAACGGTACTCTCAAGTCAAGAGAGCAGCAGCGAGCAAAAAATGAGTATTCGAAGACAGCTGTTGATAGGATAAATAGCAAGAATTAAGGAGAGAAAGAGAGAGAGAGAGGAATAACAATCTCACACATTCTGCTACCCAGCGACAAACATTTCCTGCAAGGAATATGAAGAGTCGTGAGCAGCAGCGAAGTCAGCTGAGCAGCAATCGTTTGTCGCTGCTCCATGACTTCACACACTCAGCCTGAAAACCGCCTTGCAACGCCACGCTTATGTGCCCCATTGCGACTATAAAACAACGCGCAATCGCAGCTCACCTCAATGGATTTTTGCTGCGCTGTATATGTGTATCTGTGCAGATATATCCGTATGCGAGTTAGACTGCCAGCTCCACCATTCTTACCCAACAATCATTTATGCATCCGCTTAACAGCCACTTAAGTTCGATAAGCGTGTGTCAGAAGCGTTTACGGAAAGGTTAAAAACGTAGTACTCCATTCTTTTCACATTTCAGGTATTCGCTGTTGTCTGCACACACGCCGCAGACGTTGCAGGGGCTGGGTGCGGTAATGAAATGCCACTGCGTTTAAGATAAGGCGGTGAGTTGCCGCTTCGAAGCCTGCTTTGTGGAGGCTACTGAATGTTGTATATCGCAATGTTGTTACCATTGTTGTTGTTGTAAGTTTGTGTGTGTGCCACACTTAAAACAAGAAGCTGAATGGTTGCTGTTGGCACTACTGTTTAAAGCGCAGCCGAAATGAGATAAGTGAAACGCGTTCGGCAATTTGTGCGGCCGCAGTCCGCAATGCGCCCCAATTTAGGTAGCGGTGGTTGGGAGATGCAAAAAGTAATGGGGAAAATATGTAGAAAAGCCGTTTGTATTGGATATTTGCTGTGTCCAAGTTATTATAAACCAAATAGTATTTAATGAAAATTTAAAGAAAATTTCGAAATTTTTTTTTCTGAAAAATTCGGAATTCCTTATTTCTTTTAATTTTTACACTTTTTGGGCTTATTTTTGAAAATACATGCTGCAAAAAAAATTTTTAAGCCCTTCATGCATTTTTTCCAATTTTCTCACACCTTCGTTTTGCCAATAAGAAGCTATCAGTTTCTCAAAGGTGTTAACTTATGAGAGCATCGCTTTCCACTGATACAAATCTCTCATTTCATGCCTCCTTAAGCGCATGTTTCTGCTTTTTTTAGTAAAAAATTTAATTAACTCCTTTTATTGAGCGATCAACTTCGTGTTCTCTGCGTTAATATGCGCTTAATGACGGTGTTTTGCCGAGTCCTGATAACAGATCGAGCCAAGCGCAGGAATGTCTGGCAGGAAGAGAGAGAGAGTCAACAGCTGATTAAAATGTGTAATGATGGATTAAAGGGTGAAGGTGTGGCAGTTGAGTTTCAGTTTATTTTATTACAATTCTTGAAGTGCTGATAAGATGTGGAGTTAATTGAAATTTTTACTGCTAAACGTGTGAAAGATGCTGTAGATTTTCTCACAATGCGCTGCATATTTCGAAGACCTGCTTATGACGAGTTGTTGTTTGGTTAACGGGTTTTTGCTAAAAGATTGAAGATTTAAAAATATGTGATTTTGTAATTTCAAGAAAAGTTGATGAACACTCTACTATTGGACTGGAAATAATGATGCTCAAAACCTTGGCTCAGTCGTGGAGGCTATACTTTTGCGGTAGATGGTTGGCTTTCTCATAATATATATTATTTTATATCCTGTACAGGGTAAATTAAGCTTGCCAAGAAGTTTACTACACGCAGAAGAAAACGTCGGAAATCCTTTAAAGTATATATATAAATGATCAGTGTGATGAGCTCAGTTGATTAAGTCATGACTAACTCCGGTCCGTATGTATACATGCGAACAAATCCTTCAGTTTTTCAGATATCGTTCTGAAATTTTGCGCACGTCTTTTTATTCCCAAAAGGCTGCTCATTTCTGAAAATCACTGGTATCGGACCACTTTAACATATAACTGCCATACAAACTGAATGATCGTAATGAAGTGCTTGTATGGAAAACTTTTTCACTTGAGGAGATATATTCAAAAAATTTGGCGCAACTTACCGCCTGAGAAAATACTACAATCTCCTAAGAAAGTTTTCAGATCGAGTCACTATGGCATATAACTGTCATACAAACATACTGGTCAAAATCAAGTGCTTGTATGGGAAACTCTTTCATTTGACGAGATATCCTCAAGAAATTTGGCACGCATGGCTGCCTAAAACCACGATGAAATCTCAGAAAAAATTGTTCAGATCGGACCACTATAACATATAGCTGCCATACAAGTCGAACGAACGAAATTTATTTTGTTCAATAAAAAGTATTTTTTTTTTTTATTTGTGAAAGGTATTTCTGTTAAAGTTTTTTCTTGTTTTTAGTTCCAAAATTATTTTCGAGAGTCTTCTAACTTTTTTAAGACCCGCCAACCACCCAAAAATATATATTTCCAGTCACACGCCTATTTGAAAATCCATTTCTTCAACCCCTCATTTTCATATTTGCAGACAAAACTACTTAAAAACCATATAAAGCAATTATTCAGCGTTGCAACCACTTCCCGTGCCACCTTTTTCTTTTCACTTTTGTTTTTGCCAGCAAAAAGTTCTCAAGAAGTGCTCACACATTGCGATTTCGTATTTGCTACAAAAGAATTCCGCGTAAGACCACTTCAAATTGCTTACTTTTGCACGCTACGAAATTCATTTAGTGTTGTTGCCACACTAACGCTTGTTTTTATTCATAACAAAGTTTTATTTGCAGAGTTTTTTTCGCCTCCTCCAACGGCTTGTGCATGCAACTTTTTATTGCTGCACGCTTATTATTACAAACACAAATATTTATTTATTTTGTTTGGCTCGCTTGTTATGGTGTATGAAAATATTTTGCAGTTGCTTGCAACATTTGCATGTGGCGCACTTTTTATGTGCCTCGCATAGTTCTGCGCTCCGATTTTTTTCTCGCGCGCGCAGCCCGAAAAGGCATTTTTTCTTCGAGAAATGCAGCTCATAAATAATTCAAGTGGCTGCGCAACTTTGTGTGCTACGCGCGGCGTGCAACAACAAGGCGCCCGGCTAACGCGCCTAAAAGCAAGCCAAACAGCCGGGAGACGGCTGAAAGCCCCCGGGAGGGGTTGCAAGTAGCCGAGCTATCATGACAGCCGGCAGCGTCGCTCCTGGGCTCGGTGACGGCGCGTTGGCTCAGGCGGTCGCTTCGTCGCGCGTCCACCATAAACTCGTCAACTTGTTGCAGTTTGTGTTGTTCGTGTTTGTGCTTTCGACAGCAGCGCTTATTTATTTATTTAATTTTGCCTTCCATAATATGAATGACATCTTTTAGTTGGAAAAACTAGAAATGTTGTCGCATAAAAATTTCATAAAACGCCGCGACAAATTGTCGCATTTTATAACTGTACGCGCGCTGCCTGCCTGCGCTCGTACAGTGAGTGGCGACCATTTCGCGATTTCGGTGAAAAATGGCGTTTTTTGTTTTGAGTTTTGTGCAGCGCAAATTGTCATGTTTCCATTTCATGCTTTTCATGAGCGGCATGCAACAATTATGTGTATCACTTTAATGTTCTTTATTCGTGTTGTTAATTTGTTGTCTTTTCTCATTGCCATCGCCATTGCTCTGCGTTAGATTTGCCGTTTCTTTCTCGGCGTTATTTCGCTTTTCCGTTGGCCGCCTGTGAAGATCTTCTTCAATTGTTGTTGCCGCTATTTCCGCATAGATTGGTTTTGTTTGGTAATCACTGCAGCGATATGCTGCCACAAAGACAACAACAATACACACAATTGGTTTGTGGAAGTGCAAATTCGTTTCATTTTGATTTTCTTTGAAAAAATGGCAGAAAAGTGCAACGGCGAAATTTTTATGCGAAAGCAAAGCACTTTTTTCTGTGGACATTAGGAGTGACCTCATTAGTGGTGCCAATATTCCGTTTCCTGAAATGAAGAAATTCGATATTCTGTGTGGCAAAACTTGGTTAAGAAACCTGTTGAGTTTGTGTAAATTTGTGATTTTCTTCAAACTTCTCTTTCCTAAACAATTTTTAGCCTCAAAACTACAGCTTAAGTTTTCAATGTTTCGTTGTAACATATAAGTTTAAATATCTCAAATCAAGAGATCTCGACTCCTATTTAGAATACTCTATTTATTGAAATTATCCATATTGAAAGTGATTCTTGATGACCAATCGCAATTTGGACAAGCGAACCGCAGACACCTATTAGAATAATCTATCGGAGCTTCCTTTGGAGAAAAAGAAAATATGACCTAACTGTCCTTTGTGGGGTTTCTGGAACCCCAGGGGATGAGATCGATACTAAACTGAGCTAGAAAAAATTCTCATCAGGAACTGGAGCCTAAAACCAAGTATAGTCATGTGGATGTACATATGTATATAGCTATCACTAGGCCCATTCTCATATATGGAGCGGTTGTTGGGACTATTGAAACATGTCCAATCGATGCGCTTAATATGATCCTACTTCAACTGTCCATAGATGTTTTCATATAGAAGAGAGCAGCCTTCTCTGCTGTAAGAATCACTGAGTCCTATCTCTGAGTTAGAACATGAAAAATGACGAACATAATGATATCCTGAATTAGCTCGAAATAGATCGAAATCATTCAGACTATAGGTTTCTCAGGTTGGATTTCAATATTGACTTCCGGGTGAGAAAACCCTCTAGACGTGAATGAACAAATAGTAGTAGGGGAGTTAGAATACTACCTCAATCTACACCGAGGGGTGCAAAAAGACTGCGAAGTGAGACGAGGTATAATCCAAGTCTTTCCGTTTACCAAACTCAGCTAGCGTCTTCCACGAAAAGGTCCTTAACTACTCCTCACCAATATGGTCGCTAGGATGCAGTAAAACGCTGACCATAAAGCTTCAAACTTGTCAGAATGCTTCATTCTGTACTACGAAAAGATGGGACTTGCTGCCGAAACAGCACGTTTCCTGGATCGTTGGATGACATCAACGACAAGCTATCTGATCCTTACCATTTTAACGGGGATTACGTACTCATTACAACAACAACAACATAATCTTCCAGGAGGTGGTACTGAGTACAAAAAAGACCTATTTAGTTCTACCAAATAACTATGGGACGATACAGAGAGCTACTATATACACAAACGGCCAGGTGGCATTGTTAACCTTGTCGGCAAAACATAAAGTCCAGCGTGGTCAACAAATGTAGGAGGACTTTAAGTTAACTGGTAGGTTAACTTCCATTGTCCATAATTTGGGTCCCGGCCATAGGAACATTTTCGACAACGAAAAAGTAGACAAGTTGGTCAAGTCAGGAGCTTCTATAGACGAGTCTGAGGCGAAGACAATACCGTGCTGTCTATGAACGGTCTAAAGCGAAATAAATATGTAATTTGAAGTCATTTAGGAAAGATGGAATTCTACAGCCAAATGCATGATAGAGAAACCGATATTACCCAGATATGACAAACTAAGAACTAAGGAGATATTAAATAGGTCCAGGAACAATATACATAGACTTATAGAAAATATATGTGACCTGGTCTACGAAAAGGGAGCTTAGGTGTCAAAAAAATAAATGTTCACTTTTTAGTTCACGTGAAAAAGCATCTCATCTTCCATCCGAATCAACTAAAAAGTGAAAATTGATTTTTTTGACACCTAAGCCCCCTTTTCATAGACCAGGTTACATATATAGACTTATCGGTTAGAGAACACTCGCTAAAACTGGATATATCATATAACAGAGCTTGCCGTGTCTATAAACTTGTGGGGAGTAAGGAAACGGTTCTACACTTCTTTTGCGATGGCCCAGCTCTTTCACAATCCCAATGTAGAACACTTGGAATCCATCGGATATCAAACCTTGCTTATCTATCCACAAAAGCATAATGGAGAAAAGTAGTTCCACTCAGGGCACCAAATGGTTTGAACACAACGATGACCGTTCCCACGACAGTCGGGTCTACGTAACCGGAACGGACAAAGATTTTTTTATCCGATCAAGGACTGTGAATTCGGCCTGAAGGCCTTAGAAATAGTATATAAAATAGCACAGTTTGTGCTAATTAAGGTCGTGGTGATAGTAATCTTACCTACCACCCGGAACAATAGCGGGGTAAACTATCGATTTCCTTCTTTATTGATATCTTATTTTGATGGAATACAACAAATCAAGCTATTTATTAAAATTATTATTAGACCAAGAAAAATGTTAACTATAACTGAAGTGATTTTTTTTTTAGAAATAAATACTATAGGGACTCTTAGTGAGCTCAGTGACCTAAGATAGCTGTTAAAAATTGCGTGAAGTTGTATTCTAAACCAATCTTCGAGTCGGTTCCACAAGAATTCGTTGTTCAATCACAGAAGATGCCACAAATCTCACACTTTAAATTCCTTACAACAAAATAAGGGCATGTCGCAGGCAATTTAGCTCCCACCATGCACATACCGGGCCGCTTCTCTGCCTATATGCCTGCTCGGGCAAACAATCTGTGTTGCATATGTCGGTCAATTTAGGCTGAGAATAGAGAATTGCAGAATTGCAAGCGCATGTTGCACAAAACTGTGCCCGGCAACACATGTAGGCGCATACACAGGAAAACACGCACACAGATGCTCTTCTAAACTCGCAAACAGCGCAACGGCCGCACACTTAATTGGATTTTTGCTAGACGTCAAGCGCGCTGACCAGGACAACAGCGCCTGCCGCTGAGCGTAGCTGCCTGCCAAATGCAGACACATTTGTTGCACATTTGCACACGCCGCTGTTGTTGCTATTGCAATTATGGTGGTTGGTGTTGCTGGAAAAGTCGGCCTCAAACAATGTGGAAAATGGTAGCAAAACAGAAGGCGAAAATCAACAGAAAAAATTGCAAAAAACGCAGCGAACAAAGTTCTACACACGCGTGTGTGTGTATTTTAGTATGTGTGCGTGGCGATAACCCATTGTTGTGGCACATAAAGTGAAATTGTGCGTTAAATTCGTGGCTCACGATTAGCCAGCTCTGGCGGCCAGCTCGCACGGTACGCGCTGCTGCCTCATTGCACGCTCTTTGCTGGCCAATTGCCATTCTGCACGACTGCGCAGCCGGCTCGACAGCTCGGCAACTTGGCAGAGGCAGCTTGGCCTCTGACGGCTCCCCACCCCACAATGTATGAGTTGCTATTTGCCGCTTGTCCGCCTCTGCGTCTGTGTCTGTGAAAGCACTCATATCTTGCCGGCCATTGTATCTATTTGTTGCGAATTGCAATAACGGTTTGCTTTTTTGCTCCTCACGGCTGCCGGCCCGGTGTGCGTGTGCATATTCGGTGCTAATCTCTTGTGTGGCTTGCACTTTTCAGCACATTTGTTGAGCATAATTCGAGCGGACGTGTTTAGTTGGTGTGGCGGCAAGCGGTGCCGTGGCATAGCAGGGAAGCAGAAATGGCAACACATTGCTGACCTTTTGTGTTTGTGCGTTTAGCGTTGTGTTGTTGTTTTTTCTTCGTGTTCTTTCACTTTTCTGTGTCAATTGATAATGTCAGCCAGAATGTTGAACGCACGTCCGATTTGTGCATGGAAAGCGAACTAATGATGTAACGATAAACGATTAAATGGCGAGGAAATGCAATGCAATTATGTTGCAAGTACCATAGTGTGGCAAAAAATTCAAATAAAAAGAAAAATGATAAATGGAGAGTATATAGTAAGTGGCGGAAAAGTTGTCACCTTCGGGAATCGGAAACGCTTTGGTGGTGGAAATGCTATTTAGAAAGAGAGGAGATAAGTACGCACTTCCCGAGTTATCGTGGGAATGAAAGGCATGACAATTGCAAGAAAAAGACAGACAGCAGCCGAAATAAAGACTTAGCCAACTGGACTTTGTAAAAGATGGTAAATATATTTTTCGACGCCTCGTTCGAGCATTTCGCCTGGTAATTGGCGCATGACACGCATGATGTTTTGCTCTAAGGCCTGAATCGAAGCAGGATTTTCCGCTTAGACTTTGGACTTTAGTTATCCTCACAGGAAAAACTCTAACGGTGTTATACCACACGATTTCGGTGGCTCGAAATCACGAGCTTCATTTTCAGCTATCAAATATTCGGTTATCATGACGCGATAACGGTCGTCATTGACGATTACGTTCTCACCGGCATCATTTTTGAAGAAATATGGACCGATCATACCACCGGCCCACAAATCACACCAAAACGTTGTTTTTTCTGGAAGAAATGGCCGCTCTTGAATCTCTTAATTATGTCCTTTTGTACAAATGCGGCAATTTTGCTTGTTTACGTACCTATTGAGCCAAAAATAGGCCTCATCGCTGAAGAAAATTTAACGTCGGATCTTCTTGGAACTTTTCAAGAGCCCATGGAGCAAAGCGATGTGGCTTGGGAAAGTTCAGCGACTTCTGTTCTTTCCCAAGCTGTATTTTGTTCTGCTTTCAATTTAAGATCTCGACGTAAAATGCGTCATACGTTAGTCGGAGTTGCTACAGACGTCGCCCAATCGACTCTCCACGGTCGTCGTGTACACTCTCTGCTACGGCAGCTATATTTTCTTCGCCGAGTGCTGGACGTGCTCTATTCGGTCGAATATTATCCAATAATGAATGCTGGGTCTGAAGATGGGTGATGGTGTTGCGAATAGAACGCTCGGTAGGCTGATTATGTTGACCATAAGTTGAGCGAAGCAACTTTCAATATGAAGGCTTGTTGTCAAAGAGCTTTCGTGATTTATTAAAGCTTAAATCGCGCTTTCAGGACCACTATTTGCAACAATGTTTTCCTACTGAAATACAATTATAATTTAAGTTTTGAACTCTTCTCTCTCTGTCTCTCTCAGGCAGTAAATCACGCTCTTTAAAGGTAAATCTGAAATTATTTTTAATGTTTAAGAGTGAAAAGTGAAATTTTGTAAAAAAAAAATTTGTGGATTAATAAATAAATTGTGCACTAAGTCAAACAAGCAGTGATTAATTGCAAAGTAAGCATTTCGCATTCACAAAGTCACAAATTAAAGTTTACAGTTTCGTATTTATTTATTAATATGTATGTATTATATCCATATATAAATATATATATATATATATATATATATATATATATATATATGTATGTATGCATATATAGTATACACACAATTTCAACATTAACACTTTTTTGTCAACTTATTTATGATTACTTTACGCTTCTGTAGGTTTTTATGTAATTTGCATGCAGAAATTACTCCGCTTTTAAGTTATTATTTTCCTTCACTTTCTTTTTTCGTACCCTCATTTGCACTTACAAACATCCATAAATGTACTTTTTATGTTTTACATTTTCGGTTGCTGGCTTTCATGTGTTTCTACCCTTAGAGTATGTATGTAAGTGTGACAGAACAATAAAATGGAGTTGAAAATGAGGCCACATATAGGAAATTGAGTGCGGAGTGGCTTAGGCAGGCAGCGCGGGCGAGAAAAAAATATACAAATGAATTGTGCGAATTGTGCGAATCGTGCAAAATAGCCTATTTATTTAATGTGCTCAACGAAGTGTATGGAATATTACTTTTTTTGTTGAGCTAAATATGTATGTGAAAGTGGGCTCTTACGTTCTGGAGATGACTGTGGTGTTTTGGATAATTTAAAGGTTGCGAGACTGATTTTGAGACTCTTACAATAATACTTATAAGTAGATCTCAGCTCTGGAGCAGCTTTTTCTTTTAATATTATACCTAAAGAAGCTTACTTGCGTGCATTTTCCATATGACTTGGATTGAGCAAGACTTTTTTAAGACCCTCAATCAGAGGACAGTTGTTTTATTCCAACTTCGCGGCTTTAATTGTCATATCTCAAAAAAAGAAACTGATCATACAGTGATTGTTCAAAATATTTCACTTTCATCACCCAATAATATGGTGATCGAGTTTGAGGGTTCTTACCAAGTGAAGAGTCACTTTTAGTCAATGTCTTGCCAACATTCTCTTTTCCGGTCATGTTTCATGTATTGTTTCAGAACACCAGTCAAACTTTTAGTACATGAATATGTCGCGGAATACATTCAGAGAATTTGTATGCGGCGGTTTTAGGTTCTCCCAGAGAGATTAGCTTTCTGTCCCAAAGCTGATCAATGTTTTCTACGAACCCAGCTTGGGTCTTGCCTTGTAGTTAAGATAATCCTGTCTTGCTGGCCTCCTTCAATTTTGGGGAAGAATTCTTAATAATGTCAATAGTCAATCAATCCATCAATACCGAATCTTCATTTGAAGATATAAGAATAAGATCAGAATCTGATAACTGAGAGCGCTAACTGTGTATCCAACTTGTTTACAGAACCATCAGAGCGCAGTCAATCATTTTATTCGATATTCTAATCGATGTTTCCAACTAATATTAACACTCTCAAGATATTTTTTTCACAAAACCGAAAAGAAATTTGTGTTCAAATAAGAAAAGGGTATAGTAAAGAGTCACTGTTCATAGAAAAACTTTTCTAGAATCTTTCATGCGAGTTTCCTATGCGTTTATTATTAGATTGTCTGAACTAAATAAACTGGAAAAAGTCTAACTCAGCTGTGAATTTGAAGCATGGTTCAATTTCTAGCTTAGCCAGAGCCTAGGTAATACTCGCAAGTGCTTGACTAAACACCGAATGGACTACAGAAAAAATGTATACTGCCACTTGGTGACCTTGAATGAGGTCCCTTTGTTTGTTAAGCAATAGATTCACAAAAAAAATTTCGACACCAGCTCAATAAGCTCATCAATCATCTTGTAATTTATTTTAAGATCTTCTCTTTTGCCTTTTTTCTATCGTGGTAGAAGTAAAATTGCTCTGAAGCTTTCATCTCAAAACTATTGATACATTCTTAGCTGTATGCTAAATATATATTAGGGTGGGTCAAGAAAGAACCAAAAATTTTTACTCTTAGTACTCTGAAAAATAGGTTCTTAAATATCCCCAAGAAAATCTCTCCAAGTATGAGCTCTTAATTGTAAAGTGAAAGTCCTCCGCCTTACAGTTTTCTATTTTTAGGAAAAAGTCGTAAGAGACCGTTTTGTAGAGCATTCAATTTATATCCAAATCTATGAAAGGAGATATTTTTTCAAGTAGTTGAAAGCGAGCTATGTTTTTCTACCTGATAATAAGGAAAAAAATGTAAGGCGGAGACTCCCTATCGTGTGACTTCCCATTCATTCCCTCTATTCCTGTCCTATTATATAGAGGCATGGACAATGACATCATCTGATTTGTCGACCTTAAGAGTGTTCGAGAGAAAGGTTTTGCGGAGTCGACGGAACCATGAGCTTTACGAGATATACGGCGACATTGTCGTAGTTCAACGACTCAAGAGACAGCGCCTCCGCTCGCTAGGTCATATTGCCCGGATGGAAGAGAACCCTCCAGCTTTGAAGGTTTTCGACGCAGTACCCGCCGGTGGAAGAAGAAGAAGAGCAAGACCTCCACTCCCTTGGAGGGATCAGGTGGAGAAGACCTGTCTGCGCTCGATATCTCGAATTGGCGCAATTAGAGAAAAACAGAAATGACTTTCGCGCTGTTGTCAACTCGACTATACCCGCTGAAGCAGTTTTAAAGGCCAGTGAACAAGAAGAAGGCGGATCATATGCAGAGATATCAGATATTTTTTCAAAGTTCCAAGCGAATTTTTTTCGACACACCCTAATACATACATTGTTTATTTATATGTATGCATATATTTATATTTTTCTCATTTTTTGCTCCCACATCTTGCTGTTTTACTCAACGCTGACCACCCAGCTGGCGAATCGGTAGGTCGTTATTCAATTCAGCAAACACTTAGCATTCAAACACAAACATACACATATGCTCATACGTTGTATATGTGAGTGTGTGTAGACGCAGTTGGGTATTTCGAAAGTCATTTTGGCGAATGAAAACAATAAAAGTGAAATCTGTAAAATATTTCCATTGCCATTTGCAATTCTTCATGCCATTACAACGTGCTCGACTTCCTTTGGAACACTTTGGCAAGGCACATACACACCCACAAACACGCAAATAAATATATAAGCAAGTCAAGGAATATATTTTTGCATATGTGCGCGTTGCATGTGTGTGTGTGTGTAATGCCATGCGACCTCTTATATCTCAAGTGATGTTGCGAGCGTCGGCTACACATGCCAGCAGAAGCGAATTTATGCATTGCCGAAGTGTATATGTGTGTTGCGTGTGTGTGCGTGCGTGTCCTTTACGTCTACGCGTTTTTTATTTTATTATTTTTGGGCTATATTTTTTCTGATTTTAACAGCTTTTCAAAGTTACTTTGTTTGCAGTTACTTATTTCGCATTTTATTTCACATTTGTGACGCTCACACAGGCGCGTTGTTGGTGGGGGGCGCACGGCAGAGTCATACCCTTGCCAGGCTTTTAGGCTGCCAGACCGCTATTTTGCATTTTATTATTGCTGTTTTGCGCTCCTTCCTCTCCTTCTTCCTTACTCGTTTCGTTGTTTTTTTTTTTTTTTTTTTTGCTTTTCATGTAAATAAATTTTTTTCCGTTTTTTGGTTATTTTATGTGACCGTTAAAAGCATTAAAATGTATTTACAACCAAAACAATACGCGCGCACACCCACATGGACACACATGCGACGCCAGCGACAACAGCGTCAACTGTAAGTGCACGGGGCATAAAATGCTTGAGTACAACTGTGGGAGCAGAATTTTTGACATTTCGTCTCGAAAGGCCGCGCGGCAGCACAAGTGGTTTCGGGCAGCGACGCGCTGTGCCGCACAAGGCAAGGCTTTGGCCCTGCGGACGCGCGCTTTGTTTGAGTCAAACGGATTTTTTAAATGCGACTTTGGTGTGAGTTGCCTTTGAGAATGCTGCCTCTGCGCTTTGTGGCGCTTTGTTTTCGTTTTGTCGTGTTTTCTCAACATTTCTTGTTTGCTAATATTTTTTGTGAAGCTTGTGGCCCCAGTGTCCGCTGCTGTCGCTGAGCTATTCGCCACACTCAAGTGTAAGCGTGCAACAGCTGCTGTTCCTGCCAAAGTTTCCTTTGTGTTGTTGTAGCGCTATCTGGTTTCGTAAATTTCGGCATAGCCTTTAGCGCTAGCTTCCATAAATCTCTCACATATCCGTGTTTGTTCCGAGAACTTTCGTCTGTATTTATTCGCGATTTATTTTAATTCGCAAATATGTTAACTTTTTTTTTGTTGGCTTTCTTGTAGAGGGTTTATATAGTCTTGTGGACATTTCAGTATAAATTCTTGTGTGCTTCCCATTTGCCAATAACAGAAATTTCAGCTCGCTTAAACCCTAAGAACCCGAAGTAAATCATTCATATGTGCGTCGATTGCAAAGATTGATAACTTAAAATTCTATAACTAGAACTTGAAGAATATTTTGCTGGAGACATTTACTTTATATGCAATTAAAAACTCGTAGTTTGGCCTTGAAAACTCTTTCCTTGGCACTCGTCAAACTCTCACCTGCTCTATTATCGTTTTGTATAAGGCGAGGCTTGCTCTATAGAAGTCTGAGCTTAGGCAGACCAAACAGCTTTTTTGGAGAGTTTTCAGCAAAAACGGTTTCACCATATTCTTGCAAAGAATCCAACCCCGTTAATGTATTTGAGAGATAGGACTGGAAACTGGACTGTGAGTAGTGAGGAGTCGCTACATCTACGCCTGGACGCTCATTTTCCGCTATACCTATCTACGCAAGAAGTACCACTTGAATAGCTTCAAGAAGTCTACATCGCCTTTACAGTCTTTCTGCTTGAGCGTCGTCCCACGTGGGCTATGAGCTCCTGTAAACCATTTAAGTCTCCCTGATCAGACAGCATTAACCCTGCACAGCTTCAAGTATCATGTGTCAGAATCCGATGGCCTGAAACACTCAAATACCTGTACATTAGAGGTCGAATTTCAATAAATCTATAGCCAAACCCAGTTCACGTGTGTCACGACTGGCGGGGCCATTATACAGAAAGACTTTGATCTGGGTAACTTTCTTTTATATCTAGGGGCCTTCAAAAACATACCATAAGCGGTTATTGGAGCTCTCAGTAAGTTCGAGGTCGAAGCTAATCTCAAGCATATCATCTACAGTCACAAATGCGACAGAATCGTAAAGATGGAGTAGGAAACTGCATGAACATTTCGGAAAGTAGGGGCACATCGAAAATTTTTTGAGGAACGAAGCTGTCGGATACTTACCTACGCGGGCGATACAAGTTTTTGGTAAAAGATAAATTCCTAAACAACGTTTACGATCACACCCCAGATTATGCAAACGTGGTAGCCTAGTGGGCAAATAGAAATAGAAATAGAAATAGAAATAGAAATAGAAATAGGAATAAAACTGAGCAATTGGGAAGAGGTAGAGCTTCTTTCCAAGGCCAATAATGCTTTACATCGCTATATGGCGGAGGCCGCTCAGAAAAGTTACACTAGCTAAAATAGATCATGTTCAAAGCTGCCTTCACTGAGGACAATACCAACAACGGCACTCAATGCCAATCCCCACGTTGCGCCTGTAGACATAACTGCTAAATGCTTAGCGGCGAAGATTACTATTAGACTTAGGGAAGCTGGATTTATGAGTGGCAGAATCGTCGAAACCTGTAAAGCACGTGAGCTTCGCAGATAGAGTAGAGAGGTTCTCCTTACCCTAATTACGATCGATTGCTAGTCGGTTGCTCGATGTTCTCTTGCACTTTGGCATTGGACCTATGGACCTTCAGTGAGCTTGACAGGCGCTGGCCAATAACCGGAACTTGTGTGACTGCAAGAATCCTCTGCTTCAAAGTGAACCTCAATAGATCCGTCAATCTACTTCTACTTAGTAAAGTCAATCTCGCAAGTACTGAAAATTTTCTGACTGGACACTGTCCATTAAGTGCGGTACGACTTTTCGGACGGTCTTTGCCAATGCTGTATGGAGGAAGGCGAGAGCAAATCGTCTTGTCACTTTCTCCTCTATTGACCAGCTATTGTCAGACTGAGATTAAAATAACTCGTCGACACACTTTCGGAGAACTTAGGGAAGTAGCCATAATTGATATTAATATTTTTAATAAAATTATGGTAAGCTTAAAACGTTTCGTCGATCCATGAAGTGATGCACTTTAAGCAATGTTTGCGTAACACAAAGAACAAATATTTATCCAAGCAAGATCTGTCGAATTTTGGATCAACCTTATGACGAAAGCTTACCTAACCTATCCTCAGATCGCAAAATTCGAATGGACTCTGCTTAGCGTCATTGAGAGAGAGAGAGAGAGAGAGAGAGAGGGCCTTAGAGTCGCATTCGGTATTTTTATACCACGGACGAAGTCATCGAACATTTGATTGATTTGATTTGAAAATATAGATTATTTGAATCCTGCTTTCAAAATCAAAACCAATTACTCGTTTTGGTGTTTCGAATCAATACAAAGGTTCTTCTTGCTCCTGTTACATGCTTAGAACGGAAGGTTTCATTGGCTGAGAAGACAAATCAATTGACACTCATCTCCAAAGATGTGTATGAATATCCGAATTTCTTTCCTATACTATATGTATGTATAATGAATTTATGTACATATATATGAATAAGAAATATGTATTTTGGCAATTCACAAAAACATTTAGTAAATATTTGCAGACGCATAAATTCAGAAACGTGCAATAAATAAATATCTCTCAAATGATCCTTTTTAAATTGACAAATGAAATATTGCCAAATAAATTTTATAAATTCAAAACGTATAACCTAAAAAAATGGCAAAACCGAAAAAAACATAATTTCGCCTCAAAACAGAAAACCAACAGAATTCCAATTAAGCGACCCAACAACAAATCATTACTTGTTTTTGTTGTTGCTTTTCAATTGGCAGTTAAACGCTTTCAGCATCGATTTGGCTACAACCAGCGATAGATTAGCAGCAGCAAAGCAATTAATTGCTTCCCTTCTCTCCTCTGTCCTCTCTGCTCGCTTCCTTCTCTATTTTTTAACATTTTCTTTCGTTTTTATTTCTTTTCGCTGTTTTCGGTTGTCGAATATATTGAAATTCAGTCAGCGTAACGCCAGCCGCATAATTATGTGTAGCCTGTAATTACTCAATATTAGATGTTAACCAGGGGAAAAATTAATTAAAATAAACCAATAAGCTTATCAGAAGGCAAAAAAATAATTAGAATTGAATGACTTGAGTATAGTGCTTTATATGCTCGGCTCTTAACCTCAAAATTTTGTATAAATTCTTGTTTCAAAAAGCGTTAATGACAACTGAAGTATTTTGATGAAGAATATGGTTTAGTTGTTGTTGTTGTAGTGACAGAATTCCGCCGAGTTGAGATTCCTTGGCCGGATAAAAGTCCGGGTCCGTTCCGGTTATTTTGACCCGACTGTTGTGGGAACGGACTATGGGTTTGTTCCTTACGGTTGGTTGGTTGGCTAAAAAGGAAGAAGCATGGGCGCCAGACCGTAGTCGGTCGAACTTAGATCTTTATTAAGCTCTCTTGGCTCACGAGATGTAACCAAATTAAGCCTTTTTCAGCAACTCTGTAGATTTGGTTAGGACTATTTTCAAAACAAAAAACTTGATTTCAATCCCAGCTGCCCAATGTCTCTTAGGTTGGAGCATTAAGAGTCGTTGAATATTTCTGGTCTCATACGGCTGAAGGCTAGGCTAGTTTCAGCGTCTCGTCATCCTCCATAATTGCTTTGTATTGCATCGACCCCACTTTTATTACGTACTGAAGATGTGATCTTAAGGGTGGGAGTTCTATGATGAACCCTGCAATGTTGCTCATCCTCTAGCTTCCTTTGAACTAATAGCTGGAGCTTTTTAGTCTGTCCTTCATCAACACTACTCCAAAGAAACTTGTTGGTATGCCCATGCTGTGTTTCAACATCTAAAGTGTTTCTCTAGGGTTTGTTCTTTATATTGATTAGCAGTTTTTTTAAAAGTAATGTCGCGCAAAACACTATATATAATCGGTAGAGTGAAGAACTGGACATATCATCTTAAAAAAGTCGGGCAGTTATTGAGTTTTGTTGAGCCAGAAGCAAGACGAGATTTCGGTATTCCAGATATTCTATTGTAGACGAGATCCCAGGTGTCCGAACTTTCGAGACGTAACCAAATTAATTACTTGAGTTTTTGTTGCGCCAGATGCAAGATAAGACCTCGGGCAGTCTTTAACTGTACGAGAACTTGACGAGATTAGAAGAACTGTCAGGTCACCGAATGAAGCATTTCGATGGAACTTAAGCACAGAGTGTGCCTCTGTGTTGTTGTTGAGTAGGATATATGGTATCCACATAAGAAGGCAATAAAGTTCATAGAATATGTCTGCTAAGTTCCATGTGTCATATAATCCAAAGATCCGGCGAAAAGTCTATGAGTATGCTAAGACTGAGCGCATTTGTTGAAAAAGACAGTAAAAACTCGAAGATTGGGACTGTGCCGCCGAGCTCAAGGCTACAGGGCTTTTAAGATTTAAACGTATTTTCAAAAGGCCTGTTAAAGTTAAAGTCAATGCTCTTGAACTGCAATGGTCTTCATTTAACTCAGAAATTCATTGAGAAAATTAGTCTACAAACCAAAATACATTGACATTTGGCCAACCAAAGTGTTTCGTGTTACACACACACTCATCCGCGCTCCCCAAAAGTTCTAAACAAATCACATATTCAACATAACTACCGTTAACAATTCTAATGTCTGTTACCGAATTTAATTTCCGTGGAAATTTCGTAATACAAAATTGAAATTAATCAAAGTTCAAACAATTCCAGCTAAACAAATTTCCAAATCAAAAGTAAACTCACGTTTGCACACCATTAGCCGCACCATTCAATTCACATCAATCGAATTCAATCCAGTTCAACTCAATTGTCTAACCGTCTAACAAACCGAACCAACGCAGCACAAAAGCAGCGGCAGCGAACGTACGCCCGCGCGCAACCAACTGGCAGAACGGATAGCGAGCGACGGCCGCAGCAGTTCTTCCCTTCCCACACTCACGCGACATCGCTGAAACTATGAAATACTGACGCTCGAAGCACCGCAGCGGGTCTCACTTGTAGGGCAATGAATGAGTGCGACAACTTATTGGCGTGCTGGGGATGGCCTCAGCGGCCAACGTACGATATGTCAACAGGAGCAGCGAGTCGAGCACCGATGCGAGCGTGACAGCGCGGTAGGGCTATGCGGTCAAGCAGCGACGAAGGTGTCTATGCGCTGCCAAAGCGAAAGCAAGAGCAAAAACCTCAAAAAACCAAAAACAAAAAACAAAAAATCGAAAAGACAGCCAGGCTGTGCCCCAACACGTACTCGTGCCACCGAATTTCCATGCAAACAAACGCTTTGGATTGTCATCGATCGTTGGGTAAATATGCTCGCAGCGCTGGACGCTGACTAGATTTTAGATTTTCAAGCTGCTATCGAGGCAATTGGCTGTGGACGGTGCGGCGACCGCCGCATATTGTGGCGCGCACTTGTAGTTGTTGTTGGTGTTGCATTGTTGGCGTGACGCACCGCTGTCAGCGTTTTTGTTGGGTTGGCGGTTGACGTTAAGCGACGACAAAATCAATTTCAAATAAATCACATATGCGACATTCCCAACGTGCCATGGCTACAACAACAACAGCAGCAGCACTGCCAAAGCAATAGAACAACAAAGGAATATTTTCGGACTCAATTAATGCAAACAAGTTGTGTTGCAGGTGGCGGTGGCGCTGCCGGTGCCAGTGGTGGAGGACGAAACCAATTGATTTGTTGCCATATCCAAAGTGTCAAATAGTGTTGCTCTGACAGCGAGCGCAGCTCGTGAATGGAAATTCGGTTGCAAAAGTTGGAAAACCCATTGCTATGGTGAGTATATAAATTAGTTCAACTATACCGTTAGCAGGTAGTTTGCTGCAACGTTTGTGTGAATTTATAGTTGCTTTCTTTTTAGAGAGACAGCAGGCAATCAAAGGCTTCTAGAGCTATTATGATCCTGTTTTTATATTTTCAACGAGGAAAGTTGATTGACAATGGCATAAAAGTAGGCTAAGCAAAGGTCACGAAGCTCCTGCTCAGGTCTTCAGACTAGACAAAATTCGCACTCAGTAGGGACCCTTGGTTAATATCTGCTAACAACACAGCTTTTCAGAAAACGCAAAACGTCTCTACGCGTACCGGCTCTGCGGGCGAGTAACCAAACCTCGGCTAACTGGTGGCACCAAACATGCATGACAACAATAACAAAGATAGCAACAACAACAAATAACACCACAGCGACTAATCCTTCGGTAAGGACAACAGTCATTACACGTATTGAATCCCTATAATGGAATCCGATGAGGGCGAAATTCTCGCCTCCAGTAAAGAGACGGTAAAGAGTACTACCAGTTGTACCAACCAAAGTACGTCAGAAGCAACAGGAGTAAAAAAAGAAGGTACCAGGCAAAGTACCGAGAACCTAAACATCGAACCATCCACCTCCAAAACGGTCATGAGTACCAACCAAAGCACACTAACTGCCAAAGGAGAAGTACCGCGCAAAGAGTGTAAAATGTCTCAATTTGAACTGAGGAAAAGCCGGTATCAGAGGGCAGATTTCGTAACAACAGATCAGGCTGCTACCTCGGTTAGTAAAAAACAGTAAGACTTCCTTATTGCCAGATTGCTTCAGCGAATGTAAGATACATATGTCAAAGTTATTGCAGAGAGCTTAGTCCTCCAAGAATCCATATACATATTTCCAGATTCAAGTTCAAATGAACGAGACACTGGACATTTAGGAAGTTGAAAAAGTTGACCTGAAAAGAGTAAACTCGCTCCCTCTCTCCCTCTTTGCCAGTTCTAGACAGACATCGTGATTTAATTAAATAAAGTTCCAGTAAACTAACTTATACTATGCAGGGTAGTAAGCCTCAGAGAACACTCATTCTAATTCATTTGCAGGACATAAATTTTGGGAAATTTTAATATTGAAATAAGCCTTCAATAAACCCCACATTAGAGCCTCCAAATGAGCCTATCATGATTCGTAAGAAGACATTCTCAAATGACAGTCAAATGAGGAGAAATCTTTCACGCAACAGCAAGCATTTAGGTTAACCTCTGTTAGTGGCATGGGCACTCGCGACCCCCTTCACGTGTCAGAAAATTTGAGTGTGTGGAAAATGCTGAAGTAAATAATGTCATCACTTTTATGACACAACATGCATATGCGTGACCTCCAACCATACAGACAACAGAGCCTCACTTTTCAGCACAGCGTATCTTGCCACTTTCGACAAACACCGCGAATTTCGTCACTTTT
This sequence comes from Bactrocera zonata, assembly GCA_037783105.1. NCBI lineage: Eukaryota > Metazoa > Arthropoda > Insecta > Diptera > Tephritidae > Bactrocera > Bactrocera zonata. The sequence continues at coordinate 255,532 of JBAWJQ010000396.1, forward strand.
CCTGGTGAATAAAAACAGCAAATACAAATAGATTGTCTTCGCCGCTTTATTGGATTTCTTGTGGTGAAAAAAACCTAAGAATTATGACACATTGGCGCCAATATGAGCAATTGACATGCAAATCTAATAAATGCATGACGGCAAAGAGCAAGAGCGCATGTCGCTGACAGTTGGATAAAGGCGTGTGCGGCGGGCGCTGAGAATCCTATGTGTTTCTGACGTTGCTGAGTGTCAAAGGCGATTGTGTGTGTTTTGAGTTATGATACTTCTATCTATTATTAAGCAATCAGCGTGCGGCGACACAAAATAACAGCACAACAATAGCAACAACAAGCCGATATTCGTCCAATGGCATTTCAAAAGACTTGCCGACATCAAAATTGATTTCAGCTTTCAGTCTTTACAATGAGCTTAAAGCCATTAAACATGTATTTATTATTTCAGCACATGTGTTTGTATGAGTATGAGTGTGTGTGTGCGCTCTTGTCGTGTTCCATATTGTTGCATGAAAATCAAGGGTGCGGCAGTGTGTATTTGTTTTTGTCCAATATAAAAGCAATTAAATGTAAAAATACAAAAAATCAAGCACCATAAAAGCAAACACTTTATTTAATTACGATTGGACAATAACAACAAAAACACTCACGCGTGTATGTGCGTATGTGTGTTTGTGTGCGGGCACAAATTGCCGTCAAAATCAATTACCAGCAATAATGCAATAGGCATTTTTATGGTGTAATGATTATTATTGAAGCGCACCGCATGATGAATGGCCGCGAAATCACTTGTTTGTTGTTCTTGTTTTGCGGGAAATTTAAGTGCGGTTTAAAGCAAAAATAATATTATGGCAAATTGCAAAGGTCATAAAGTGATGTTTCCAGCAATTTGTGCTTTGTGCTTGAAAAAATGCGCAAATGTTTGCAATGTGGCGCAAAGGAAATCTGATTTTCTGCGGAATTCAGCTGGAATGTGAAGTTTACTTTTTCCCTTTTTTTGTGCGCTTCGAACACTTTTCTCCTTAACCAACTAACCTACTTTGTTTTTGATGCCTGCTGTTGCGTCCATTGCAGCGCAAACTTAGGCTAAGGACATAGTGGCGCGAGAAACAGCGCGTTACGGAACGAAATCCTACAAAAAAATTTCTTTACCTATATTTATGGACTTCTCGTCTCTCATCTTCTATACATTTTTATACCCTCGCAACATGTTGCTACAGTAAAGAATGGTTTTGTTCAACTAACGATTGTTTGTATCATCTAGAAATCATCGAGTTAGATATAGGGTTAGGTTAAGTTAAGTTAATCTGATAGGCAAATAACCCACGCATAGGTCAGTTTTGGTACTTGGCGATACCAGATTGAGTTCAGAAGCGATCCTTTAGGCTGCCTGCGTTTGACGCGAATTTTAACAAACTCTGCGGCCCCACTATCGCTACCTTCTCAAGTGAATCATACCATAGAAATCCCTGGTGCTTACAGCGTAGTCTTGCCAATGCGGGACATGTGCACAAGAGATGCTCTGTTATTTCCCTGGTGCTCTGTTCTAGACATTTCCAGCAGTCTTCTCGATATGCCAGCCCCCTTCTGTGGGCGCGAGTCGCCACCAAACACCAGACCAGACCAGTTAGATTTCCCATCACATTACTACAGTCTCTTCTATAAGTGCCAATAGAATTTTGTGTACTTCCGATCTGCCGTTCTGCACATGACTTTTGCAGTTTTGCAGCCCGCTAGCCCGTTCCATCGGGTTTCGATTTTCTGTACTTGGAAATCTCGTCCACTATTTTATTGTCCTCTATGTCTTCGTGGTCCGGAACCCAGTAGAAGTAAAGTCACTTACTTCTGGCAACACTTTCCACTGCTGCCATACTTTCCAAGGCACTTCTGGCCGATATGCGTTACAAGGTTACTGCCTTGGTTGCTGCTTGGCTGTCTACGTAGATGTTGACTCTGGAATTGTCTGCAGGTACATTAGGGGCCAGCTCCACGGCTTCCGCAATAGCAGAGACCTTAGCTTGAAATATACTTCAGTAGTCCAGCAACTTCAAAGGTTGCCTTATGCCTAACTCTGGACAGTAAATTCCCGCACCAACTCCATCGTCCATTTTCGAGCCATCCGTATAGATCAGATAGTGTGGCGCGTGGCTAACATACCTTTACGCCACGCATATTGTTCTATGTTTATTTTGAACCTTCTTTCCCAGTTGAAAGGTGGTGTCATATGGTCGGTGTTTTTCCAACCGTCATCACTCACCGAGTTATGCCCAATCGTTCTATATGTAAATTCTTCTGCAGCCAATATTCATTCCCCCGATTTTGCTGCGCAGTTTTCAGGGAAGAGATCTATAGGTGGCAGGTTTAGTACCAGTTCAAGAGAAGCCGATGCAGTTGTTCTTACAGCTCTCGTTATGCACAGCGCAGCGAGCCTCTGAACCTTTCCCGTTGGCTTTGGGTAGGTGGATTTCTGTAAGCCTGTTCACCATACTACTGCACCGTAGAGCAGCATTTATCTATCTGTGTAGTACCAGTGTATGGGAGAGGGAGAGAGCCCCCAAGTTGTGCCGAGCATCTGCCTATACGCATATAAATCATGGCTTTCTTCACTCTGTTTTCCACGTTATGCTTCCACCGCAGTTTGCAATCTAAGATTGAAAAATAGACTTTTCTTCACCAATATCGCTGATCTCACCTTGTTAATAACGCTCGGTGTGTATTTTGTGTAATTCTGTGACTTCAGCCCAGCGACAACGTAACCCGAAGCAATCCATGGTTTCTGGAAGCGATGTATCGTAATAAAACTCTGCACAAATAGTGCGCTTTAAGTAGGCCAGCCTATAGTATGATGAAAAATTGCCAAATCGGACCAAACCAAGCTCTCTGATACCGAATAAGTGTATCGAAGTTCCAATTTCAAACTTCTTATCGAAAATATTCATCAATCTTTGAGATATATTAAAGAAATTCGTAGAGACTGCATATAGCTAACAAACCATATGCACCTAAGAGAGACTAGACCAGCTTTCATCCTTACCAGCTGTCAGTTACAATCCAACTTAGCCCTACCTTACTTGCTATAACCTATAACCGCTTTTTTGTCCGCTCACTATGTGCACAGCCTTACATTTTCTTCCTCAGTTTAGAGGAATCCTATAAATATTTGTTTCTTCCACAGCTGAGAAACTGTGTTTGCTACAACAAAACTGCAGCGGTCCTCCGTAGAATGGTATGAAAACCAAGCGATCTCCTGTAATTGCAGGCAGTTGACAGCAGCTTTTGCGTGTAATCACGAGCGAAACGTCAAACAACACGAATTGTCAACAGTGACAGCAGATGAGCGAGAAACAACAAAAAATAAAATGAAGTAAACAAAGAAACACACAGTACATTGAACCAAGTGAAAACAGAGGAGTCCGAGCTGGCAGGCTAAAAACTAAAAATAAATGAAAGAGCTGCGAATGTTGCATGAAAAATAATTAAAAAAAAAAATTAAAAATAATTGAAAAAAACACTTTAGAAGAAAGTGACAAAAAAAAACTTGAGAACGAAGTGACAAAAAACAGAAAAATAAGAAAAAATTCGCTTTAGTGGACAAAACTGTGAAAAAATGCCAAAAAGTAGCAACAAATCAAACGGAGAAAGCTGCAATGAAGCACAAAGGTAGAAACAAACAAACCTGGACACAGAATGCAGAGCACAAAGTCAGCAAAAAATAAAATTCATCGAAGGAAGCAGAACATTTCCACCTGAAAATTACACGCCAAACAGTTAAAAGCAAACTTTAAATTCAGCGTCTCACTTGTGCCCCAAAGAAAAACAGAGTCTTAATAAAAGACGGTGGTAAATATAATTGTTTAAGCATGGACCGAGTCAATATTGTTACAGCGACAATAAAGTCAACAATGCCAAAAATAACAATAAAAACATAACAATGTTGCGTCAGTCCAAAATTTACTTTGCAGGTAAATAAAGTTCAGCTTTTCTTTTGGGGGAACACGCAGCAGCTGCAACGCACACCCTAAGTGGCACAAGATAAATTTCATTTGAGTCCACAAAGCAAACAGTGCCAACAATAGACGGTACAGTGGTGGCTTTCGCACTTTGCAGTTAATAGGTGCTTCCTGTCCGGAGAGGCAGAAATTGTGAGGAGAAATTGTTAGGCGTAAAATATGAGCGATAAGAGAAAGATATTTCTTTTACAGTAAGAGGAAGCATCGAAGGCTGGAGTGCGGAACTTTAATCCACTAAACCTAGATCCCAACTCATATCTCTCCCACTGAACCCTCGGATTAAGTATCACTTCATAGGAAGAGAAAGATACGCGTTTTAGTGATTGTAGAAGTTGAAAGTATCGATGTGATTCTGAGAATAAGGAATTGTGGACTAGGTTACAGTGTGATTTCAGCGTATGAGATTAAATCCCTTTTAGAGGAGGATTGTTTAGGAAGACTGAACCGCCTATCAATTTGCAACCGGATACAACTACTCTGGGTGCCGGGCCATAAAACGGTAGCCGGCAATGACCTCGCCAAGGCGGGCTGCTGCACTCTGCGGCAGCGACCCTAATGATGGGGCCAGAATCATGTATTGCAGATGGGTTCACACTTTCAAGGAGCTGCTCTACGCGGAGGAGAAAGTGAGGAGAGAATATAACCTCGTAGGGTATAAAGAAATGATCAACCTCTTTCGAGACAAAATCCTGGTCGCGCTCTATACAGGGCACCACAGGCTCAGGAAACACTTTTCCAATATTAGCGTAGTCTCTTGCACAAGCTGCTGGTTCTGCGACGTGGGACAGGAAGCCCCATAACACCTGACTCTGGATTGCTCAGCAATTTGCAGAAGCAGGCTCAAGGTCCTAGGTTTCATCTGCGTGGACAAGGATCACATCCCCTCCCACGCGCCTAGCAAGTTCCTGGAATTGTTTAGGATACTGAACCTTGGTTACCATATATGATATAAGGAAGGGCCGTGGGTCGTAGCGCAAGCCTCAATTTTTACTACATATCTATCTGCATAAAAATTCTCTAAAAGAGAAACGAGTATGATGCGTTCATGATTTAGAGCCAATTCTTTTGCAGATTCCACCTTAAATTAAAGCCACTGAATTAGCTAGCTATTAATTAATCATAATATTATGCGGAGCACATTTATAGTTGGAGTTTCTTTGTGTGGCCCTGGGAATTTTTTCAAAGTAGTGTTCTGAAACAGATTAAATTCTCAGCTAAACGGAACTGTAACTGACATACCCAAAGTATTCTTGGCATAAAATCTGCCTTCTATCATCTTACCGGTCCAATTCCGTAAGCTGTGTCTACGCCAATTAGGAAGAAGAAGAATCCCTCGGTTATGAATTTCATAAACACAAAATTTGTCTCTAACAAGCGCTAAAGCAGTAACACCAGGACGTCTTAGTCATACACCGTTGTTCTCCAAACTCTCCCAGCTTGCGTCTTTGAACAAAAAAAAAAAAATTTTTAATCTCCGACAATCTCACGAAAATGACATACAGTTACCGTAAGTATTCTCTAATGAATTGTCAAAATTTCATTTAAGCGATAAAAGCCAAACTGAAGCATTCACTGCTTCGTGCTCTCCTACTTTGCCAGCGCGCCCACAACTCACCAGCATTTTCACACAATCGAACTGCCTTGGAAGTCGAGTCGCGTTCGTGGCTGCACAGAGGGCTACATTGGTTAACGATTACAATCAAATTAATGATAATTATTGTTGTTACAGAAAAAACACATTACAGCCAAGAATAAACAATAAACACTCGACAAATATCGTAGTTATGCAAATAGACAGCCGTTTATCAGCGCAGTGGAAATAAATCAGCTGTCTCGAAGACTTTATTTAACCCAATTTGAATACGAAATGCCAAGAAAGCACACGCACGCACACACCCACAGTCGCAGAGCACTTGAACGCTCCCCAAATACCGCCGGGAGGTTGGTGTAGGAAGTGCGCGCTTTGTTCGGCTCATTTCCTATTCAAGTGCCACACAACAACAAGGCAAATGTCTGCACTGCTTTTCTTTTTTCGTAAATTAGTTACACACAAAGCGAAGTAAATGGAAAAACGAAAAAAATAAATCAAATAAATATTATTGCAACAACAACAGCGAACACAAGGCACATACACGTACACATGTCAAGCAGCGCGCGAGCAAGTAGCGTAAATAAACAATGTTAACATGGTAAACTTGGTAAACAGCGCTAAGGTTAAGATGCAACATTGTTGGCAACGCCACGCTGAACAATCGCCGATACACACCGATCTACAGATTGAATGTGCGCAGCGCCGCGATATGAGCGCGAAGCGGGCACAGCGGATATCAAGTGCGCGCTGAAGAGCGCAGTGCCCAACGCTTAGCTGCAGTGGCAACGAGACAATGTGGTGCGCAGCAACAACAAAAAACGGTTGCATGCGCACTTAACGGGCAGCTATTTGATACTTGGTCCGCTACTTGGTACTTGGTTCGCACTGGCTGGCGGCTACCAGCCTACGCAATTATGATTAATCGCCGTTGTTGTGACTGGGAAGCGGCGGCTGCGCGCCGGTAGTCCGTGTGGTGAAAGGCGTCCGCCAAGTAATGCATCATTTACGTAGGTGCAACAATCTTGAATGTTTTGTAAATAGTTGGACGGATACTTTTTGGGCACTCAAGTGCATTCGCTTCGAATTATCGTGCCACGGCAGGTTTGTGGATAAGTCATCGTAAGACTGTGTACTGTGCGCAGTAAGGACAATGGGCTCATGCGCAAACTTCACTTTTTTGGCGATAAATTAACGCCGATTTAGCAGTGGTTTCTGCTGGTTGTGGTTATGAGCGTGAAGTGGGTTTGTGCATTTAAATAAATGAGTGAGATAAGTAATGAGGTGAAAGCGCAGTGAATTATTCGATATTGCGAAGGAAATGAGGAAAGAGACACAGAACAGAAATATTAAGTTCAAGATTTTCGACTGCTTGTCTGACTGAATTTAGCTTTTCCTTTATTAATATTAAATATGTTGACGTATGCTATGCTCTCGTAAAACCGCCAGTCTTTCACCTGAAGGAAAGAGTCTGCAGCAGGAATTCAAGGATGGACGATTGAGTCTCCATAGAATATTGTCCTTAGGGTACCAAAATTTGGTATCCCAGCGAAATTCATACGGGTCGCAGAATGACGTTGAACATAACCAACAGCTCCGTTAAAATCGAGAAGAACCCGTCCCATACCGAACGCAGTAGCACTGCCGTCTCTAGACGATCAATATCATTGGGGTCATAGGCCTCAACAACAGAACCACAACCCTTTTCGAGCCTAAAAAAGAAGCAAAAGAGGTCTTGTGATGATAGAGGGAAAGACAAAATAACTAGACCCCAGAGAAAAATGTTAATCGCGTTTTGGGAAATATGTCACTGTTGCTAGCTTAAATTAATACCAGCAACAATTGGAGCCTGGACAAAAATAACTTTTGTCAACAGGTGCTACTTTGAGATCGGACCGGACCAGATTCCTTTCTCGACGAACAAAAATTACGCCCTTTCGATAAAGACACGAGATGGGAAAGCACTTGGAGCATTCAAGAGCTGTCCTTTTCAAGATCTTTGGTGCCGTCCGACCGGCCTCGCAACGATTAAGATCCAGCAAGAAAGTCCTTTAACTCGAGACCCATGGATGGACAAGAGAAGCAAGGCCGCCCACGCATACAATGGAAAGACCAAGTGCATGGCGACCTGTCTAAATTTGGGAGCAAATGATAGAGACAACTGGCAAAATTTTGGGTTCTCAGCCCAGATGGACCGACATTTATAGTGCCAAAGGCGGCAAAAATGTTATCCTGGGGGAAGGCATACTGTATGCACTCGAACTACAGGCAGGTTTCAAGTTCTTCTTCTTCTTCTTAATTGGCGGGACACCGCTTACGCGATTATAGCCGAGTTTCAAGTTCTTGCTGTACTCTAGTTGGAGAAAATACCCTAGTCGAGGACAGGTCTTGCTTTTGTTCCAAACAGTCATTATATTGTCTCCTTCACAAGTTTTCTGGTCTTACTCTACGATTTTTGTACCATTGTAACGAAAAGTCTGAGTTATAAATCTGTCGAATTATTGTGTTTAATATACTGGAGACATACTAGCTCTGTAAGTTTCGTGAATCTTTTTTCTTCTTAAAGAATTTCGCAGAACACTTAATTTAACATTTCTCATCATCCTCTATTTGACATTTTATCAGACACATTTCCCAGTAACCAGAATCACAGTAAAAGCTTTCAAGATACGTAACCATATGGCATGTGACATAATATTTAACAGTTTCTCGCTAAACCATTGTAACCGCAGTAATACGAACATTGTAGCTCAGACATCTCGCATGGCAAATATAAGTTATTGGAGTCGCTGACAAGCAAGACGCCGCAATCAATGGCATGTACCTCATATTCTGCGAAAAGAGAGCTGTGTAAAAAAATGCGAAATGTTTTCGTGTGACAGTTTCTAATTTGTCAAATGTCAAATGGCAAATGGCATCAGCGCTGAGTGATGAAGCGGCAAAAAGCGGTCACAGTTGCGACCACAACCTTGTAGATTAATAAAATACATACGAAAATGTGCTCGAGTAAGGGACAAATGAGAGCGAATGACAGTTGAGTGAGGGCGTATGAGCTGGTGAATACAACCCTGTCTACGTTGACATTTAATGAGTGCCGTTGTACGGTAAACGCCTACCAAACGCCTGCGCAAATTAAATGTCCAGCATATTTTTGCATTAAATTGACCTCAAGTCAGATGCCCAAGCGCGCATAACGGCTAGGAAAGTAAAGAGCGAAGTAGTAAAAATGGAAGAGGTTTGAGTGCAAAATCAATACGCAGGTAAAGTATATATAGGTACATAATAGATAGATGCGGTAAGGGTGTAAATTATGTAGACAATAATGACTTTTTTGTTCTTGTCTATTAGGTCAAGGGTAAATGAAATGTTCTTGTAATGTGTTAATGGAATCGACGTGCAATTATTTATGAGCGCAAAGTAAGTGTAATGAGTGTAATGTGTGGACATTAATTTTTTCACATCATTGCGTCTATTGCTTGGAAGGTGGAGAGTGGGAATTAGTGGATTTCATACACAAGTGAATGTGAGAATTTATTGAAAGGGATATTGATATTTTGTGCACTCCAGAGCTATTTGATTTTCAAAGGGAAGGGAGTGATGGAATCACCCGAGGAAATAGTTAGAGATCACTTCCACTGGCAAAATATCATCTGTCAGTGAAGTAGCAAAAAATAATCCCATGGACTGTGAGTGTTTTATAAGGATGACTTGAAATTTATAAAACTAAGTGTCTTAAGTACAGCCATCCAAGGAAAGTCGTCACTCTGGTTAAGGTTTTATATAAAAATTGTTTGCCTTAAAGTCTAGTTTGCACGAAATGACTTCTCTTCTTTATTTTCTTGATTAAAGCGTTCTGGGATCAGAATTATCGCGATTACCAGAGTAAGTCTGGCTGGGCCCCATTTTTCCTGCCAGACCTAAGAGGTCCTGACATATAGATGTCGCTACTAGATTTTTAGTTAGGCCCAACCTTCACTAATTTGAGAATTGTAGCAAAGCCCCTGGCTTGTTAACGAGTTTCTGGAGACTGTTCCAAGAAATTCTGCCATCAAGGATTGGTATCCTAAGGTTAGACTTGATGAAATGAGCAACGAAAACGGCGAACGCAGTGGACTCCCAAAAGACGTTTTACCGACGAAAATATTAAAAAAAATACCACAAAATGTTATGGGATGAGCATAAAGTGAAGTTTGAAATACCAAGCACGTCGTCATTAACATTATCATTTGACCAAAACAACGACGGCTTCATGTTTAGGAGTAGAATTGGCATCAATGAGTGAAACATGGCTCCATCATTTCTTCCGAGTGAAATGCACACGATGAACCCACTCCCAAAGCTTGGAAAAACCAAACAGTCGGCTGGCGAAGTTCTGGCGTCTGTATTTTGGGATGCGCATGGAATTATTTTTATAGAAGGAAGGAAGGAAGAAAGGAAAATCAACAGCGACTATCAGATAGCTTAATTGGATCGTAAGAAGAACGAAATCGCCGAGGAACGGCCGCATTTGAAGAAAAGAAAGTGCTGTTTCACCAATCTAATGCACCGTGTGAATGAAAACGATGGCGAAAAACCATGAATTGGACTTGGGAGCGCTTCCGCATTCACTGCATTCTCTGGATCTAGCTTTCAGCGACTATTCCCTGAACTCAGATCTCAAAAGAACATTTGTTGGAAGGAAATTTTTGCCAAATGAAGAAGTGATCACCGAAACTGAGGCCTACTTTGTAGCAAGGAACAAATCCTACTACAAAAATGGTATTGAAAAGTTGGAGGGTCGCTGTAATCAATGCATCGCCCTTTAAGGGAATTATACTAAGTAAAAAAAAATCAAATTTGCCAAAAAAATGTGTTTTCCTATGGTAGGCCAAGGAGTTTACAGGTGAGCTGTTATTCAAATTATTAATTCTGAACTTCTTTACATTCAAGTTGGATATTATTAATATTCACAAAAAATCAAAAAAATCCTGTAATGTTTTTCATCTCATTTATTTTCGAGACACCCTGTACCAGAACTTTGCATACTTTTTTTTGTTATTCCGGCGAAGTACTTCCGAGCAGATATTAAGCGAACAGATAGCTGGCTGACAACGAAAAAGTATTAACCTATGACAACAGCAACAACAGAAATGCCAAATGCACGCAATGATGAATGGACACATACTCGTACAAATACAACAGCAACAATAACAACAGCTTCAACATAATCATGCAATAAGTGCTCGTAATAATAATAAACAACGAACGTCACTTACCGGGAAGACATCAATTTCGATCCACGGCGCTTGCCATACTTGCGAAGCACTGAGCACTCTAGTACAACAACGATTGATGGCAACGAGCGACGGACGCAGGCGACGTTGACGACATTGACAAATGACGAAGTGGACAGTCGAGCGCCAGCACGCCCTACCAACAAATGCACGGCCGAGTGGGGCGGACATACAATATTTTCCACTATGACTACCAAATTGCTATGCCATTTTCCGCGCGCTTTGTTATTGTAATAGCGTCAGAACGAGTAGCTACGGCGACACGACGACACGACGACACGATTTATTCTATTATTTATTTACTTAAATTCGTTTTTTTTGCCACTTTTTGTTTGCATTTTTGCGTTTGCCACACGCCAAATGCCAGTTGCCACTTTGCCACTTGATGGTTGGCTGTTGCCACTTTGCCACATGCCACTTGGCGCTTACCGTGGATGAGACGGCTACCCGAGAAGGTTAGCTGCGGCGGTGGCTTTCGCTGGTCTCACCCGCCTCGTTCGCCTCGTTGGCTGCTCGGTTTAATTTAGTATGCAATTTTTTAGTGTCCAACGACATAACTGCCACTGGCGGCGCGGGTGTCGCAGCGTGCGGCAAGACGACACTCACAAGCTTTTCAAGTTGCCAATTCAAATTGCCATTCACCGGCGCTCGCCGCTATCAATGAGCGATTTGAGGCGGAAAAAATTGCAGCAAAAAGCAAACATCAGTTGTTGCTGTGTTTTTGTTGTTTTGTTTTCTTTTTCCTGCTGCCATTGTCTTCTTCCACCGTCTCGTTGTAATTCTAACGACGCTCGGTCGGCGGCCAAGCAGCGCTGCGCGGCGTTTCTCGGAAGCGCCAGTGTCCGTGTCTGCGCTGAAAGCAAATAAATTATGTTGTTAACAAGTTGTCAGCGCGTGTCATCGATAGCTAGTGTGCAGCAACCATTACAACAAAAAACAACAACAACTAGTACTTGCAACATTCGCTACACGGCTAAAGTGTTAATCGCTGTGCTGCGCTATGAAGTCATTAGCGAACAGCAAAAACTGAAAACAACAAATAAAAGTGGTGGGCGTTGCACACACCCACACATGCATACATACATACATACACATGCAGCGCATATTGATTGTTATTAGCTGTGGCCACTTTTGTCCATAACAAATGTGACATTTCGACGACAAATTTGTCCGTGTTGGCGCGTACAATTTTCTAATGGTTACAACTTAATGGCCAGCACTTTATTTGCTCGAAAAATTGTTGCCATCAACTGGTGCAAGAAGCTTGTAAATATTTATTATGAGCGCTCGAAGTGTATGCTAAGCTAATCTACAATTAGATGGACTATTTACTTAAGTCATTCTCAAAATTGATAGATAAAATCTAAATGAACTGAAACTGTGAGAGAGAGAGAGGGAGGGGGAGAGATTTAGTATACTCTAGTATATGTATGTACTATGTCCATATGTATGTCCATATAAATATATGCCATTTTCCAGGAACTCCCTGTTCTCCGACATTGATTAAAATCACCATGCCATCGACAAACACTGTGATGGATTTTCGGCTTAGCTGAGCTGAAGTTGAATATTTTAAGTTACTGTAAGCAACCTAAATAGGACTCGTTTGTCCAAACAGGCTGAGTGGGTATTACATCAAAAATGTCAAAAGTTTTAAGTTGCCGGACTGCAACATTAAGGTTGCCAAATTCGGACAAATAATAAACTAAAGCCAAAAATATCTTTTAATCCTCATAATTTTTAAATCATAGCAAATCAGCGAATTCAGTATGGAAATCTCTCATAAGAAAAATATTTTAAGTATAAGGACGGCTTCGTCACGTCAGATCGAGTGAGCTTCGATGACTTCTCTGATTAAGTTAATCCACCTGACTCGATTCAAAGAAAGTTTCTGACATATTACCGCCGAAAATTTGAAGATTTACTACCATTATTATTTCTAAAAACAATATTCCAATACCTCAATTGACGAACCGAGCTTCAAAGCCGCTACTCACCTGCTGGTGGTACTACAACCAGCTTACTCTGTAGGACGATCTACTGAAGACTTCGGAACAAACTTTACAAAACTAGAACATCTTCTTTAAAGTAACTACAGCTTCGAAGGCTTTAGTATTTTAATTAGTATATTAAACAATTGATCAGGAAATATTTGGACGGACTAATGGCTTCTCAAACACTGTAGCAACTTTCAAGCGCAAATGGCTGTACAAAAGTAGTAATACATCTTGTGCTATCTTCTTCAGCATAGTGACTATATACGATATTAGTCTAGCTGCCCGACGCTCATGACTAAAAGATTAGTGAAGGTATGTCTAGATTCTTAGCTCTAGCCTCTAGTTACTACTTGATTAGACTACTTTGGAAGTCTGGCCACAGCGTTATCAGCGGTAAAGCTATTGAGCTGGCTAGGTCTGGCACTTTAGTTAAACTAACCGCAGATTAGGGACGGCTAGGAGCTCTGCTGACTTCTTGCGGTTCAATACTGTACGATTGGACTTCTAACCAACTCAGGAAGCGTTGGCAAACAACTCGTAACTGTGGAGTTGCAAGGACCTTCCGGCTCAGTCTAAATGGTAAGAGGTCTAATGAGCTTTTCTCCAAGTAAGGTCACCTTTAAACGATTGTAAGAGTTCTAACTGGGGCTCATTCTGAAAAAGTGACCATTTTAATGGCTGACAGCTGAAAAAGTTGCTTGTAAGAAGATAAAATAGAATCAGCTCAAATCTTCCTTCTCGTTTGTCCCGCTTTTTCCAGATCAAGACTACAACACCTCACATCTCATACTTTTTGATATTCAACGTACAGAGCAGTCTAAGTAAGATAATCCGCCTTCTTATGGAGTCAATAATCTAACCTGGACTAACCTAGTGATAACGCTGCGATAAAGCTAACCTGATCAGGTTAGGCTACAAATAAAATTTCTTTGTGGGGTCACTATTTATTAGAGTTTGTAGATTTTTTATATAAAATAGCGAATGCAGGAAATGTTCCCCAGATCAACTTACAACCTTACAATTCGATTGCTTTGCTTACTGATGGTTGTGCAATGGTTTACGTCACTGCTACCACGTTGCGTTACGATGGTTGGTTTGTGTCCAAACTATTTACTGCTAACTGTGTACTTTAGTGGTGGGCAAGAATGGTACATATTTGTTTATTTATTTATTTGTACTAAAAAATTAGTTTGAAGTTTGATTAGAAATACGGAAAGACTTGTTCGACTAGCCAATATATATTTTTTCTCCCCAAAAGACTTAGGGTCTGGTTTCGAACAAGTGCTTTTTATGGTGGAGTATGGAAAAAATCTGAATAATAGTTGCCCGATCTTGTCGATTCCGACAAATCATCAATAGAATACCAAAACGCTCCTAAGTACTAAATTTCATTCGGATATCTTGAAAACTGACGAACAACTGTTTATAGTCCCTAAACAACTTCGCCTTAAAAGTCGCTGGTTCGATCTCTTAGGCAAATTTGGTCAGAATTACCCCTAGAATACTTCTCACGTTTAAATAAATTTTAAATTTTATTCAAAGATATGAAATGAAGAAATTTTTGCTGGCGACTAATAAACTCTTTATTACTCCAAAGAGTCACCATTCAACTCAATACGAGTATATCGATCGCTAGAATGCGTTCTTCTTCCTCCTCAAGAATATCTCCATCCCATCGTCTCACATCCACATGCTCTTCCACCAACTCCGTCACTCACTTGCTTCAATTGGCTGCAGTTAATAGAAAGTTTTATTACAGAATGCTTAATTCACTTAAGTACGTAAGTATTATTTATGCGCGTACTTAGATAAATCCACAATACAATTCCTTGGCTCATTTGCTTGCAATTAACAGTTAAGCGAGCAATGTTAAATTAATGAAAAAGGGGCGCCACACAGCTCTTCGCTGCAGGCGAGGAACGCGAGCTCAACACTTTAATTGTTGGACAGCGTACAAGAATACCAACAACAACAACGGCGAGAGGGCGAATATCTAATACCTCATAAATTTCCGCATCACTTGAGCTCCACTCCGAGGCGCGTAGCGGGCATTGCTAGCAACCAATGCGACCAGCATGTGAGGGACGTAATTAAAAACTATGCATTTCTAGATAGAAACAACACACACACACGCGCATAGCAATAATACGGCATAAGCCGCATAAGACAACGCGCTATTGATAACTGCGAGTGTGTGTGTGACTGTGTTGCGAAGCGCTTGTACGCGTTGGCGTTTACATTGTCTTAAAGATAGCGCGCTACACAGGCTTAATCGGCGCGTTTGTGTGTTGGTTCTTGTTGTTATTGTTGGCTTAGTATTAGTGTGGCCATACCGCGCTATGCACGCATAGTTCCGCCGCCGCCGCCATCAAAGGGTGGCAGTGACAAGAGACTCTACAAAAGCTTTGTGTGCGACACACACTCATACGCGCGCATGCATGTGAAGTCAGCGCTAACAATGGCGGCATTGACAAGCGAAAAAATGCTGTCAATGCAATTTGACATAAGCACATTTTAATCTTGTCAATGAATCTGAATATCAAAATATGTTAAATGGCCACCCGTACGTAAGCGCTGAGCCGCAGCGAAGGCCAGCTACAAGGCGAGCGCATGTGGGAGTGTGTGTGTGTGTGCGCGTCTATGGCTATACGCCTGACTATGACGATGATGAATAATTACGAGTGCAAAGGCAACAAACAACACCACAAGTACACTTGTGTGTATCTGCACACCACGAACAACAACAACAACAACAAAAGCAAAGCGCGCAAAACAGTGGCTGACAAAGGCGAATGCTGCGGCAGCGAAATGTGGCATAAAGGCTAAAGATAGTGTTTAAGCAGCGCGCCGCTAAGCTATCTATGCTATGCTAGTAATAACAAGAGACAACAACAAAACCAACCAAAAACAACATGCATGCACTCGAATAGCTCACCAGTGCAAGCACAGCCAACGCGCGCATAAATTAATTGGGCAAGTTCAACGACTTCGTGTGGTGAGGGAGGCGCAACAAAGCTTAGCGCTGTGTGCACTCGCTTAAGCGCCGCGACCGCTAAACGCTAACAGCAAAGCAAACACAAATCCTGCCGAATCGATTGTGTGGAAATTGATCGGAGTTGACAGCTTCACTCTTCAACTCTCAAGTTGATTGATTTGGCTTTGGCACAAGCCTGCATAGACAATGTGTTTGTGGGCGCTCGGCAGCATAGTTTGCACTAGTTTACGTTTAGCTTAATAGCTGTGCATACTTGGGTCGTGGCATACTCGTACGTTAAGCATCAGAAATGTAATTGAAGTACTGAAGGTCTGGAGTTTACGAGGAAATGCAACTATTTAGGACCGTGGTCGCAGCGTCTGGTTAGTAGCCATCTTAATTAAGTTTACCAGAACTTAACTGACGGAATATATGTGAGCTTTCACATTGCGATGGTAGCGATGACAAAAGCTTTCGCTCAGAAAAGCCACTGCATTATGATCCACGAAGGCCAGAACTAGTAGATGGCTGTTAAATGGCTGGAAAATGCCGCGAGTACAATGAAGATGTGGTAAGATGAAGAAAACCATACAACTATTCTTATCAAGCTTACTCAGCATTACTGGTGAATTGATATGGCTGATCTACTTCTAAGGCGGTTCCATAAACTGAGTTTACTCTATACTAGTAGTTTTCGTCCGAAAAGGTCTTTTCTCTCGAACACAGAGTGCAGAGTGTTAATTTTATCTGTTGAGAAGACACTCTACATCCGAAATTCCTACTGACCACGTAATGCAGGTTCTGTTAGGTGCACCCCCTCTGGTTAAGAAGGGAGTGTGTCATTGTTACGGAATGACTGGATTTCCAATGGTGATGTGGAGAGGGAGGAATATCTAGAGAAAAGGAGGCTTCTAGATGATAGGATCAAGTGTAAGTGGCAAGAACGTTGTGGCAATAGTCCTAGCTGCCGAATGACTTGTGAGTACATTTGGAACGTTGGAATTGTTGAGAACAGCCCAGACTTCAGATTTTGTCTCAGTCTGAGTTTTTTGCTTATGGGTTTAGGCCTCTGAATTCATTTTTACATTAGAGGCAGCTATCTGATTTTTCGGGTGGTTTTTGTGGGGGCGGGGATTAAATTTCCCATAAAGTTTGTAACACCCAGAAACAAACGTCGGAGACCCTATAAGGCTATAGGTACACCAAAGGGTTACTGTATTCATAAAATGTAAATAAAGAGGTCATTGACCTCAAATGTGAAGAAAGGTTGTTGACTTGCCTTAATGTAATCAAAGGTTGTGGACTGGGCTAAATAAAAACAAAATGGTCATTGACTTGATAAAATGTAAAAAAGGATAATTGGCCCTTTAAACCGTAAATAAAGTTGCTTCTTTTTTCTAGAAACTGCTCATTACTCGGAACCGTCGATATCGAAACACCATAAGATATAGGAAAATTACACCTTCGGAACCTAATACGGTGCCATAAATTTAATGGAGATTAAGTCGCTTACTAATTTTTCACCGCTATAAAATGCTAGAAGAGATTATAAAAGGTTATCGAGATTTTCAATAAAATTAATTAATATATTTATATGTATTTTTTTTTTTTGCTTTGCAATTAATTAATATTTATCAATTGCAAGCAAGCTTCATTTTGCGCATATTTTCCGGAAATTTTAATTGAATTCGCCAACTAATTGAGTTTATTGTCTAATTTACAATATATAGGAATCTGCATAAAAATCAAGAACTCGCACAAACACACACACACACACACACACACTTGCATTGAAACTTTTTACTATGCCATGTAAGCAGAGAAGCCTTAACAACAACAAAAACTCGCTGCCACGACTTCACCATGGCGACTGCGACAGCGAGCGGTGACAATCGATGAAAAGAACTTTTGAAGGCGAAATACTTGCACACGCAGCACTCCGAACTGAGCGGAATTGTATGCCAATGGCATCGTTAATTAATTTGCAAGGAATTTCAATAAAAAGCGATCAGGCGAGCGGTGTGAGTTAGAAGAATTGTGCTGGCAATAAAGCAGCAGCGAAGAAAAATGAGAAAAAAACAGACGACGATTTAATTTCTTGTGTGTGAAGCTTAAATGTTTGCTTATATGTGTGTATGTGTGTGCATAATTTACTTTTTTGTGTGTTTGCTACACCTTTTGATGTTGCTTGGCTACTAATTACGCGGAATTATATTAATTGAGCGCATCAAATACGCAAATCACGTGTAACACAAGCACACAAAGACGCCTAAATGTGTATACAGAGGTTTGCGTATCGGCATGGGTAATTTGGGCACAGCTATTGATGGGCGTTTTTGTTAGCAAAGTGATGACTATTGGTAAATAATGTGTGTTGGCAGATGGAAAAAATGGAAGGAAGCAAAATCTGACGTTATTGTAAGACATGTCGACAACTTGTCGGTGGTTTTGACACTGCAAAAGATGAGAGAGGCCGAGAATCTGCTGTTGTATCCTTAACAGAATATATTACGTTTGCCACGAATTTTGTAATAACCAGCAGGAAACAACCGATTCCCTATAAAGTATATACATAGTATATGTATGATCAACTTCCCGAGCTTAGTTGATTTAGTACGTTTGTCAGTATATAGCGAACTAGTCCCTCAGTTTTTGAGATATCGACCTGAAAATTGGCAATCGTCATTTTACTGCAAAAAACTGTTCATTTGTAAGAATAGTCGACATCGGACCACTATAGCATACAGCTGTCATACAAACTGAACAATTGGAATAAGGAGTTTGCAGGGAAAACTTCTTTATTTGACAAGATATCCTTCCGAAATTTGGCATGGGTTATTGTCTAATCCCATGCTGCAAGCTTCGAGGAAATTGCTCAGATCGGTCAAGTATAGCTTATAGCTGCCATATAAACTGATCGATCCAAATCAATATTTTGTATAGAAAACTGTTTATTTTTCGAGATATCATCACGAAGTTTCGCACAAAATACTCCTCAAAAGAGAGCTATATTTTCCGGGTATATTGTTCAGATCGAATTACTATATCATATGGCTGCCATACAAACTGATCAATGAAACTCAAGTTTTTGTATAGAAAACTTTTTTAGTTTACGAGATATCTCCACGAAATTTGGCAAAAATTATTACTCAAGACAACGCTATAATCGCCGTGAAAATTGTTCAGATCGGACTACAATAGCATATAGCTGCCATACAAACAGAACGAACAAAATCAAGGCCTTGTATGGAAACCTTTTTTTATTTATGAGATATCCTCACGAAATTTCGTACAAATTATTATAAAAGGCAATGCTACAATCTCTGAAAAAAATTTTCAGATCGGACTATTATAGCATATAGCTGTCATACAAACTTGAATTCAAGATAAAGAACTTTGTATACTCTTTTTTGCTTTAAAGCAACTGTTAAGGGTATAATAAAGGGTGATTTTTTAAGAGCTTGATAACTTTTTTAAAAAAAAAAAACGCATAAAATTTGCAAAATCTCATCGGTTCTTTATTTGAAACGTTAGATTGGTTCATGACATTTACTTTTTGAAGATAATTTCATTTAAATGTTGACCGCGGCTGCGTCTTAGGTGGTCCATTCGGAAAGTCCAATTTTGGGCAACTTTTTCGAGCATTTCGGCCGGAATAGCCCGAATTTCTTCGGAAATGTTGTCTTCCAAAGCTGGAATAGTTGCTGGCTTATTTCTGTAGACTTTAGACTTGACGTAGCCCCACAAAAAATAGTCTAAAGGCGTTAAATCGCATGATCTTGGTGGCCAACTTACGGGTCCATTTCTTGAGATGAATTGTTGTCCGAAGTTTTCCCTCAAAATGGCCATAGAATCGCGAGCTGTGTGGCATGTAGCGCCATCTTGTTGAAACCACATGTCAACCAAGTTCAGTTCTTCCATTTTTGGCAACAAAAAGTTTGTTAGCATCGAACGATAGCGATCGCCATTCACCGTAACGTTGCGTCCAACAGCATCTTTGAAAAAATACGGTCCAATGATTCCACCAGCGTACAAACCACACCAAACAGTGCATTTTTCGGGATGCATGGGCAGTTCTTGAACGGCTTCTGGTTGCTCTTCACCCCAAATGCGGCAATTTTGCTTATTTACGTAGCCATTCAACCAGAAATGAGCCTCATCGCTCATCGGACACGGACGCGAAACACATTTCGAACCGAACACTGATTTTGGTAATAAAATTCAATGATTTGCAAGCGTTGCTCGTTAGTAAGTCTATTCATGATGAAATGTCAAAGCATACTGAGCATCTTTCTCTTTGACACCATGTCTGACATCCCACGTGATCTGTCAAATACTACTGCATGAAAATCCTAACCTCAAAAAAATCACCCTTTAGCTTCGGTGACGATAACGATTAAATTTTATTGCGAGAGTTACTTTGAAAATTTGTATTAGCAATACAATTGTCCAGTTTACAATTTCTCTACAATATCTTGCAAATTTCTTTCTTAATATTTTCTCTCTTTAAACACCAAACCACAAGTTGAGGGAATTAAGCAAAAAATATGCGTATCTTTCAAGTTTACCTGAGAATCAAAGAATCAAGAGGCGTTTAATAAACAATTAGCTTTTTTGCCTCAACAAACCGCAGCTGACAGCAACTATTCTCGTGCCGGGCAGTCAATCAAAGCCACAGACTTTCGCAAACACACACACACA
Source organism: Bactrocera zonata (assembly GCA_037783105.1). NCBI lineage: Eukaryota > Metazoa > Arthropoda > Insecta > Diptera > Tephritidae > Bactrocera > Bactrocera zonata. The sequence continues at coordinate 276,071 of JBAWJQ010000396.1, forward strand.
GTTGCATATGTAATGTCCACAAACGGATATGCAAATTAATTCGCACCAAAACTGATGCGTACAGTTACACACACATACGCATACTCATACACTTACATATATACACTCATATAATATGCATTTGGCAATGAGTCAGTGTATCATTGCGAAACCGCAAACAAACCATCGGTTGTGGCAAGATCAATTTCATACGTCCCCGTACGACGAACGCTTGACAGGTAGGTCGCGCCACCACCGCTCCCCACCACACACAATCGCAAACAAACAGCACGTTAATGAGCCAACCGACGCAAAGAAGGCACTCCGGCTAATAGCCGACATTGAAGTGGCAAGGTAAGCTGCAAAAAAAAAATATATATTGGCCAAACAATGCAACAAAAGAGCGACCAAAGCGAGCGTGTGGCATGAAACAATGCGACTTCGCATATCGAAATGCCATTGGAGGTGCTTCCCTACAAATACTTTGTAATATCAGTTGCAAGCTGCAGACCAACTGAAATAGGAGAAATCCCAGCAATGCTGAAGTGTATATAACGCATATAAAGCGCGCAGTCGGTAGTGGAAATGCGATATTGGCAGCGCACAGCGCACAGTGGTCAGCAGTGGTATGTGTACCAAGCGGTGATTGAATAAAATGCGAAATTTGCATGGAAATGATCGCCGTTCAGCAGCGAGTGCAATGAAATCGAAAGCCGAAGCCAAAGACTCATTTGCCGTTGCCGTTGATCGTGTGTGACGAGCGGAAGTGCGAAGGGCAGCCTGTCAAGTCAATTTAAGTCAAGTCAAATCAAATCAAGTCAGTCGAAATCAATCGCAGTGGTAGTTGACTAATATGGTTTCTAGCCAAACACAAAGGCACTGACAATGGCTTTACTAACTTGGAAAGGCATAAAAAAATTTGAACTGCCATTTGGTAATATCATACAGCGTGACGCATGCTCTACAAGGTATGCAAATAACTACAATAATGCCTGAAAGAATTACAAAATTATGGTTGGTACTAAATATATATTATATATACAATATATACTTATATAGACCTGCCCAACGCCCTTCACGTGCTTCTAATTCTGTTGTGTACGTCATGATCAACATTTGTCCACGAAGTGATCGTATTTCAAATCTAAGTGGCAAGGTTGGCTGCTTTTGTTAACTTAGTTTAGACAACGAGTTACTTAGTCACACGCCAATACCCCTCAGTGCTAAGGAAATAACCTCAAAAGTTTAGCTGAATATAGAGTTCAAAATACTGTAGATCGCTTTTATAACATCAATTGTGGAAGGTCTTTGTGAAGGTCCAGCACAACTTTAGATAGTTTTTATACGCTGAGCAGGGTATATTAAATTTTCCAAAATATAAGCAAGGGCTCAATGACCTCACTAAGTGTAAAAAAAAGGTTGTGGACTTCGCTAAATGTAACCAAAAAGGCCATTGCCCTTATAAAATGTAAACAAAGGGGTCGATGACCGCGAAAAAATGTAAAGAAAGAGTTCGCTGACCTTATAAAATGTAAACACAGGGGTTATTGATCCCGAATAAATGTAAACCAAGGTGTCAGTAACCCCATATATATAAGGTTGTGGTCTTTGCTAATTATAAAAAAATTGTCCCTCATAAAATGTAAACAAAGGCGTCATTGACCTATAAAAGAAGGTCACTGACTCTATAAAATATAAACAAATTGTAAATTGACCTCTTAAAGTGTAAATAAGGTTGCCAAGATGCATTTTTCCAAGAAAATTTTCATTACTGGGAACTGTCGATTTGAAAACACTATAAGATACAGCTGCCATACAAAGTGATCAGTCAAAATCAAGTACTTTTATATATGTTCCTTACTTCTTTATAAATACCGTTTTCATATCTATATATCGGGAATATCACCTTGCGGCTACTAATTGCCCATAAATTCATCGAGTCTATTTCTGATAACCTCTACTGATTTGAACCGTATTCCAGAGCGTTTTGCATCGACCTAAACAAATGGTAGTCAGAAGGTGCAAAGACTGAGCTATCAGGAGGTTAAGGCAAAATTTATCAGCGAAGGTTTTCCAAAATAATATACTTATAATCGGTCTTGTAACATGAGACCGAGCATTGTCATGATGAAAAGTTATTTCATAGTATCTAGCCGCAAATTTCTGGCGTTTTCTTCAATCCAGTGTATCAATTTGATGACCTATTATGAGTAGGGCTTCCCATTATTGGTGTCATCTGATTTCAGAAGCTCATAGTATGACACGTCCTTCTGACTGTACTAAAAACAGAGCATTATCATGACGGATGGGTTGTTAGCTTTGGCGTTGATTTGGCTGGTTGGCCAGGTTTCATATAATAGAATTTTGCCTTCAGGGTTATTGCAATGGTTTTGTTATTCAGAAAAATGACTTCACTGTAATATTCAAACAACATTTCTGGCAAGCAAAATCGCCTTTCAATGACTCTTGGGTTCAGCTCATATGGATGTGCCTTACCTTTAAACTTTTTTGGCCACCCAGGACGATATTCGCCATCCAAGCCAAAATAACCAGTTTTAAATCGTACAAACCACTTTTAGCACGTTCGCTCGGCATACTCACCATTAACTTCTACTAAAATACAATGATTTTCGGCTGAGGTTTTCTTCAAGTTAAGCCACCTTTTTACAAACTTCACGAATAAAGTTATCTTCTTCTTCACTTGTGTAGACAACGTTTATGCAGTTATAGTAGAGTTAACAACAGCGCGTCAGTCGACTTTTCTCTTCGCTATTTGGCTCCAATCGGAAATACCAAGTGCAGCCAGGACCTTCTCCATCTAATCTCTTCCTTTCCCTTTGTAATACCAGTGGATACTGAATGGAAAATCTTCAAAGCTGGTCTCTCCATTCGGACAACATGACCCAGCCAGCGCAGACGCTGTCTCTTGATTCGCTGAATTATATCAATGTCGCCGCTTATGTCGTACAGCGGACATCGACCCATCGGCTGCGGTATTCGCCGTGGCCAACGCGCAAAATGCCATAAATTTACCATAAAACCCTTCTCTTGAACTCTCCTAATACCGACTCATAAGATGTTACCACTGCCCATGATTTCGGACCATATATCAAGACGTGAATGATGAGGGACTTGTAGAGTTGGCTCTTGGTTCTTCGAGAAAGAACTTCACCTTTCGATTACCTACTTAGTGCAAAGTAGCACCTATTGATAAAAGTGGTTCTAGAGGGTTTATATTTCAGGGTTTTTATTGTTGTTCGTGTTAATACTGGTTCCAAGATAGACGAAATATCTACGACTACGATGTTATAACTGTCGTCAACAGTGATGTGGGAAACAAGTCGCGAATGCGATGACAGGTGATATTTCGTCATATCTTCGTTCATAACCAGACTCATGCGCTACTCCTCCTTATCCAGTCTGGAAGGGAGCCTACTTTATGTAATATAAACTAATACAATTTTTTTTTTTCCATAGGAAATCAATTGCAACCTAGTTAAGGATCCTGCTTCCTTGGAATATATTTGACTCTTCATTTGGCAGACAAAACATATTTTCAAAAACTGCTTCTTTAAGATACATGGCTATTATATTTACTCTATAAAGCAGATCTTTGAAACACTGCAAAGCCTAGAATTCATTATAATTGTTTTTGGATTAACCTTCGGCTTAAAACGAGCCCAAAGAAAATGGAAATAAATGACTTCGAGTATCATAAACATAATTACACACTTGAGCGGCTCATGATAGCATCGCGCCTGCTTGTAAGTACATGGATATGCCTTTAACATTTTACAAGCCATAGCGAATCTCCGCAACATGACGAACCCCATGCAAAGTACGCGTGCGCGCTTAAAGATGCGTGCGTGTGTGTGTGTCAGCACATTATGCGTTCAACTGGTTATGATAATTAACCGCATAAATAATGAAATTTGAACTTCGGTTGTCAGAAATGGTAATTGATTTATGGATTCTAATAAAATATGATAACTCTACTCCGCGCGGCGCGACTCGGCTGCGCTCAGCTTCGCGCAATTGCGCCGCAGCTGGGGCGGCGTGGCGCGGCTCAGAGCGCTGTGGCGTAAAATGCGAAAATAATATTTAATAAAAGCGAAAAATGTGTGTGCTAAAGTGAATGAACAGAGCAAATCTACACATGTGGCATATGTGTGTGTGCGTGTTACGCGTGCGTTGGTGTTTGTTTGTTGCAACAAGCAGCCACAGTTTACAAATAAGCGACACCAAGCGAACGAGGTGGCAGTTTGCCGCTAGGGCTATAACAGCAGTAACAACAACAACAACCATATTTACATACAAATAACAACAACGAGCATATTTCCATGCGAACAACAACAACGCATACATGCACCATAAAATAAACGCAATAAAGCATTTTTATGAGCGAAATGTGGCAAACAAAATATAAAAGTCACACACACACTCACACAAAAGACAGCAGAAAGTGAAGGGAAGCCATGGCAGCGCATAAAATGCCACACTGCTGCCGGCAACTTGCAACACACACACACACATACATGCAACATGTTGTGGACTACGCGCACATAGATCATCTAGTAGAGCAAGCGCTTACAATTGTCCACCGTCCACCACCGTTCGCTTATCCACGCACACCGGACCTTGCCACGGCGCGTCCGCAGCGCAGCGCCTCGCCGCAGCCTTCAATTAATGTTAAAATAAACGCCGAAACATAAATGATGACACTTTTGCATTTGCGCTAATTTTCCTGCTAATAAAGCGTGAAAGCAACCGGCCGAGCGCCGCACAAAGCACTCCGCATAACAGCATAAGTAAGTGAGCGGACAGTCAGCGGCAACGTTGTACACACGGACATGAGGTTGGCTGGGTCCGGCCAGTTGACCAGTGTTACACGCGCGCCGAAGGGACTACACACACACACACACACGCATACTCGTAGGTAAATGTGTTGTTGTTGGGAAGGCAGCAGACACGCTGCCACAACATATGGTGGCGTGGACGCATGGTGTGGCAAATGGACATTGCTAGTCAAGCTGAGTGAGGGCCGGCCAGCCAGCGCTCAGGGACACTCATTCGCGGAAACATGTTCCAGGAAAATTTTACAACGGCACAACATAGTAAATAAATAAAAATATATCAATTGTTGCTGCTATGCTTGTTGCACGTATACTTGCAGCATGCTTTGGTCGTAGGGTTAGCATACAATTATAATTTATGTAGCTACACAGCCGCTGAGGATGCACTCGAACCAAGTGGTAGCCACATAGTCAATTGATGGAACGAGTTGTGGGCACACTTGTGTGGGTACATGCAGAAAAACGCATTGGATTGGGAAATAACGCGTAGACAATTTAATGACATGGAGGAAGTAATGAGGCTGATAGGGGTTACAGCGGTTTAGCAAGGTTCTAGTAAAAAGATATCAGAGATTTTTGTTAAAAATTACTTTTTACTAGATCTTACTATATGAGTTTAGAAAGTAGAAAATAGAGTTATTCTGAAATCAGATGTACTCACATCTTTCATCTGTCAAACATATGAATTGATATATAAAAAGTTCAAGAAATCTCACTATTAAGAGAAGACCTCCAAAGAAAGCTCAAACTGTTCAAAAGTAAAAGAACCTGCTTGATGATCCGTTCGTAGCCCAAATGGTATCCAAGATATTCGATCTTCAAACTGTATGCACGGCCATAGAAAAATATAGTAAATATATCTAATACTCTCACTATGTCTTATAAGATCACCACGACGACCTAAAACAATACGTCAACCAAACTTCGGACGCAACAAACCACCATTCACAGTGTAGACATTAACACCTTCACCTGCTCCCTCTCCTTGAATGGCGTACTTATAGTCAAACCACCACCCTTCGCAGACGTAGAGCTCGAGTTTGTCGCGAAAATCGAGAGTGAACCTTTGCAGCTTCGTTCTGGGTACTGTAGCCGGTTAAACTCTTACTTACCCAGAATAAATCCTGACATATCAAACATATGTCCGGCGGGAAATGAGTCCTCTCATGACACTCGCCATCTCTTTGCATGTCCTGCTATACGCATCTGACACCATTCTCCCCACGAGCCGACCCTGCCGGAAGGGGATAAAATACTTTCAAAGAGAAAAAATACTGCTGAAGCAAAAATTGGTTTGATGACTCCGGACAATACAAGGAAAATAAACAAACAGGGATTGGTATGATAGGTGTAGACGTGGTGAAAAGAGTGTTGAAGACTCTGAACACAGTGGAGGTCGAAAAGAGATCGTTACCAACGAAAATATCAAAGAAATCCACAAAATTATTTAGGATGACCGCAAAGTGAAGTTGTACCAGAAAGCGGGCCCTCTGAAGATATCAGCTGAACGTGTGCATAATATTATTCATCGAATATTTGGGTATGAGAAAGCTCTGTGTAAAGCGGGTGCAACGCCAGCTCACTTTTGATTAAAAATCACGACGTGTTGATGATTCGGATTAGATTTTGGAGATATTCAACCGTAAAACGCGATTTTTTGCATCAATATGTGACAAAAGATGAAAAATGGCTCCATCAGTTTAGTCCGAAGTCCAATCGTAAGTCATCCGAGTGAACTGCGCATGACGAACCCGTTCCAAAGCGTGGAAAAACGCAACAGTCAGCTGGCAAGGTTATAGCGTCTATATTTTGGGACGACTTGTACTTCGAATTGCTTCCTTTTCGTCGCATGAAGAGGTGACCGCCGAAACTGAGGCCTATTTTGAAGCAAAGGACAAATCGTACTACAAAAAATTGCTGACAACTTCATATTCCGAGCTTTGGTCAACATAATTATCTTATCACCAACCGATTTCAAACAGTACTTCATGCAGCCAACGGAAAATTCCTCTCTAGTTTTTGTCAGTGTCGCGTGGATCTCGCACCGCATGCCAGCTGAGGATCTCGTACCCTTTATTGCACCACTTTTATCAGCAAACTGTGATCTCGATACGGACAAAGAATCGCAGATTTGCTTAAATGACTGAGCAGTTGGCTGCAACGAAGCGCAGAGGGTGCGTAGATAATGGATAATGGGGCAGGAAGGCCAGCCGACACAAACACACACAAAAACAAAGAAGACATAGCAGAAGGCGCGCATTTGCTGCGTGAAACGGAGGCGCAAAGTAGGCGGTGAGGAGGCTTGGACGCGACTGACGTTTGTTAATAATAATAAGCGCAGCAACAACAACATATTGAAGGCACACAAAATTGTGAAATTCGCGAAAATATCGAAGTCTGCTGGAAACTGGAATGAGTTGCAAGAACTCTGGCTGCAGCAACGGTTGCGGTAGGCGCTAACCAGTTCACCACAACCACAGCAACAAAGCAAACGCAAATAAGCAGGCAAGCGCAACAAGAGCAACAATGCAGTGTGGAGAGTTAATAAATAGGCCTGCAAATTCAAAGAAGTTCCACTCGATTGCACTGTTATCTGCCGCTACAAGCCGCAACACAGGCACACACACGCACACTTACATAAGCGTGCTCGGTGACAGTTGGACAATAATGGGACAGCAATGGCGGCAAGAACAAGCATGACGACAGCACAGAAACAAATGAGCTGCAACAACATTGAGTTGTTGCACACTTGGCTGTGCAAGCCGCGGATTTGTTTGTTGTTTTTGCCACCATTGTTGATATCTGCTTGTTTTTGCAGTTATTATTGTTGTTGTGGTTGTTGTTCTTTTTTTTTCTTTTTTTTGTCATTGTGCCTACTTAAGCACCGACTGCCACTCTGCGCGCCAGCAATGATTTCCAGGAATGATCAACACTTTTCGCTCGCGCTTGCACCTCCGCCTGCTGCGCCGCCGCTTGCGCCTTGTCTGTTGTCGTTGTGGCAGCAACACTTTAAATTTATTTACTTCGCACAAACAAAGCGCGCAGCGGAGGCAAAAAAAATTAAGGAGCGCGCGCACAAAAAAGTCTTGCAAAGAAAATTAAAACACCATCTGCGTCAGCCGCACACTTGACGTGGCACTTGCAGTTGCGCCTCGTTGTGTTGCAGCCTTTATTATCACCGCAGTCAGTTTCTTAGCGGTTGCTGTTGTTGTTCTTGCCTTGCTTCTGCTCCCATTGCTGGCTGACTGGCTGGCTGCGTTGCTCATTTATTGCATCTTATTTTCGCGTTGCATCTTCAGCGCTTTTGCAGCACTTTTGCAGCGCTGGTGCTTCGTTTTTGTTTCGCTGCTTCTAGCCGCAGCGCGGCGCTGGCTCTTGAGTCAAGGGCTCACAAAAGGGCGGGCGAAATGATGTACTAATTTGAAAAATTTTACTTTGCGATTTTTTATTTGCAATTTGCAATTGCCACTATCGTTGCGTTGTTGTAGTTGTTGCTCGCCTTGCGCTCGCGTTTAATAAGTTGCCAGTTTGTTTTTAATTAAAATATAACTAGAACTGACCTTCGCACGCATCGTCGAATATATTCGTGGGATTCTACAACGGCGTGCACTGGAAGAAAAAGTCGACAGCTCAAGCTTTTTAAGGCTTGGGATTTTTAGACAGGGAAGTAATATGAGTATATTCCTCTTAGAGTTAAATCTGGACTTCGAAATAGATATTTCTAGATACTTCAAATAGCAAACTTCAAATGAGCTTTGCAGCAAGCGAAATCCGACCAAAATACGACGCGTGATTAACAGACTGATTCCTCAGTTTAAAGTTCTCAAGACAAATTTAACTGTGTTGCTAGGCACTTTCTGGAATACGGGGTTTCGGCCTTTGCTAGAGATGCCAAGCTTAATCTATAGCTTTGAGAGTTTGTTTATATAGAAAGTTTGTTCCTAACTATTTCAGGGAACGGAGAAATCTCTTAATAGATGAATGTGTGCTCTCTGGGATCATCTTCACATTATAAAAAGGGAGAAGAGAGCTTTAATTTGGCTTACGAAGGACTCGCTCTTGACCTCAAACCTACAGGAACTCATCCCCGACTTTTAGAGAGTGTCATTTGCCGGAAAATGTTCCAGTATCTTCAGTTTTGCTGTGCAGTTCTCGTTTTTCTTCTACTTGGCAACCGTTGGTTGGACTGGGCCGAGAACACGAAACTTCGCCAGTTCTCTCTGTCCTTTGCGAGATCACGCCAGTTGTACATCCCAACTGGAGACAGCTCGCTATGCACTTGGTACTTTCATTGGATTCGTGGTCGCCCTTGCCTACAATAAGAAAATGAAACAAAATGAGACAAAATGTGGGACTTCATCTAAGCAGATAGCGCTTGATCACCCACATCCCCATCTTTGAAAGAGGGTTACTTCCTGGAGAAAGTTCCAGTATCTTGGATTTTGTCGTGCAGTTTTTCTTTCTCTTTTTCTTTGGCACTTCAGCCGTTGGTCGGTCTGGGCCGAGAACACGAAACTTCGCCAGTGGCCGCCATCCTCTGTGAGATCATGCCAGTTGTACATTCCAAGCGTAGAAAAGTCGCTATGCACTTGGTCCTTCCATTGGCTGCGTGGTTGCCTTTTCTCACAGTAAGAATACAAACCAAAATGAGGCAAAATGTGGCACTCCAACTGAGCAGACGGCGCTTGATCACCCACATTGCGTCTTTATGGTCGCTGTCACCGTAAAATAACCATAAACTATTTTTAAAAGAGCGTCCCAATCAAACCGAACGCCAGCGTTCTATTTTCCCATAAACCAAACAGTCATAAAGTATCTGTCAGCGAGAGTTATTTGCCAAGGTAGCCAAAGAAAAGGAGCAACCGTTTCGATTTCATCATTAGCCATATGGCACACATTTCACAGGCCATTAACGGAACGAAGAAGACAGCGAAATGACAGCGCTGCGTGCGTGTGGGTGTGAGCGTCTCCGTGCCGCACAATGGGAATGTGGTCAAGCTGCAGTGGCAGCGGCATTCCGTCAAAAATCAGTGTCACTGTCAGCGTGCAGTGGAGCGGAAATGGTTGGCATTGAAATGAAAGCAACAAAAGCGCTGAAGAACCGAAGATGAGCAGCAGAACTGCGTACGCTGAAGCGACAGCAACAGTTGGAGTTTATAAGCTGTGGAAATTAATGAATTCGCCAACTAATAAGCAGCACATCCGAAGTGATGGAACGACGCTGGCAGATGAGCGTCAAAGAAATGGAAATGCCGTGTACAAATTTCTAATATCCGACGAGTGAAACGCGGACCAGCGGGAGCGTATGTGTTGGACTAATACCGTTTTAGCAGCGAGGCGGAAGTGGTAGGCAGCTGGCAGCTGTCCGGCCGCAGCAACAGTCAAGCAGGAGATTAGTAATAAATGCGAGAAATTAATGATGGAAATGAAAATTTGTGTGCGCATAGTGAGTAGTTGCTAAGTTGGCTGACTGTTAATTTGCGCTACCAACTTAATTCGTAGGAGTGATCGTCAGCGGCTACTGCTGAGTATCTTGAGTGGTGCGAACCGTTGGTCCAACTGATATTTTCGTGGAGGTTGCAGGGTCTTCAAGTATTGAGAAGAATTATTGACAGCTACGATTATGTGACAATATGGAATGTTGAGCAAATAGTATTGGATGTGAGAACTTTCGTTCGAGAACTAGCTGAGAGTCTACAGCAGAAAGCTTAACCCTAAATAATGGTTCGGGACTCCGTTACTTATTCACGAGCTATGAAACTCATATAGTCAAACGGAGGAAAGTCAATTATACGAATTCATGCAGGAAAATTCATATTATATTGGAGGTCACAAATGGGTGTGTAAGAATAGCAGAGATGCTATGAGAACATAACATTTTCGAGGTAAAACAGAGAGCGCATTTCAGTGGCACTCAGTGCATACTAGTCTCTTCTTCATCATACCTCTTTTCTATTCAATTTTTTTACTTACAAATTCACTATTTCCAAATTCAGTTCCAGGCTTGATTTCCTTACACAACTTATGTTCATTTTTCCAACAGGGTTTCCGCTCATAGCCTACACAAAGCAGACCATTTTCATATGAAAATTATTTTTCCTCATTTCGCCACGCGCTTGAAGTGCCGGCCAACCGCGCTTAACGCTATTCGCGGCGATTGCGTGGCCATGACCGATGTCATGATTTAGATGAGAAAATGATGTGGATGATGAGCAGGAGAATGATGAAGTGAAAAATGGTATGGTGGGCAGGATGACTTGAACACAACGACGATGACTGCAATGATAATGATAACTAAAGCACGGAAAGTCTAAAAACCGTTGCTGCTCCTGTGTTTTGCTGATGGAGATTTGAGCGCGCGGTGATTGTTACCGCGCAGCTGCTGGCTGACGGGATGTTGCAGTATCTTCTGGCTGTCATTTGATGTTGATGCTGATGCAGTGTTGATGTGCATTATAATAGGAGCGGGGGTGGAGGGGTGGCATGCTGGCGCGTTGCATAGTCAGCGAGTGAGCAGCGTGGCGAATTTCATGCCATGCCATGCCACACGAGCCGCTTTCTATACATTCACCTAACACAATACACACATACTGCAGCGAATATGTATGTGTGCGTATGAGTGTGTGTGGCATTACAAAAATTTGAGTGACAGTTGAATGATATAATGAGCAGCCACGCGAAGATAAACGACGATCGTCGCGCGGTGATGTGCGCGGCATAGAAGACAACAACAGCGCGGAATGCAGCAGTAGCCGGCCAACAACAACAATACTGAAGTTATGCTGAAAAATATTTGTTATTGTTATTATGCATTTTCCCTCAAATTAAAGTGAAAAGTAATTTCCACACAATCAGCATTCAGGCATTTGCGCGCAAACAAGCATTATGGCTGCATATCTGTGTGTGTGCCTGGTGTGTGTGTGCGTTGTCCTTTATTGCGGCCGGCCACAAAAGATTTCTATCAAAAGCGCTTTATGCGTCGTCGGTAGTCGCGCTTTTTGTTCGCTTGTCTTTTGAATTGGTTGCACGAGTGTGTTGCAGCATTGTTGTTTTTTTTTATTATGCTGCTGTTGCACGTTGTTGCGTGGTCATGCTGCCGGCCGAGTCGACCACGCATTTATTGTCAACTATTCATTTTCCACTTGGAATGTTTCTATTCAGCAAAGACATAAAAAATAATTGTTGTTGTTGTTGTTGGCTTTGTTTATTTCGAGTGTTGTTCGTGTGCATGATTCGTTGGCAATGATGATTATTAAAATGCACAAACACTCTTCAAAAGAGTGATAAATTTTAATGAATAATGTGTTCGAAATTTCCAACTCGTGTGTGGGGTGCGTGCGGACTCAAGGCAAAAAGTTAGTAAATGTCGAAAAAAATTTTGTTTAATTATTTTAAGACCAACCATTCATTATATCGTTAAATAAAATGCAAAATGACGTAACATCACAAAATTTGAGTTTTGGTTATAAAATGGTTATTTATAGGTTATATATGGGTTATATATGGGTTATATATAGGTTATATATTGGTTATAACTGACAATGAAAGCTGAAAATTTTATCATATCACAAAATATGACTTTTGGTTATTTATAGGTTATGTATTGGTTACATATTACTTACACATTGGTTATATGTTGGTTATATATTACTTATGTATTGGTTATATCTGACAGCGGAAACTGAAAATTTTATCATATCATATGTAATACGACGTAGTGTACCGCTAGCAATAAAAAACTCAATTTGACGATATGAAAACTCGGTTAAACAAAAAAAAAGGATATATGTAGATAACTAACTGGTCCACAGGCCACCATTGGTCAATTTGTAGAAATTACGACCTCCTATAGAATGACGTATGCCCAAAGATAGAGCAGAAGTTCAGATATAACAAATTATGGCATTTTATTTTTTGTTGGTCTTCGTCCTGGTTCTTTATGATATCCAAGGATCTTATAATCAAGCGAGAACACCAAATATTCATATTCCCCCCTTCCTTGCAGATCGAAGAGAGCAGAGCATACGGCTAATCGATTGCACATCTGACAGACCTTCTATATTGCCCTCTAGGTCGATCTCGATTGAAATATTGTCAGTACTAATTTTTCGAATTATATAATGACTTGCGTAGATGTACCAACAACTAGCAATGACTGAATCGTCTAATCAACAGTTGACGACTTTTTTTCATCCAAAGAAATCACATCTAAAAGACTTCACTAACATTTTCAGTTGCGTGTACATTACTCTCCCCAGCATGTCTGTAAATTTGACTGCCAGCATTTACAAAAATTTTTCTGTATATATATATATAACTGTATATTTATCAGCCTAAGCGAGTGCCCTCTTTGTTGTCCGCGTGTTTGACGATTCGCCACGCTTACTTAACCAGTGCACTGCTAAAAGGCGAATCACACACTCATCCACTCCATTTGGCGCGAGTGCATGTTGCACATATGTTAAGCATTATTTGATGGATGCTTTTGAAGTGTCAGCAAGTAAGCAGCAGCGAACGACAGCAGCGGCGGCGCTGGCGACGGCCAACAGCACTTGTCGTTTGCGCATGCGCGCCCGCGCACTCGCGTATTCGTGCTTTTCACGAATTAAACGGCTGACGCTTGGGCCAACGTTTTCGACTTTTTGGAAACTTTTGAACGCGCGGCCCACTCAGCGCAAGTTTTAACACAAATCACTCGCAAACATTTCTCGTTTTTTTTTTTCGTTGCACAAATAAATAAAAAGCGTTGAATGCGCAAAGTAGCGTAACCTTGCGTTCGATAATGAAGTGAGAAACGTCTTTCAGAAATAAATTAAAAGCCCACTAAAATGTGTATTGTATTTGTTATTAAATTATATGTTGTTGTTATGTCTTCGCAAGAAAATATATTTGTTTGATGCGCGTTGATAAATTACAAATTATGTAAGATTATAATTGTAATACCAAAAATAGCAGTAAAATATAAATTAAAACGAATTTGGCTTTATGGCAGGTCTCAACTAGGGCTTACGAACTTTAATTGTTTTTGTGATAATTTTAAAATGAATTTTAATTTTCTCATCTTTGGAGAGTCAGAAAGAGATTGCTGATGAATGAGCAAATCCAAAGTGAAACGATGCTCATTGTCTTTTTCGACATCAAAGGCATCGTCCACCATGAATTTGTTCCTCTTGGACAAACCGTCGAGGCCAAGTTTTACGTGGAAGTCCGCAAGAGACTCAAACGAAGGTCAATCGGGCCTGACAAAACATCGCAGGCGATTGGAAGCTGCATCACGAGAAGGCCCCGGCTTACACCGTCTTCCTGGTGAACAGCTACCTCACCAAGGCCGGCATCACAACGCTTCCGTTGCCCTCATATAGCCCAGGCGTGGTCCCCCCGGACTTTTTATGTTTTCTTGCCTAAAAAGGCAGATGAAAGGTAAGCACTTTGGGACGACAGAGGATATCCAAGCAGCATGCACCTCGGCTGTCAAGACTATTCTGCAAAATGCTTTCCGTGACGCCTTCAATGCTAAGAAATCGCACTGACAGAGCTGCATCGACGCAGAAGGAGCCTATTTTGAAAGTTTTAAAAAATAATTGTAACGATTGGTTTAATATTTTTGTAAATCGACTCAGTCCTATCACTTTCCCAACAAATCCTGTAGTCATGAATGAAAACTTACTCAATGTGTGAAAATGAGAGATCTAACTATAATTGAAACTGTCAATTTTTGACTGAGTGTGAAGAGTTTTATCTATACATTTAAACAAGGTCGGACTATAAGGAAAGGGGTGTTAGATGAATGGGATTTATTGGATATTCAAAGCAGTGGTTAGACTCATGCGATGACTTATTGTACGAGAGATATAAATGTACTTGGTTGTCGGGGTCGTATCTGAATTAGTAGGAATTTAATCTTTTTTAGTATACAGAACGAAGCTGCGCAAGTGTCACTCTAGAGCTCTTCATCTACTATGGGTGGTAATTTGACTTCAACTACGGTTCTGTGAAATCATTCCAGCACACACTGCTGGAGAGGAGTGCATTATGTTTCTTGACCGAAAGAGTGCAGGTATGTAATGGTTCAGAGTTCGTAATTCCCTTATTCTTACTTATTCTCGTAAATCTTTCACTACATCCGCCCAACCATATCGTTGCAGTGTAGTTGATGACCAGATGGCATATTTATTTATATGTTGGCAACAAAATTCCTTTGTCCTTTCTGCAGGAGCTGCTGGCTAGCGATTTCGTAGCGGCTCTGTACTTTGGCTTAAACGTAGTCGTATATGGAATGAAGGAGCACAGAAAAAAACGAAAAGGATCGTTGAGATAGCTGATTACTTTCGAACACATGCCATCGATAACATTGCCTGACGTCAATATCGTACAATTGTCTGAAAATGAGGTGTTAGAAATTCCCTCTGGTGGTTGAGTGAGTCAAGAAATATAGAAGTTAACTAGTAGCGGGGAGGGGGCAACACTCTGCATCATATTTAATTCTTCTTTACTTAGAATTTTGACCTCGAAACAGTTGTTTAAGGGATATTATATGAATGCCTGGTAACTTAATTCAATGAACGAAAGTCTTAGTAAACTGTCACACATTTTCTTTATATTTCAGCGATGATTTTGGCAGGGTTTAAACATTAATGCCAACGCAGCATCACGCCCTCTTCCAGTTGACTCATGTGAGTCTGCCAAAAGTAGACATAAACTTACACTAAGCTTGTTGATACGATTACGTATCACATTAACGAGTTTGTAGTTGAGATATTTTTCTTTTGCAGGGTTTTGTACCAGTTAGAGTTTAATTAAATTTTAGTATAGACATTTTCAGCACGCCCATAGCGACTTTTAATCTCAGTTTTCAAGCATTTTACGTTTTCATATAATTTATACCGATTTGTACACACACACACATACAAATGTATGACATGAATTTATGTTTTGATATCCGCTTTCAACAACACATTTATGGCTTTACGCGCTGCATACGGAAGGAACTAATTAAGTCACTATAACATTTGTTTGCATTAATTACAGAAACACATAAACGCTGCAATGACAACCCCTGTGGGTCTAATACTCCGTTGCTGTGGAATGCACTGGTTTTGAATCAACTGGAAAATAGTATGGATTGCGAGGGAAACTGGTACACTGACGGTCTGGACTGAAATATGAAATAAAATGAGAAACTCAAAGAAAATCATTTTTAGATTAGTACAAGTCTAGTTCTTTTTGGACTAGTTCTTTTCGGACTAATCCATTTTCAGCACAAAATTCTAGTTTCATGGAAAATCAATTTTAGACTGGTACCATTCATGTTTTTTTTCGGACTAGTCCATTTTCGGCACAAAAATTCTAGTTTCATGGAAAATCAATTTTAGACTGGTACCATTCATGTTCTTTTCGGACTAGTCCATTTTGAGCTCAAAAGAACTAGTTTCAGACTAGTAACTTTTAGCCTAGTTTATTTTGTATGTTTTAGATATTTAATTGTCTGGTTTTTTCTGACCATTAAAACATTTTACTGCAGGATCATTCCATACACACACACACACTCAAGTATTCAACAATATACTCTCGTATGCCTACATGCGTACATATGTAACGGGTGATTTTTTTGAGGTTAGGATTTTCATGCAGTAGTATTTGACAGATCACGTGGGATGTCAGACATGGTGTCAAAGAGAAAGATGCTCAGTATGCTTTGACATTTCATCATGAATAGACTTACTAACGAGCAACGCTTGCAAATCATTGAATTTTATTACCAAAATCAGTGTTCGGTTCGAAATGTGTTTCGCGTCCGTGTCCGATGAGCGATGAGGCTCATTTCTGGTTGAATGGCTACGTAAATAAGCAAAATTGCCGCATTTGGGGTGAAGAGCAACCAGAAGCCGTTCAAGAACTGCCCATGCATCCCGAAAAATGCACTGTTTGGTGTGGTTTGTACGCTGGTGGAATCATTGGACCGTATTTTTTCAAAGATGCTGTTGGACGCAACGTTACGGTGAATGGCGATCGCTATCGTTCGATGCTAACAAACTTTTTGTTGCCAAAAATGGAAGAACTGAACTTGGTTGACATGTGGTTTCAACAAGATGGCGCTACATGCCACACAGCTCGCGATTCTATGGCCATTTTGAGGGAAAACTTCGGACAACAATTCATCTCAAGAAATGGACCCGTAAGTTGGCCACCAAGATCATGCGATTTAACGCCTTTAGACTATTTTTTGTGGGGCTACGTCAAGTCTAAAGTCTACAGAAATAAGCCAGCAACTATTCCAGCTTTGGAAGACAACATTTCCGAAGAAATTCGGGCTATTCCGGCCGAAATGCTCGAAAAAGTTGCCCAAAATTGGACTTTCCGAATGGACCACCTAAGACGCAGCCGCGGTCAACATTTAAATGAAATTATCTTCAAAAAGTAAATGTCATGAACCAATCTAACGTTTCAAATAAAGAACCGATGAGATTTTGCAAATTTTATGCGTTTTTTTTTTTAAAAAAGTTATCAAGCTCTTAAAAAATCACCCTTTATATGCATATGTGCAAATGTTCATAACGATATCAAATATGCACGTATTAAATTTCCTTTAACCATTTGTAATGCTCAACTCGTCGCTGCTGCTGTTGTTGTTGCGGCTGTTCGTGTTTTATGCGCATTTTTTGCATAGCTCAAATGGCGCATATTGTTGGCTTTTATTACATTTATAACATGGCATAGCCATCGCTTTAACTATCATTAACTGACATAATTACATAATTAAATGCGGCAAAAAATGGCTTATGCTACGCACACAAATGCAACACACACGCGCACTTATGCAACACACACGCGCACTAATGCAACACACACGCACACAAATGCTATATCAGGACATCCATGTTTGCTTGTGTGTGTGGTATGGGGGAATATGGCCGCGTCATCATATTTGCACAAATTTTTTCCACACACATATATATTCCGAATGCATTCGCCAGAAGTGCGGCAGCATCTGCTCGCTGACATAACGGCATTATAGTCCTTACATGTGTAAGTCATCAGCGGATAGATCAGCCTTGTCACTCCGAACAAATGTTGGCTTGTCAATTATGCGGGCGTTGGCATGCTTAAATATTATAATGAATTACAAAAACAGCAAAAAAATTTTAAAAAAAAACTTGGAAAATAAAGAATAAATGATGTGTGTCGGCAGCTCGACAAAAACGGCTGGCGAAACTTTAAATTTGCATGTGATCGCTGATTTTAATTTTTAATTAATTTAATTAGACTTAAAGGGAGAAATAAATTCGTGATTTTAGTATGGAAAATTGGCGATAGATGAACTGGAAGAAATATTTTGATATGAGATGATTACAATTTCTTTAAAAAATAGAGAGCTTAAGCC
The DNA here is from genome assembly GCA_037783105.1 of Bactrocera zonata. Taxonomy (NCBI): domain Eukaryota; kingdom Metazoa; phylum Arthropoda; class Insecta; order Diptera; family Tephritidae; genus Bactrocera; species Bactrocera zonata. The sequence goes on from JBAWJQ010000396.1 coordinate 294,284, forward strand.
CTTACAGTTTCTTCTTTTATCCTTTCTGATGGCAAAAATGAACAAAGAGCTGCTCTGAATATAAAAGAATTATCGTTTAAAGCGGTTGAGAAGTGCAGGCAAACATTGATAGTTAAGAGAAATTACAAAAAATAAAAACATAAAATGATTCGCAGAGACAACAGAAGGGAGATAACTAGTTAGGAATTTCTGAGTTCGGGTCTAATCCCACATTTTCATAGAGATTTCTTACATATCTACCGACAAATGCTGTTTAAGGTCAACCGGAAGTTCAAAAATGTAAACGTATATGTATAGTTATAGTCCTCTTTCGACAATTTTGGTCATAAGACTGAATAACCTGAGAATACTATTTGTCAAAATTTTAAACTTAAACTTCATTGATGCTTTATTTCCATACTGTAAACTGAAATATAGAAAGTAGACTTGATTTTCAGCCGATTTCACCCATTCCACGGTCTTCAATTGTATTAATTGGACAAACAATGCCTGAAATTACCCAAGCAATTCTTGCGATATAGGATTACAGCTAAAAGTAGGCGGCGCCACATCCATTGTCCAATTCTCACATCAGCTTCCATAGAGCACTACCTTGCCATCCTGGTTGTGAAATTTAATGCTTGTGGATAATTTAATCAGTGAGTTTTCACATTTTTAGTAGTGGGAGACATGTATTAACCAATTTCGGGCGTGGCAATGGTCCGATTTGAATCATCTACAACACCTAACTCAGATGTTAAGGAATAGACTGTGATCAAAATATCTCAATTTTACTTAAGGTATCACTTGCACGGACAGACAGACGAACGGACAGACAGTCACAGGGATTTCTACTCGTCTCTGGAACCTGATCATTTATACTATAATGATTTGTTTGAATGAAAAAGGAGAAATGCTCCGCAACCTTAAGTTTTTTCTGCCCTCTCCTAAATATTCTGCTGGGCGTTAGCGAAGCGATGTGATTTCTATTTATAAACATGGATCCAAGGGTCTTAAACCATTGCCTCCTTTGCCTACTCCTTTTTCTTTGCGGTGTAACTCCTTTATGATGTGGGGATTCACTCCAGTGAAGGATTCAGATCTGCACCGATTCCCTCCAATTTTTTCGAGCCGTCATTGTATCACTTTATCGTACTATTGCTAAGTAATAACTCGAGTGAAATCATTCCATTCAGCCTTGCTGCCAAGGGCAACCTTGAACGTCTTGATTAACTCTTAAGTTAACTCATTTAGTAATGCTGTCCTTTGGGAGAAGGATTAATGGTATAGGACCACTTAACTCCTTCAGCCGCTGGGTCGAGATTACCTTACCGTGACTAACTCATCGATCACTAGATGAAACGGTATGAGCTCAAGCATGATTTCAAGTGCTGCCTATAATCATGGTTTTAAATATTCTGGATTTCGACTCGCTTATGTAAACTCTGACATTAAATTCATTTAAATCCACTGATAAACTTTCATTTCATAAATTCGTTAGTATCTACACCCATACCCGAGAACTATTGCGTTAATAACATCTTGAAAACCTTTACTTAAAACTTTATACCCTCAAGTCTACAGCGACCCAAATCACACTTCAACCCCTCACGTGTGGCATGTTTTTGACAAGCTTCCCTACTCAACAACATAAAATTACGCGCGCAGACGCTGTTGTTTGCTGTTTGCAGTTAAAATACAGTGAGCTTTGCTTGCCATAATTGCCGCTGTCGTTAGAGGATTTTCCTTTTTTCCACTTGCAACGCGAACAGCTAGAAATTAATTAAAAACGCCCACATCTCATCGATAAATCAACAAAGCCAAGGAACGGCGCTGGCAGCGCCGCGGAAAGCAGGGTGGGGTGGCAACAGCAAAATTTTAATGCTCGCGAAAGCTGAAAGCGGCTAAAGGCATGCAGCGCGACATTGTAGCACATGTTACTACATGCTGCGTATGCCACATGTCACATGTGAAATTGCGTTGCGGCACGCGGCGGACGCAGCGCAAGGAGCGAGGACATGCTGGCGCATGGCTTGGCTGACTTGAGTGCTGGGTAAGAGTGAGCGCGACTGCAGCAGACGATGTGTCAATTGTGGCTGCGCAATTTTAAGGCAGCGAAAATTAAACGCGCCAAAGAAGAAACAAAAAAGAGCTGCCCCAAACCACAAAAACATAAATGAAACACCAAAATGGCGAGTGGTGCGGCGCTGTTGGTGCGCTTGTGAAGCATTTGCTGGGCGTTGCGCGCGGGTAGGGATAGCGCGCGGCATTCCAACGCTGTATGTGTGGCAATGTGTGACGTGGCATTAATATCAATTTCTGTCAATGTCATTGGCGCTGTGGCTTAACCGCCGTCGACAGTCACCAGCGCGCACCAACGCCACTGCTGTCGCTGCCACCAACGCTCTGGCAGTATTAAAGCGCATTTCATTTATTTTTATGAGCTGCCAATATTTCGGCGGTTTAAAAATTGAATATTTTCGATTTTATGCGCATATTTCGGAGTTATTTAATTTCAGCATATTATTATTTGCCAATTTCATTGGCGCTTTTGAGGCGAACGCATAAAAAAGTATGCTTATCTGCATATAAACATGCTTGCAGCAGCGCGGTATGCGTGCGCGCCTGTGTGCGTGTGTGGGTAAGCGCGTACTTTATGAACCTTCTGACATTCATAGCTCCCTAGGGCGTTGGTGGCGCCAGTGTTAATGTCATTTGACGCACTTTGCTATATTTTATTATGCCTAAAAGGCGTTGCTCACCAGCACATTCATATGTGGACACATACAAATGTGCGTGTATGTGTGGCGCAGTTTGACAGGATTGAAGTGAATTTCGTGGCTTATTACAGCTTTCGGCATTACGCTTTATTCCTTCGTGCTCATATACACACACACACGTGCTTTGTTAAGGACCTGCTGCTCCGCGTTTCAGCGATGCTTCTGCAGTCTGCTTACCCTTAATTCTTTAACTTTTTCGGCGCTGCGACAGGTAAATGCGCTTTTGGCTTTGCGCGCGTTCGCTCAGCGCGCCTAGCGCTCTGACAGTTGTAAGCGATAAGCTGAAAGTTACATTTGTGCTCAAGTTAAGATTTCGCGAGGCTTCTTTGTCCATACTTCTTCATTTCTTTTGGGCTGAGTGCAGTCAAATAATGCCAGTACTTTGAAGTGGCTTTGCTGTAAAGCCACTTTGAGAGATGAAAAAGCTTTTGGTGGCTGATAAGAGAGTGAGTCCATATGTGACTGACAACCATATGTATATTTATTATATATGTATATATGTATTTAACTGTAATTTTTAAATTGTTCTTTTAAGTCCAAAGTGCGCAGTTGTTTCAAGAGTTTCAACTCTATTAAAAATTGAACTATAAAGCTCTGTAGCTCACTGATATTCTTCGCTTTTCTTCTAGTGCTTTTTAAGTAATTTGGTCTGTGTAATAGATCTTCTCTTTTACGAGTGGAGCTTCTTCTACTAACGTGGTTAGCCGCTGGTTTGTTTGTGACAAAGCTTTCTAATTGACATGGAAGCTTTCTGGAACATTGTTTTTTTCTAAAGTTTTCCGGTGGACATAAAAGCTTTAAGGCACAAACTTTCTTCTAAAGTTTTCTAGTTTACATAAGCTTTCTGGAAAAACTTTTCTTCGTAAACAGCTCAAAAACAGCTGCAAAAATATAACTCTTTGTTGTTTTCTAAAGCTTTCTCGTTGACTAAAAAGATTTCAGAAACAAACTTTTTTCTAAAGCTTTCTGGTTGACGTAAAAGGTTTCAGGAACAAACTTTTTTCTAAAGATTTCTGGTTGACAAAAAAGCTTCCAGGAACAATCTTTCTTCTCAAGCTTTTTGGTTGACATAAAAGCTTTCAGGAATTACGTTTTTTTAAGCTTTCGGGTTGACATAAAAGCTTTCCGGAATAAGCTTTTTTCCAAAGCTTTCTGGTTGACATTAAATCTTTCCGGAATAACCTTTTCTCTTAAAAAACTCAAAAGTAGCTGCGAAAATAAGCTGTTCGTTTAAATGCGGCATCGTTCTAATACGAGTTGAGCAGAGTCTCTTCAGACAGTGTTGTGCCTGTAAATGATCGCCACATTTAAATCAGGCATTTCGATATCGAATATAATTCATGGTTAGAAAAATCTCTTTTTATATAAAAGCTCTGATGTTCTCCCTACTAGTTTTAAAGGAATTCTAACAACTTTTCAAGCAGAAACATTGCGACATCTGTTTTTCAAATTGTTTGTTTATGTCAAAGAATCCGTCAAAGATTATAATTATTTGAGCGGTTTTATGCGTTTTGCCAATGAGCAACTCCCACCCTACACATACTACCCAAGCTTGAAAAGATTAAAAGCGCTTTAGAGTGCCTACTTCCCGGAAAAAGGCTTACCAACCAAATGCTCAAAGACGCATAGAAACGACGCAAATACTCCTAGTGGAAGCCAAGCAAAATGGGTAAATATAAAAGGATAAACAAACGAAGCTTGAATAGCTTGAATGACGAAGACAGTGCTGCTAAGCGTAGAGTAAACAAACGCTTTTCAAGTTTGCGCGCTGATAATCGCCACAACAACACGCGCCAAACAAAGAGATAATGAAGTGAGAGCTACGCCTGGCAGTTGGGCGCTTATTGGCAGTGAAATACGAGTTGTAGGCGGCGCGCTTGCCACCGCGGTGGACCCAGGCAGAAAAGATGGCGTTTCGCTGCAAGAACGGGCTAAGCAGCTTTGGGTTCGTGGAGTGGCGCACACTTTAAAGGCTTGGCGAGCTTCACTTAATGGAAGAAGCCGCAAGCCGCCTTCACTTGAAGCGCGTGCTATATGCGCACGCGATTGCACGCGCGTTAGTCCACCTCCTGTCAGTTGCGTCTGTGCGCGACAATGCGGCGCGTGGTATGGGCGACAAAATCTAAATGAAAACCGCGCATATATGTTTGTACAAGTGTATTTATAAGCATGTTTGCAATTTGGATGCAGCTCTTTGTAGCGCCATGCCACTCACTGGCTTTCCTCGTCGTTCAATTATACCGTTATTTGCATAAATGTGCGTCAAAGCGACTTTAAATAAAAATAAAATACGCGCGCCAGTAGTGGCAACGTATAAACCGGAAGCTGTCGCAGACGCGCTTAATGAGCAGCTGCTGGTTAACTGACGCGCACACACACACAAAGCTTTATTTCGGCAACAATGTGCGATGAGTTGGTAAAAATTATGCTAATAAGCTTAATTTTTTAATTTCACCTTGCCACTTACGCAGGCGCTGCGCGGCGCCGCATTTTCCCCAGACGCGTTTTGCCACGACGATGTGTCGTCGCACATAGACACATACTTACATGCGTGCGGCGTGAGTATATAATTTCATATATATGCTTTTTATTCCTTAGGCGAATGTGCTGGCTATGCGTCTATCAAGCTGGAAAGAAATTACGAAGTTCGCCGTTAAAAATTGCCTAAAGAGGCGTATAATTAGAAACTGCGTAATGCCGCTCAACATTCTTTTCTGCTTATAAATTTGGCAAATTTTGTCTCAGCGCTCGTTTGAAGCGTCTCAGCACAACACGTGTCGCACAAGTAATCGGAAATTGTTTTGAGTACTTAAGAGAACATGAGATTAACTGTTGCAAAGAAATATGGATTAATATGTAATTCAGTGAGGTCTGACTAAGTGATGATGTTGGAAAATTCGCCGAAATGTGGGTGTTTCATTTTTTGGTGAACGACAGCTGTTGCTGAAAACAGCGATTAGGCTTGAGTTAGTGAACGCAGTGGATTAAGAATTTTTTATTATGTAAGTCAGGATGAGAGCTTTTCATTACGCAATTGAGAGGTTAAAGGAAAGATACTAGGTTGGATTAGGTTAGATTGAAATGACTGATCCATCAACTTTGTAGAGGGGATCGTACTTAGACTTTTAAGTATAGACCTTTTTGATACCAAACGAAAATTGGATATCATCTATCGCCAAGAGCGCCATGAACCAAACACATATCTACTTAGGTGTTATATTTCTAACTCCGATATTTCACCGGGATGTCTACAGGTATAGCAGCCGAGGTATTTTTGGCAAAAGGGAGGCATTCAAAGATTAAGTCTCTTCTCACAACGGTCGGAGAAGAGAAAGTCTTGAGATGATTATGTCTCGTCTTCTTCCAAACAGCTGATGCAGCTGGCATACGTTAAGCTATTCAATCTTACTGTATGTACTCCGGCAAAGATTATCTCAAACTTCTTTGACTCAACAAGTGACTTAAAATAATAATTTACAGCTAACGTTTTAACGTCGGTTAAGCAAATCACAACATTAAATTTTGCATCAAAAATCATTCATGTGAAATTCGGAATATTTTCACAACTCATTGCCTACAAAGCTCTTCAAATATCGATTTATTCTTAAATAATTCTTTATTTACTTTTGATGATTATTGAATTCAATTCTTTCCAGTTTAAACAAACTTTTTAAAAGGTGATTGCCTCATTAAAAAATCATCACTTGGCTCATTTGCATGCATGAGAAAAAGCATGAGAAAAAAATCTAAAAAAAACGATTCTCAGCCAGCGGACAGACAGCTGTCCAGACACTGAGCAACCAAGACTCATGTTACTCACACCTAACAACCCGCACAAAGCAACGCTGAAATGGATACGTCGTACACGGATCTACCTGTGTCCGAGGCGGAAAGTATGAGCAAAAAATCGCCAAAAATTCCAAAAGCGTCTGTAGCTTCGTTTCTTTTGAAATAGGATCGCCCGTGCGCCGGTGGCAGCACGCAGAACTCATTGTTTCTCATATTCCTGTGTTTTTTGGTTCTTCATTTGCCTTAAATTGGCTTTGCTGTTAAGAGCGCCGAAAGGCCGATTGGCGCTTGTTAATTCGGCAGTTTAAGGCACGAATTAATGTTAAATTAAAGCAAAGGTTGAGGCTATTTACTTGATTCGATTTGTACGAGGTCGGCATTTGGAGTCAGTTGAAGAAGGCTTAGCTGATGCGGCTTGGTGTTGACTTAACGCGCTGTGAGAACTAAGTATGCGTGTTGGAGTTTTGAAGCGAGGGTATTGAGTATTGTGGTATGATTTCTTACTCATAAGCTGGTGTCTTAATGCTACGCCCTCACAAAGCACAAACCTTTCCTGTAATCTTTACTTGTTGTGTTTGCATACCTATGTTCGGTGTTTTCGTGTTTTCTCTGCTTCTGCGTCACTAATTTCGCTGTGTGGCCGTCGTAATAGACACGATTTGTGCATATGAAGAAATAAGTTTCAAGTGTAAATGATAGCTTCAAGCCGAAAGGCGGGCCATGCGTTGAAACACAACAATAACAAAGGTCACTTTGACCACAAAAATAAGCAAATGGAATGCGGTTTCATGAAATGTACATAAACACAACATTTATTTTTGGTTGAACAGCGAAATCGTTGCCCAAACTAGGCCTCGGGCAATTATTGAAGACGACGCTATCGGTTTTTTGTAAGTCAAAATGTTTGCAAATATATTTACCTGAGATGTATCGATGTATTTATGAAGGTTTGTTGTATGTAATATGTTTTTTTTTTTTTGTATTTTGTTACCAACGCTATTACATGAGCACGAGCAGGCTTTGTGGGTAGTGGTGCAAACCACATCGCTTTTTACACGCTCCTCTTGAAATGACATCCATTGTAATTAAGCCCAAAGTAGTAATAAGTGAGTCGAAAAACGAGGCTAGTCCAGTAATTATTAAAACCAAATACTTATATGAAAATACTCTCATCGATTTTGAAGGTGCTACTGCTATAGTAGAGTGTATGCTACGAGTGAGCAGTTAAAGAATCGGGAGCTACATATGTTTGTGCTGATTGTTTTGACTTGCCACTGTAATGATAACGAATTAGAGAGAGTCTCGATTACTTCGCTATACTCTCTTATTTTCTCAACTGTAAATGATTATTTTGGGTCACTGTGGTATTGTTGCGACTCAAAGGAGTTATTTTTGTGCTGCTTGTTTCGATTTATCACTACATCAAAACGAACTAGAAATGGAGCCTCGTTTTGTCTCGTCTAGGTCTTCTTTGAATCAAAACAATATCACAGTGACTCAAAATAATCATTTACAGCTGAGAGAAGAAAGAAGTATTCCATTTTTAAGCATATTCTTATTAGCAACGAAAAGTGTGTTGTTTACAAGAATGTAAGGCGCAAGAGATCATGGTCTTAAAAGGATGAATCAGCTCAAACTACTTCGAATGCCGATAGGCACCCAATAAAGGTTATGTAACCTGTTGGGCGAAATCGTTTATTTTAAGCTTTTGTTCGACAAAACTGCGATTAATTCTGAAGTGTATTGTTATCAGCTGGTCAAATTGAGTGATGTATTCAAACAGAATGTGACGAGAATTAATCAATAGAAAAGGTGTAGGGTTCCACCAGCATTATGCGAGAACTCATACAAGTTTCATGACTCGCTAAAAGCTTTTGCAGCTTGCGGGGTATATGCCATCACACCCACCAAATTTTACAGGCTTGGCACCTTCGAACTATTACTTGTTACGGTTTCTGCAGCATTTTTGTCGATGGCAGAAACTTTATCTCAAATCGGGTCGTCAAAAAACAACTTTTTGGCTGCAAGGATCAAAACTTGTATGAGGTTGAAATAATCTCTTCCCCGAAATATTAAAAGGGTATTGGATCAAAATGGAGCATATCGTCACCTAAAAGGCAAAATAACTTGACATCATTTTCCACAAGTTTACAGGCGAAGAAAAAACGTTATAATGAAAACCACTCATATTGAAACAAAATTGGAGTTTCGGTTATAAAATGGTTATAAATTGGTAATATGTTGGTTATATATTGGTTATATATTGGATATATGTCGGTTAAATGTTGGTTACATGTTGGTTATATATTGGTTATATCTGACAGTGACAGCTGAAAATTTTATGCTAAGCAATAAAAAGCTCAATTTAGTTTGTTTGGATGATATTTTGCATTTAAAGTGATGATATAATAATGGAAAAAATTCGTGTTTAAATCGCTTAGTGAACGATCTAACACCTGACAAAACTAGAAAATATTTAAAGGCGGTAAAAGCTCATCAATATCATCAATTTTGAACCTAAATTTTCAATGAAGCTGCCAGATTTTTTTCTTGTTAGTAAGCAACATATTTCAGTTTTCCTTTTATAGTTGTTGTTACTTTTATTTTTGTAATTTTTTCCAACAGAAGCAGCGTTTGTATAAATTTTCGCATTTGCAAATATTGAGTTAACACACATTTTTTTCACTGCACACATTTGCTGCTGATAATGACTGTCAGCACCAGCCGCTGCCACAAGCCGCCTGTCACAATGCCGTTGCCACCAATGTAGTGGTGAAACAAAAATTAACCACAATTCGTTTTTGTGCTTTACACAAACAAAGGCAGACTAGCAGCATTGCAGCAACCAAATGTTGATACAGCAACAAATGCGTCATTACATTTAACCAAATACATATGCACATATAGTATATATGTATGTATATATGTGTAATACATGTAAATGTATCTATATATGTATATATATGTATGACCATTTCTATGTATATATTCATTCACGTGCGCGTGTGTTGCCCCCGGCGGCTGCTCAAAATTCGCTTGCGCCTGCAAAATGCTGCTGACATTAATTGACCACAACAATTTGGCGCGACGAGTTTATTATGAAATTTGTAATGAATAAGCGTGCAAATAAATCCATTTGCCACACATCCATGTTGCCATATGCTGCGCTGCATAGCTTTTTATGGCCGCATTTCACTCAAAACTGATGAGCGCTCGCTCGTAAACTAATGTATTAAGCTTTAACTTATTTATTTTCATATAAAAATCCAATTTTTTTTGTTTAAAGCTTAGCTATTGCTTTCAAAAAGCAGGTAACAACAGCGCGCCGCGGCATTTGCAACATGTTGCACGTACGCGCACTTACAGCGGTTTCGCTTATTGGCGCCAGCAGTTGCTCAGCAGACTGCGTCCTGCGTCCTGCGCGCTCGCTTGGGCTGACGCGCACACAATTTCATTTCGGCGACAGTGTTTCCCTTCTGCCTCTTCCCGTTAGACGTTCGGCTCGCGTTTAACTTTGTTATTTCGTTTAAAATTTATGAATGTGAATTTTATAAATTAATTAAATTTTAAATTGCGCTCGCCGGCTGATTGGCTCGCGTGTTTATTTGCGCGCGTTCAACGGCCGCTCGCTGATGGGCGTGCGGCATGCAACAGCGTGCACAGCGGCCGCAACAGCAGCATGTAAATTGGCTACTTTATTTGCTTAAAAGGCAGTTGACGCCTGCCCCTTCGTCGCTTTGTTCATTTTTCATAGCAATTTATTTAATTTTTTCATCTTCTCGACTCGCAGGCGTTCATACCGCATCACTCATGCCATTAAAATGTCCGCACCAGTGGTGAAAAAAAAATCAAAAAAAAATTGCTTGATTTACGTCGTCAACGCCATCATCGGCGGCTGCGTCATTTGCGACACCGTCGATTTTGATTTTGAATGTGTTTTAAGTGCGCGCTGCGGCTGCCGCATATTGTTGCACGGCCCGTATATTGCCGGCAGCCAGCTGCGTTGCACTCAGCACATTTTTGCTGCACTGTAGCACAGTGCTTGTTTCTTTTTGCAACACAATCTCGCAAATTGCGCGCTCTCTTTGCTTTTTTGTGGCACTGTGGCACTAAAGTTCGCTATAAAAATACAATATAGAAGATAAATTTGGTATTGTCACACCTGCGTGCCGAAATGCGCATAAATTTTGATAACCCGCTGCAAGTGCACACAAGCACACACATATACACACTGTGTTGAAAGCTCGCATGCATACACCTTGCGCCGCTTGCAGCCTTCGCCCGAAATTCCACTTATTTTTCTACTCGCAACCCAAGCCCAGCGGGTTGGTTAACCCTTTGGGTATTTCGGATTTTGAATATAGTTGCCTTATTTTTTTGAAAACTCTGCGTAAAAAGGAAACAAAACAAATAAGTAATACTTGCAAGTGCCGAAAGTAGTACCAAACACAGATTTTGAGATTCTCAAATAAGATGTCAAAGTGCCGCTTGCATAAGAAACACACAAGTGGCGACGCTCAAGTTCACTTTTGGGTTACACCATGTTCAGTTGGATGATTACACATGCAGATAATCGTAACACTGAGAACTTTGGGAGCTTTTGACGAGAGAAAAGCAATGACAAATGGAAAATATAGTATCTCCTGCGAAAAGCTAAAGATTTTTGTGATAATAATACGGTTGACGACCACTGCAAAAGTACTAAGGTTTACGACTTAAGGAAATGCACTTGAAATGTCAGGTACCTTAATTTGGAAATCCTGGGCAGCGGCGACTGCTTGATGCCTTGCTGAGAGTAATGGCTAACTTTATCGCAGTCCAAGAAGTCGGATGGACGAGACAAGGAATGAGACGAGTAGATGCTTGTGGCATTTGGTACAGTGGTGATATAAAAGAGCGCAAATTCGATGTGGTATTCGTGGTGGGAGAAAGACTCCGCCGCCGAGTCTTGGAATTCACCCCGGAGGATGGACGTCTATCCACAACCCGCCTCAAAGCGAAGTTCTTCAACATGTTGCTTATTTGCGCCAACACCCTGACTTAAGAGAAGGACTGATGTGACCAGAGCTACCTTCTATAAGCGCTTGAGATCTGCCCACGCCACGATGGCAAAATCGTGTTTGGCGACTTTAACGCCAGGTTGGACAAGGAAAATAACTTTAGCAGAACGGTCGGTAAATTCAGACTCCATGCTGAAAAATCCCCAAATGGGTTGAGGTTGATCAACTTCGCCGGGGCCCGAAATATGGTTATCTGTAGTTCTAGATGCCAGCATAGGAAAATTCATGAAGTGACGTGGCTGTCTCCGGATCGGAAAGCCACTAACCAGATCGATCATGTTGGGATAGACGGAAGACACGTCTTCACTATTTTCCACATGCGTATGCACCGAGGTCCTAGCATTGACTCGAACCACCATCTTGTAGCAGCCAAGATACGCACCTTCCTCTGTACAGCAAAAAACGGTCAACAAGCTCTAGGCAGGTTCAACGTCGAGAAGTTGCAATCACAACAGACAGCCAAAGCATTTTCAGCTCGACTTGCACTCCTGTTCTCTGAGAGCACTCATCAGCAACTCGGTATAAGAGAGCTGAGGACGGCATTTCAAGCTCCTTCCGTACAGCTGCAAACGAAACTATTGGTGTTCGGAAAATGCACAAGAACAACTGGTAGGAGGAGGAGTGCCATGCCGCAGTGGAGAGAAAACAGACTGTCTACCTCGCAACGTTACAATCGACCACAACACGTGAGGGATGTGATAGATACCGAAAGTTGAAGAGGGAAGCGAGACGCATTTGCAGACAAAAAAGAGAAAGACCGATATGCGTAAGTACGAAGAGCTTGACAAGCTGGCCAACAAGAGTAATGCTCGAAAATTCTACGAATAGATGCGGCGACTAACAGAAGGTTTCAAACCCCGAGTATACTCTTGTAGTGACTGATGCCCAGAGCATACCGAAATTATGGAGTAGACACTTCTCCAGCCTGCTGAATATCAGAGGAAACATAACACCAGTAGATCGTGAACCCGATTCATCCAAATAGAAACTACTCGTCTGAAGAACAATAAAGCAGCTGGGCCGATGGATTACCGTTCCTGAAATTCAAATACGACGGCGAATTCAGAAAATGCTGCTTCGAGAAAAACCCGTTTTGAGAAAGCTTATAAATCTGACTGAATTGAGTGGCTACATTTTCGACATTTTCATTCTCTCAGTGTAACGCACACTCACTAAATCACCCAAACTTGCAATGCCGCTCTGTCAAAAAATAAGAATAACCTTGTATGTACCAGAAGAAATCCTGCCAAAATTCCAGCGCACTCCAACTTAAGTATCCACAACAGCGCCATAAGAAGCGAGAGAATGCGACAAAAAAATCACTGATCCAAAAGCTATACATTTTCGGTAATTCGCACATGCAACACCGCATGCCAAGCTCAGCCAACCGACCCGCAGCCAGCCGCTGTCAACCGCCAAGCAGACGCAGCACGCAAGAGGCAACACGCAGGAGTGTGTGGCAGTGATGCAAGCAACAACACAGCAGCTGCAGCAAGCGCTCAGGGGCTCAAGTGTTGGACTTTGTCGCCAACGCCGTCGTTTGCCGTGCCTCGCACCATCTTCCTCTGGCCAGGAATTTTAGTGCTGTTTCTTGTGCTAGCGCTGCCGCCGCCGCTTGTCCTTCGTCTGCGCTTTTTCGCTGCGTGCCCCATGGTGTTGCTTGAGCTGGTGTTTCGCTGAATTTATAGCAAAAATGTGCGAATCTGAAGGCAGCGCTAAGGAGATGTTCGACTCAACGAGCGCAGAATTTTTATTTATGGCTCAAATGATTTGCATAAGTTCGCACAAGTTGCAAGCGGCAACTTTACCTGCTTTGCGGCATTAAATAAATATTTTTAAATTTTTCAACGCGTGTTTTTATGAATATCGTATTTTCGTATTTCTAATCAAAGTTTAACTTCAACGACAACGGCATCTACTTACTAAAAAATGCGAAAAAACTTTTTCGACTACCCAATAAATGCAACCAATGTGCTTGCGTCAGCGTTTCTACAAATTTATTTTATTTCTCAATTAGAGTCTTATCCCCAATTTGTGAAAATTTCACTCTTTAAGTGCCGCTGCACTGCAAGATCCCAAGAAAATTGTAGCAAATTAAGACGCCCACTCAGGTATTACACAAGATCCTTGCAACAAATCCCATCAGCTTAAACTGGAGCTTACGACAAGCTAATGTTCTCTTTAAATATATATACATGCACATGTATGTGTGTAAAGTACACAGTGTATGTGCCACAGGAGGAGTTTGAGCTGGGCTGCGTCAAGCAGGTGCAACACGTTTGCCAAAATGCGTCATTATCCAAGCGCTCAGTGAGTTGCCAGCATTTAAGCTTGTCATACATTCGTTCGTCGTTCGTCGTTGTGTACGGTTGTTTTTTTTTTTCATATCGTGCGCACATATACTACGTACTCGCTGCATAACTTCTCGTTACTTTCTGTACGAGCAATATAACCTAGCTTTGACATTTTGTGCTTCAGTTCGTTATACTTTCCGCGTGTTTTTTTTTATACTTTTCATTATAAAGTTAAACCCACAATTTAATCGGGCAATAATTTAATTTCTTTTCGCAATGCCCCCTGGGGCCAACAGGCTGGGGGATAATAGGTTTGCACTATTATCCCCGGGTCCAAAAAACAAGAGAAAAAAGCCAGAAAACTCAACGCTGGAATTCTTCCCGGAATTACCTATTACTAAGAAGGATGATCCCAAGTACCTTGTAATCAAATCACAGGACGTCAGGAAACCTATTGCATCCACTTCTTGCTTTGCAGTACATAAAGGTATTCAAGCCATAAGCAAAGACATCAACAAAATCACTTCGCTTCGTGACGGCAGCCTACTACTTTTGGTCAAGAACCAAAAAATCGCGGACAAATTTTTACAAACCAAACATCTTCCCGGAGCTGGTGCTGTGGTGGTATCTCTTCACAACTCTTTGAACTCAGTAAAGGGTACAATTTACGCTCCATTTATCTGTCAGCTTACTGATGACGAAATAATTGATGGTCTAAAAGAACAAGGAGTATCTGATGTTTATAAATTTACCAAGATAAACAATGGTGATCGTGTGCCTACTGGTGCTTTATTGTTAACTTTTGATAAATATACTTTACCTAGTCGTATTGAAGTTGCTTGGTGTACCCTTGATGTCCGTCCGTACTATCCCAATCCCATGCGCTGCAAGAATTGTCAGTTGCTGGGTCATACTGCTAAGCGTTGTAATAAGTCCCCATCTTGTTCTATCTGCAACCTTCCCCCAAATCATACCCCTCCCACTGAATGCGGTAGAGTCAAATGTGCTAACTGCGATGGTGAACACCCTTCTTCCTTTAACGCCTGTCCAAAATACGTCCAGTCAAAAGAAATACTCAAAATTAAAACTATCCACAAGTGTTCGATGCGTGAAGCCATCAATTTATACAAATCTCAATTGCCTTCTACCCCCTCACCATTCTCTTATGCTAATGTAACAGCTTCCAACAACAATTCTCACTCAAAAAAATACATCAACAACGATAAAACTTCAAACACCATAGATTCTAATGACATCATTAAAGCTACAACTTCAAAACATAACGCTTCATCTCCTACCAACATACATTCAATCCATAATGATTGCCCCGAAACCCCTTCTCCCTCCGTTTCTTCCCTTTACAATTCTCCTTCTCCACCCTTCTCACCCCTTTCCACTACTACTTCTCCTACCACTATAACCTGTTCCACAACTTCACCTGTACCCCCTCCCATCCACAATCACATACCCAAGTACCCATAGATACATAATTCTAGATATTAAATTCCAATTAAAACTTACATTTTTCATACTTTGTATATACTTTAATTTTCTTTATTTTTGCTATGTTAACTTTCCTTCAATGGAATATAAACGGATACATTAATAATTACTTTGAACTTGAAATTTTAATTAAAAAATATAACCCCTCTGTAATATTATTAAACGAAACGCATATTGCAAACAATATATCAGCTTATACCCCAAAAGCATATGCTGGTCATTTTTATAACCTTCCTTCCATCACATCAAGCAAACAAGGTATTGCAATCCTGATTAAGAGAAGTATACCGCATAATATTCTCCCAATACCTCCTTCGAATATCTCTTCCGTTGCCATCGAAATTTCCTCCCCCCAAAAATCATAATCATCTGTGCATATTCCCCTCCTCACCAAACTTTTACTTCAGCAGACTTCTTTAACCTTCTCCCTTCTTGCTCGACTCCTTTTTACTGGCTGGTGACTTCAATGCCTGGTGCCCTCTTTGGGGTTCTTCTTCAACCAACTCCAGAGGCCGCATTATTGAGGATGCTGTCCTCTGTTCGGACTGTGTTGTCCTTAATGATGGCTCCCCTACCCATTTCTCCACCCATTCCACCTTCACCCATATAGATCTTACAATTTGTTCCAGTTCACTCTCTCCCAAAGTTGTTTGGCACTGTATAGACAATTTGCATGGTAGCGATCATTTCCCTATCATAGCCAAAATCTCCTCCCATAATTCCAATTTCTTCAAACCCAGAATATTTTTTAACACCGATTCAGCTGATTGGCCCAAATTTCAAGATTTTTGTTTACGTTACTCAGACACCCTCCCTCCTGCAGATACTATTAATCAGGAAACTGCCATAATTCAGAAGATTATAAGATCTGCTGCCAACCAATCTATATCTCAAACCTCTCCTAATCCTCGTAATCATAACCCTCCTTGGTGGGATAGTGAGCTATCTTCTCTCAGACTGCATAAGCAACAAACATGGCATCATTTCAAACAAAATCGTTCATCATCAAACCTTGTTGCTTATAAAAAAGCTAATGCCATCTTCAGAAGAAAAGCGAAGCAAGCAAAAGTTAAATCTTTCCAGAAATTTACCAGCAGCATTAATTCCTCTTCTAACCCTAAAATGATTTGGTCAAATATAAGAAGACTATCTGGCAATATTTCTTTCTCTCCTATTCTCTCACTCAACTCCTCTCAAGGCAATCTACTACATCCACAGGATATAGCTTTAGAATTCGCCAAATTTTTCTCGTCTAACTCCTCTGATTATAATTTCTCCTCTGAATACTCGTCTAATAAGAACTCTTTACTTGCCTATAATTACGTTTCATCTACTTTATCCCCTTCAGCTGAATACCTCGACTCAGATATATCTTTAATAGAACTCAATATAGCTCTTTCTACGGTTAAAGGTAAAACGCCTGGGTTAGATAAAATTTCCTATCCTATCATCAAACATCTTCCTCCTCACCTCCTCAAACGACTTATCAACCATTACAACAATATTTATCGAACTGCCACCATACCCCAAATCTGGAAAACCAGCGCAATCATTCCTATTCTAAAACCTGGCAAACCTCCGTGCGAAGTTACCAGCTATCGTCCTATTTCCCTTCTACCCTGTCTAGGCAAACTTTTAGAAAAAATTGTTGCTACTAGACTCTCTTGGTTTCTCCATTCCAATAAACTCATTCACCCTAATCAGGTCGCATTCAAAAAGGACACAGCTCTATCGACGCTCTTTTACACCTTGACCACTTCATATGTGACGCTTTAGCTAATAAAAATCACGCTTCTCTTCTTTCGCTTGATTTCGAAAAAGCGTTTGATCGCGTGGGCATACATGTAGTTTTAAGACAATTAATCAAATGGAAGGTTGGCCCCCGTATATTTAGTTTTGTTAAATCCTTTCTTTTCTAAACGCAAAATCAAAGTTCTGATTTCTGGCATATCTTCACCGACTCTTCCTTTGGATAACGGCACTCCTCAGGGATCACCGCTATCAGTTATTCTGTTCACCATAGCATTTGATGAAATCAGTTCTATCCTTTCTTCCTTCCCTAATATTCAGCATCAATTATATGCTGATGATCTCCTTCTATTTTCAAAATCTTCTGACCTTAGTGCTATATCCTCTACCTTTAAAGAAATCCTTTCTCAACTATCCCTATGGTCCCTTTCCTCAGGCGCTTCAATTTCGTACTCAAAATCCTGTCTACTCCACATTTGTAAAAAACATAATTGTAATTTTCCACCGATTTCTTTCAACAATGTAAATATTTCATGTTCTCATACTCTTAAGTTTCTTGGATTAATTCTAGATAGTAAATATGCTTTCAAACAACATTGTGAATATATTAGAAATAGAATTACTAAAAACTCAAATATTGTTAAGTACCTAGCATGCAAGCGTTCGCTCATTGGCCCGTCTTTGTTAATTAATGTTGTCAAGGCACTCATACTCTCCGTCATCAACTACGCTCTTGAAATATATGGGCATCATTCAAAAAGTCACCTAAAATTGTTGGCCGCACCGTATCACTCAGCTGTTAGAAGATCGCTTCGAGCATTCCCCACGTCACCAATCAAAAATATGTTAGCAGAGTCCGGTCTTCCCTCTCTGATAGACAATATGGAAGACACCACATACAAATTATACCCGAAGATCATCCTTGGTTCTAACCATGTGCTTCAAGATGCCTTTTCTTCATCATCAACTCGTATCCGACCTCCAAAAGTTGAGTCAGCTATATATAAATGCACCTTTTTTGCCAAAATAAACAACTTACCACTAAAACCTGCTAAACTTCCTAAACGTCGTCATCCTCAATGGTTGATTCCAATAAACACGTTTATTGATAACCTAGCTCGTTTGCCTAAATCCACCACACCTAATGCGATCTATGCATCAGAATTTTGTGAAATTATGAATACTCTGAAACATGGCAGTTGGAGATTTATATTCACGGATGGTTCAAAAAAAATCCAAACCTCTTTTGCGGTCGTTAGCGAGAAAGGAAAGCCAATCTCATATGGTCTACTTTTCCCCTTTTGTTCGATATTCATTGCTGAAGCCACTGGGATTTTACATGCTGTTCTACATGCCACAAAAAGCCCTGGAAAATATGTCATATGCACCGACAGCTTATCATGTTTCCAAGCCATTCAAAATTGCAACAACCACACTAACATCATCACTGCAATTAGAGAATATCTTATTAAATATGAAAATAAAATTAAGATAATGTGGGTCCCAAGCCACACTGGATTATCCGGAAATAATTACGCTGATTTACTAGCAAAGAATGCATCCAACACGCCCACAATTACATTCAGTTTCTTCATGAAATCTGATATATTCCGACTCATACACCAAAATAGGCTCTCTAAATTGGCACTCGATTGGGTCTCATATAACCACCATTACTCAATAGTTAACACAGCCAGAATCAAACCGCTATACCCATCAACAGTAGCAACCAATTTTATAACACCTTACATTCGCCTACGGATTGGACATACTATACTGACGCATGCGCACCTCCTCGGAAGAAACAGTACCATCTGCTGCCCGTTCTGTAACTCAACAACAACCGTGCTCCATATATTAGAATTTTGCCCAACTCTGAAAGAAAAGAGAGATTGCCACTTCAACACAGATCCGATTACCCTCCTTTCCAACCCTACGGAAGAAAATATAAAAACCATCTATCGTTTCCTTAAAGATTGTGATCTATTGAGGAGAATATAAAACCAACACATTCTTCAACGGACAGCTGATAGCCTTTGAAGCTAGCGCTGCATGCCTTAGGTTATACATATAGTATTAACTTTGTATAAGCTTTTATAAATAAATAAAAAAAAAAAAAAAAAAAAGCTTGTCATAAGCGTCAGTTTGTGTGCTTGTATGCCTCATAAATATATCCAAAGCACAGCCATATCCACATATCTACACAATATAACGGCACCTCGTGTATATCGTGCAACAAAAAGACGTACTGGCAAGCCAGCTCTTTAGCCAGTCCCTCAAATAAGTGAGTGACTGCATGTTCATGCATATGTATATGTGAACTTACAGTTATACAGCTGTGCGTGCGTGGATGTGCCTTGTGGCATTCAAATGCTTGTCGAACGTGCTAATGCAACATCAGCAAGTACAACAAAAGCACCTAGTAGACTTACAACAACAACGTGCTACAAGAAAATTTGCTTAACTCACACACACCCACAAACATATAACCGAATAACCGATTATTTAGTTATTTTTTGTTAAATGCTTTCAAATAAACCTTATGTTGCTTGCTCTGTTGACGCAGCGCACTTGACATGCCCTAAGCGCTTTAAAATTTGCTTACTTTCATTGGATACAGTTAGCTAATCACTTTCCAATTGCTGCATATGTTGTGGCAATTACAAAAATTGGTTAATTATTTGAAGAACTTCATTAGTTGATTTGTTGTTGTAAATGTTGTACAGAGTCATTTAGGTATTCTTTCTCTTTTTTATTTGCGGTTATAGGTTAGATATAGGTTACTTAACTAATTAATAACTAATAATAGTTACTTTTAGTGGAAAGTCCGCTCGTTGTTCATAAGTTTGTCTCTTCCTAATAATAATTTTCGATGTTGCAAGTGTTTGAGACAGTTCTGATCTCTTTCGTTGTCTACAGAAGTACTCACTAAATTCATATCTCTCTAAACATCAAGCCGAAATGGAGTTCTAACCTCAGAACACTCAAACTCTGAAAGCTTAAGCATTGAAAATATGAAGCTTCAAGCCCCAGCAGCTAAAATAAGAAACGCTAGGATCTGTAAAACTATCTGAAGACAGATATAAATCTACAAACTATTACGCAAGGCAGATGTACTTAGATTGGCTTGATGCCCTCGTGCATTGAAGAAACTGCAGCCATTTCCTTTCATTAAGATATCACAAACACTCATCCACCCGAACAAAAAGAAAGCTAAAGAAAGCGACAAAGATTCCCCTAATGGATGTATGGGGAATTTTGAACTGGAATTGTGGCTATAAAAGAAGGTGTCAAGTGGGCTTCTGCTCTAGCTGGCAAGTATAAACGGTCTAGTGGAAAGCCACGCGGCAATTGAAGCAATCCGCAGCGCAAGTACTAGGTAATGAAAATAGACGCAAACCAGACTCTCAAGTAACTCGGGTTAATATCATCTGGGTATCCAGTCTTATAGAAATAGATATACATAAAAAGGCAGATGAACTAAGCCACTGCAGTTGGAAACACAATTCCCATAGGCTCCTCCAGAACATTCAGCTCGTTCACTTCACAGGAATGCCGCAGGTCTTGGCACACTAGCAACACAGGACAAATCACGAAGTTACTGCTAAGCAAAAGGGAGCTTCGTAATATTATAGGGGCCAACACAGCGCCCATATATTGAAAATCTCACCTTCCTAAAATAAGAAACGTGAATTTGCGGATTGTTGAGCATGATTATCTCTGCGAACCGACAGACTTCAGTTGGGCGCGATATACTCATATGAAACTCAATTGAAAAGCTTCTGGTCTAATTGAAGTAAAACATAAATTTTTTGGCAATATTCGTTGTTTTATTCAACACAATTGTAGTTCCCTCCAAGGGTGATATACTGACTTTTTAGAACCACCAATTTCGTTACAATTTTTGTAGCACAACTTGTCCTTTGCTTCAAAATAGGTCCCAGTTTCGGTGATCACCTCTTCATTCGAAGGAAATTTTTTCTGAGCGAGCATTTTTTGAGATTTGTGATCAGGAAATATTTGCTAGAGGCCCGATCTGAAGAAGGTGGTAGATGCGAAGGCAATTCGATGCCCGATTCTTAGGTTTTTGCCATCCTTTTTAGTGACTTCTAGAACAATGCGTTGTCTTGGCGAAAAAGAACTTTTTGATTCTGGAAATACGGCCGTTTTCCGGCGCTCTCCTCCTTCAAATGGTCCTATAATGCTATGTAGTAGTCGCTGCCTTTCATTTTTTAAGGTAGCCAATAAAAGTTATTTCATGCGAATCCCAAAATACAGACGCCATAACCTTGCTAGCCGATTGTAGCGTTTTTCCACGCTCGGATGACTGCCGATTGAACTTCGGAGTAAAATGATGGAGCCATATTTCATCCATTATCACATAGCGACGCAAAAACTCGGGGTTTTTACTCTTAAGAATCTCCAAGTAATGCTCCGAATCATCAACTTGTCGTTCTTTTTTGTCAAAAGTGAGCTAACGTGGCACCCACTTTGCACAGAGCTTTCTCATATTCAAATATTCGTGAATGATATGATATCCACGTTCTTGTGATAACTCTAGACTGTTTATCATCTCGAATAACCACTTTTTTGTAGGATGGATCTAATCAAAAATCAAATAGATTTAGTAATTCCATGTGTCTGACCGGTGACTTTTTAATCGACCTGTTAAGAAACATTCGGCAGCTTAAGTGGAAAAAAGTAGCAAAAATTTTCATTTTTCAGTTATTACTTCAACAGACGAATATAAAATATCCGAATATCAACATGGTGAATTTATTTCAGCATACTAAGATTTTAGATACTATATCTAAAGTGTTCGGCAAACTTTATATAAATGTAGTCAAATTTTACAAAATCTCCAAAATTGCAGACATTATTATTACTTTCGTTTATACTAGTTCGCAGAAGCCCTATAATTCACTTCACGTCTGACCAACTATTATTGTACGTAATTAATAGGCCTCCCAAATTATTACTTTTATCCACGCATAATTATTTCGGCTTTCTGCAAATCATTTCCTTATTATTACTAACCCTTTAACATACACACACATATCCACATATGTGATTACAACAACATTATACTACATAAATTTCCTGTGTATTGCCACTTGCAGTTCATTGAGCACGCCTCGCTCTCTCTCAACGAGCAGTAACCCGTAATCAGTAGTGATTTAATCCTTTGTTTTTCGCGCCGAGTGTCGATCGTATCACTTTATTGGCAAGCAATTCCTGCACTATAATTATCGCTGTACAGTTACAAAGGAGATGACAATGACGAAAGTCGAAAAACCCGAAAAAACATGAACTTGCAGAAGCGGGTAAGTAAATCATGCATATTAATATTGAAAATACATGCGTAAAGTGGAAGAGGGAAAACAGAAAACCAATAAAAGTAAATACTTGTGAATACATACATACATATAATATAATAAGTGGTCATTAATCACCGAAATTAACTGCCGACAAGTGCTCGTGCAGTCGAGAGAACGTGAGGAATTGTTGCGCTGAGGCGCTGACGGGTTGAGAGACGAGTTTTAAGGGCAAATGAAACGAAATCCGCCTTTGCAATTGCAATCTCAGTTCGGTAAATATTTACAGAAGCAATCGTGCGCTTGTGGCGCGTAATGAAAAATGAAAATTACAGCTAATCACTATTCGAGCAGAAAGTGTATTTCGCAGTTAATGCATTTTGTCAGTTTAATTAAAGTGCAGCCAATAACAAGTGAGCTCTTAGCGCACCAAACCTCAGTATCAGTATCTTTACTCTTCTTCAGGCCCAAGACGCTGCTGATTGGTCAGCTGCTGCGCGTAAATTGTAGTTTTAACCGCAAACAAATAATCACGGCTGATGAAGCTGCTGAAATTGAACGTATTTACGAGTCTTCTTCGCTGTTATTAACCATTGCTCAGCCCATTCCTTGCGCTCAGCTGGTTTATTTTACATTTGCACGCTTTAGCTCCAATTAAAATTGATTATTGACTCTCGGTAGACCAGTTCTTGCAACTAACTCCGCTGATCTACGCATTTATTGAGTGAAAACATTGATTATTTTTACTGAGAATTACTGAAAATTGAAAAAGTCTGGCAAAACTTTTCAGTTTGACAAAAAAAGTTCGAATGAACATAAAAAATTACATTCGAAGCAAGGTTGATTACTTTTTTTGTGATTTTTGGGCGAAGCAAAGGGTTCTAGTGGAGAGTTTGCTAAATTCTGCTTCAAAATCCATACCGCACTGGGAATCTGAATAACATGACAATCTTTTAAACTGTAAACTGTACTAAATTAGCTTAAGTTGGGTGGCTGATCCAGAGCTCGCACTTGGACTACTAAATACAGTCCTTTGTGAAGCCAAAGAATAGGGCTCCTGCAGTTCGAACTTATAAGTCTGCGGACGACAAAAATTTGCTCAGACGTTTGATTTTTATTCCCACTAGTCTAATAATAATATCTAATATCTAAAAATGTGAGCTCCCAAGTCTTTGAGTTTCAATCTTGCAAACGTGAACCAATGAAAAAGGAATTGCAAACATACGGCATCAATATCGATAGTTCAATGGTCGGTTAGAACCCACACAACTAGAGAAACGTAAGCTTTGCCGAGGGAAAAGAGCTCACTTGATCTCTTGCGATCAATCTTTAGACCACAGGATCTTGCGGTAGCTTATGAGGTCTTGCAATCAATCTTGAGCCAAAGGTATCTTAACTAAGTTCCCGCGAAGCCCAGCTAACCAATTGAAGAGCACACGAGTAGAGGGGAGCACCGACCCGTTCTCGTCTAGCGGAGTTAAGGTAGCCTTTATTGCCATCTCATCAGCTTCGTAGTTGCCTGCGATTCATCTGTGGCCTGGAATGAGTACTATTCTTATCACAAAATGATGCGATGCTATTAATGACGAGGTTAGGCATCCTTAACCAGCCCCTAACGTACGGTAAGTGAGCTCAAGCTAATAACGCCGATCTGCTATCTGATTGAAGAGTCACTTCTTGGACTTAAAATCGGTTATCTTGTATACCTGGTCGTAACCTCATGATTTTCATAGACATGACCACGATTTTTTTGGCGGTTGTTTGCGCGGAAATCTTACTCGTACCAAACATTCTCCGAATCATCTTAAGTTTGTTTGGAACATTCTTCAGAAACCGCATCCATAATAACTATGAACTTACTCGTACAGTAAAGGCTGTAACTGAAGAGTTTAAAAAGATACGAAAAATCCAGCAGGAGACTGTGAAATATCTTTGGTTGATAAATTCTTTTCTTTCTTTCTGTTGTAATCTCTCTTCATCAAAACTTGCGCAATATGCAAACCAAATACAACCCTGTGCTATTTAGCACTCACGTACCTTTTGTCATACAAAGGCAAATATTTTAATGAACATTTTCAACAAATAAATAAATAACGAATTATTAATTATCGGCTGCCACAATGCAATAGAATTAACGAAAGCGAAATCCACAACAACAACAGCAAATAAATGACCGCTTAAAACAAATGGCGCGCAATGTTAATCATGCTGTTCGCTGCTGCAGCCGTTCCATACCAATTTTTCATTGTTAAGTGCTTTCCGCTTCCTCTCAACATGCAACATAAACGAAACGATCATAACAGATTAAAAATAGAGCAAACGACAAAACCATTTTTTATCGCTTCATGACTATGCTTCGCTATATACATACGTATGTATGTGTGTGTAGCTGGGTATGCTTGACAGACCACACAGCAATCAGCGGAGACCTTTTCATATGCGCAACACATGCAAATTGTGAGTTATATGCCAAAAAACAACAACAACAGCAGCAAATAACAACAAAAATCCAAGCATCATTATGCAAACATGAATACAACTTGAGTTGTTGCACAGCGCGCACAGCAGGAAGCCAGCGACCGCAGCCCAATCAGTGGCGCCACCGCCAACATTCAGCAGCGCCGCGGTACAATACCAATACGCGTGTCAATTTGTTTGTTTACTTTTAGCGCCTGCTGCAAAGGTCACACACAATCATCATACTTGACTATGTGCGTTGTTGCTGTGCGGTCCAGCGCGCGTCAGACAGCAAGCGGCGCGCAGCAGTCACACAAACATACACACATTCAAACGCAGCATTTAAATGAACTGCGCTGCTTCGCATCCTTTTGATTTCATTTTCATTTGCGCGCTGCCAGCTGGTCAGCGCTCGCCTAGCTGTTGCCCCACCTCGTGGCGCGCTGTGTCGCCGCCTTAACCGCTGCGTTAATGATGTTTCTGCGTTTACGATTATGCGGTGATTAATTCACCTTCGCTTCCTCTGCCTTCCTTTCGCATCGCTCAGCAAACAGTGCTCCAGCTATCGACGCATAGTTGGATAACCCACAATATGTTTGCCTTCCGCGTTTATTTCCGCCAGCTGGCAGCAGCGTTGTGCCTCAGTGGTTACGCCGCGCCGTCAACTTCAAAGGCTTTCACATTGTTGCTTTATAGTGATCGTTATTAATTTTACGCCAATGATGGATATAAATCGGCTACACGTTGCCACTTTGCCGCCTTTGTCTTTGTATGTGCTCCTCGGTGTCTTTTGGTGCGTAATTGGCCTCGAGCAGGCTGGCAGTTGGACGCAGCAAAGTACTGTCTTTTGTTTCTTTCTCTTATTTAAGTGGTCCATTATGTTTGAAAAGGTGTTTAGCTGGTATTTGCATAAAGAATTTTGTTGCCAAGCATCCGTCATTGAAAAGATCCCACGCTTCTCCTTTGTTGGCACTTGGGTGTCCTACACCTAACACTGAACCCGTCATTAATGTCACTTTTTATCACATCAAATTTAATATCCCTTATTTTAATATCAAAAGGTTCACATTTAATGCGAATGATCCGTTTAACGTAGAATTTGTAGCCCGTCATAGAGCATTAAGCGAGGCGCGGGACGCGGGACGACGAGGCAAATGCCATAAAAAGGGTGGCATGAATTCCCAACGGTTTCCATAGCAATGTAGCAGTCACGTATTCCGCATAATTTAGTTTTATTTCATGACATTTATTTTGCCATAATTCTCTTGACTGATTTATTGATTGGCGAGTAGATATTTTCAAGTTACGAAAAGCTAAAATGGTTATCAATACTTTTTTCACAAGGACGAAATCTTCGAAAGCTTCTATGACTCGATTAGCCGAGCTTCTTTCCTTACTTTTGGTGTGCTTTTTGATAGCATCTGACAATTTGCCAACCCTCGTTAACCCTCTTTAGAAGTCAGCTGTGGAATCACTCAAGTCAGCCTTACGGGCAAGAGTAACTTTAAACCATTTTCTGAGACTTACACTTGTTGTAACTATTCGTAGAAGAGCCAGCGGTGTATCTTTATCTACGGCCTTCATCTGTTGAGACGAGATTATCCTCCCATTTCCATAACCTTCTTCTGCTGTGAGTAGCATGGTGAGCCTCGCTTTCTCATTGATTACCTTAAGGAGCGGTGTGAGCTCCAGCAAGACGTTGTTGTTATTTTAACGGAAGCCTAATCACCGTTAAGATGGTAAGGAATAGGTAAGTCGACATCATCCAACGGAAGGCACAAGAAACGTGCTGTTTCGTCGTGGTCGGACCAAAGAGAGAGTGGTGTCAGATGAGTGGGATTGGTGGGGATGAAAAAAGGTGGCCAGTATCATACGGAGACTCATTTCACATAGGACATATATTGGATATGACGGGATCTATTATGGAAAGGTATGAGTTTAACCCGTTACAGTATCCAGAATGAAGCTGCGCAAAGGTCACTCTCGTTTTTCGCAGTAACTCGAGTTCTTCGCCTACAATGGGTGGTGATTTGACTCCAAGTACGCCATTCACTGAAAGGGAATGGATGAAGGTGTCAGGTGGCGGTCAGTGCTTGTCGAATGTGAGTTGCGTTCGAAGTCTGGTTGGCGTATTGTCTAATATCGTCGATGCAGTTGAGGAATGACCTATTGATGTTCTAGCAAGATGACTAGTGCTGCGGTTGGCCAAGTTCAGAATGCTCCACGGACGCAGACGGCGTAGGTAAGTTTTTGTAGCTTCAATAGTTGAAGCCTTACTGAAACCTGCGATGTCTTCGATGACCATAGTCACATTTTTGGAGGATAAGAGTTCGACCACTCTTCTTTTCTTCTATTTTCTATTCTCTTCTTTTCTTGTATCTTATATTTATTACTTCTTCTCATTTCTCCTCATTTATTTTCTTTTTTATTTTGTTTTTCATTTTTTACACTTCTTTTTCTTCCGGAGAGGTGGTTCCCTCTCCAATAAATCAGAATTTTTAATAATCAAGGCAAGCTCTACAAATTTTGTATGTATTTTCCGAAGCTTGCTCTCCATACTAACACTTTTTCTTTCATTGCGCGTTCTCAAGCGATGCGCTGGTGGAAGAGTCTTTGCTGTGTGTCAGAAGGAAGAAGAGTCAGTGCGGCTACTAGCTCCTAAAATAAACCCTCGTTTGCCACATGCCATATTTTAAAAAACACTTCGCTTTTTCTCCTCGCCAAATTGCTGTTTAATGTAGTTACTTTTCACAAACATATTTATGCATGATGCCGTTGTTGCTGTAAAGTAATTAATTCTATCAGGCGTGTGTATTATTTTGCGGCATGCGCCATATGTTGTTGTATAATCACCCCCGCATGTAACAAAAAAGTTTGCCAAAATATGAATTTAGTAAATTCAGAGTCCTTCACACACACATACACTGTGAGCCATATATGTGTGCTTGTTGTTAGTAACTGCAAAAAGCTGGCAACCAGCTGGCGCAAGCAGCCGTCCAACACACGTGTTGCCACTTGGGGTCGCCGAGGAAGGCCTGAGCGCGGTTGCAGCTGACAGCAGAGACGGCGCGCGCTTCGTTTGCTCCACTCGTGCGGGGAGTTACACTTACTGTAGCTGCCTTTTTCGCCTCTGGAGTACATTTTAAAAATTTACTGCCTTCACCAGCCACCCTGACCGCCAGCGCTGGTTCAACACACGTATGCGCAAGACTACATTTGAGCGCTTGTGTTTTGTTGCTCGCCAAAACTGACAGCACAGGTGCCACATTACTCGTGCGCCGAGCCAACATTCGGGTCAGGATGTAGCAATTTTAATAATTTGTCAAGTGGTTTTCATTTGCATATGAAAAGGCATAACGGCGTTAGTGGCGCACGCAGCAGCCCCATGCCTCCGCGCGACTTCTGCATAATTTATGTTTAGTTGTAGGAAAATTAAGTGTAAATGCACACGTGTTTAAATTTTGTTGCTGCAAAGTGACTTATGTACCGTTATCTCACGTCCTTACATTTTAGATGTGAGTTAGTCTCATTCTCATATGTGGTCATGTTCAACCGATATATGGCGCCAGGATTGAATTATCAAGTAAACTGAGAGTTTCTTCTCATTCCCTCCACAGGATTGTGAGCTGGGCTTTGGACCCGCCACGTAAAACCGCCCCCTATGAAAAATTACCGACGCCTCGGATGAGAAACCCCCTTTTGATGATGACCTTGGCAAACGCATTAAGGTTTATCCTTAAGGGTTTGCATTTGGAATGTTCAGTCCCTTAATTGGGAGGGTGCTGCTGCCCAACTGTTTGATGTCCTCGTTAGAGTGCAGGCTGACACCATCCAAGAAATTCGATGGAGAAGAAAAGGACTGACGCGAGTAGGTCCTTGAGGCATTTACTACAGTGGCCATATAAAGAAGCGCAAATTCGGTGTAGGATTCGTGGTGGAAAAGAGACTCCGACCAAGCTACCTGGCTGTTTCCGGATCGAAAAGCCTTTAACCAGATCGATCATATTCTGATAGACGGAAGAAGAGTTTCTTTTCATTGCTTATTTTGTTCCTTTACTGGCGTAGACACCACTTATGTGGTTATAGTCGAGTTAACAGCAGCGTCCCAGTCGTTTCTTTCCAGTATTTGGCGGCAATTCGAAATACCAAGCTCAGCCAGGAGCTTCTGAACCTGATCTTTCCAACGGATTGGTCCCTCTTCTACTTGATCACTTCCAAAGGGGAGAAGGTCTTCCTCTTCCTCTGCTTCCACGGACGGGTACTGAATCGAATACTTTCCAAGCTGGCGTGCTCTCTTCCATCCGAAAACATGGCCTAGCCAGCGCTAACGCTGTCTCTCATTCTCCTTGCCTCCGCATTATAGCAGAGTAGTACTAGCAACTTATACATCTCTGACAATTTTTTTTAAGATTCCTTGGTCTTTGTGAACCTTTATGCATGGAACCACATCGTATTTTCCTGCAAATTGCGCTGAAAGTCTACATTTCAGTAAAAAATCTGCGCTACTTCTTCATTTATTAATTCTTTATTTTATTATTTATTTAGACCGCTGCTTTTCGTTGTTCTTTCCTTCTATTAAGTTTGCGCCATTTTGTTTTATTTTGCGTTTTGTCAATATTTTATTTTCTCTTCTCGGTGACCGCTACTTTGCACTTTACAACTTTTTGCGCCCACAATCTCTCGCACACGCACACCCACACATACAGGCGCACAGGCGCTTGAAACTGAGCACATAATTTCACCACACCCACCATGTAGCAGCTTCATTAAAAACTTTTAGAAAATACAATTAAAACTTTCGCGAAAGCTCCACAACCGCAACGTGCCAAACAGCTTTCACGCCGCACTATTTTTATGCGTTTTTTTGTTATTATTTCTATTTCAACTACTTTTTTCTTACATTTTCGTTTAGTTGCACTTTAGTTGCGCGAATGTTCTTCGATTGACCAGCAAGTAACATCGTGTCTACAGAATCGATGAGTGATTTTTTCGATTTAAAACTTTTTCCATCGTTCGTTTGGCACTATGTTGTTGTTGTTGTTGGTATATGCAATTGCGTTCGTGCAGAATGCAGAGAAATCAATATATTTTCGCTGGCGTCAACTTAAAGGAAGAGTTCGCTGTCTCTTTAGTTGTCAGCAGCGCTAAAAGTCGCCTCAAAGCAAAATGTGCGTGCGCTAAGAGAAGCTCTCAAGTCGCTTTTGTACAGTTTTGCTTAAGGCATTAAAATTTCACACCTCACATGCTGACACATACACTCTTATACTCGGGTATAATATGCAAATGTGTAGCTGGCTGCAAGCGTTTATTTGTCCGGTGTCACTTTCATGCTTTGCGGCGCACCAAACCCCATAACACACGCATGAGCTGTCAATTCGGCCATCTGTAGAGATGCACCTAGGCCAATCAAGCACTCAGCCAACCATGAGATAGTCAGTCGATACGTCAGTCAGTCGGCCTAGCAATCAGTCAAGCAATCATGTCAGGCACTCACAGTTTGTTGGCTATTAGTGGCTGAGGCTTAACAAGCCCGCACCAAGCTACGTGTGAGTTAACACTTTGGCTTTTTGGCAAAAGCGAATTCGAGGAAGTGTCCGGTTGAAGCAAAAAAATCGCTGGAAGATTGAAATTAACACGCTCACACCTTGTTGGACAATCAAAAGCCACAAAGCGACAGCATCCAACTGTCAATATGTCACGTCTGCTCCATCAAAGGCATCGATGGTGGTACGCAAATAACGGATATTAGCTGCGTCAAGCATGACAAACATATCTGCTTGCATTTTCGTGTTGTTGCCTTTGAAGTGAAGAGTTGACTGCGCTCATTGCTTGCTAGCCTTGCCACGCACTCTTTCTCTCCTCCGAGTGGTGTGTGCATGCTCTCGGTTTCTTTGCTGTTTGACTGCACTTATCAGCAGTTTTATGTAAGAAATGTATTATATAAAGGTCAACTTTGAGGTTATGGTATTTCAATAAGTAATAAATATTATAATTTAGTAGCAATGTGCAATGTTAATGTAATATCGTTCCTATTTTTATGCAGCGTTTCTTTTTCTTTACAATAAACTAAAAAAGATTTGTGCTAGCAGTAGTATGAGTTTCACTAAGCACAAAAGAAAGCACTTGAGCCATCAATTGTCAAATGCAAAAGCACTAAATAGAGTCTACGAAACTACCAGCTTTGCTAAATTCAGATCTCACTTTATTCTAAAACCTCAGCACCCACTTATCTAAGATTTATTTAAAGTCGCTGAGTCCGCCACAAATCGAACGTTCGCAGTACTTCAGATGGGTTCAACAAGCACTCGACTAGATAAACAAAAGCTTAAATAAATGCGCGTTTCCTTTAATGCTTTTAAACATCAAAAACACAAGGCTTATTTGTATTGAAAACAATTTTAATGTGGCTAAGCCTTGAGTAGGGTTTATAGGTGCTTATATATGCCGCAGAATACGAAAATAAATAAAGCTGAATTATTGGTTATACAAAGTGAAGGTGTGTAGTATGTGTTGGATTGGCTGACAAACTTTTTATAGAACACAAGTGCTTTGCTTAGAGTTAAAAATAATCTGTCTAAATGTTTATAGTTCTTTACTTCTTCTTTAATGACGTAGATACCGCTTACGCGGTTATAGCCGAGCTAATAACAACGCGCCAGTCGTTCTTCCTTTTTCACCGTTTGTCGCTCAATTGCAGATTCCAAGTGTTGCCAGATCCTTCTCCATCTGGTCTTTCCAACGAAGTGGAGGTCTTTCTCTCCATCTACTTCCCTCGGCGGGTACTGAGTCGAATACTTTCAGAGCTGGAGTGTTTTCATCCATTCGGACGATATGACCCAGCCAACGTAGCCACTGTCTCTTGATTTGCTGAACTATGTCAATGTCGCCGTATATCTCGCCGTATCATCGTTCCATCGACTAAGGCATTTGCCGTTGCCAATGCATAGAGGACCACAAATCTTCCGCATAACCTTTGTTTCGAACTCGCCTAAGGCAGACTTATCAAATGTTGACATCATCATCCATGCCTCTGCACCTTATAGCGGGACGGGGATGATGAGCGACTTATAGAGTTTGGCCTTTGTTCGTCTCGAGAGGACTTTACTTCTCAATTGCCTACTCAGTCGAAGGTAGCACCTGTTGGCTAAGGTTACTATGCCTTGGACTTCGAGGCTGACATTGTTGTTGGTGTTAATACTGGTTCCAAGGTAGACGAAATTATCTCCGACTTCGAAGTTATGACTGTCAACAGTGACGTGAGAGCCAAGTCGCGAGTGCGACGACTGTTTCTTTGATGACTGGAGATGTTTCGTCTTCAACTCGTTCACTACCAGTCCCATCTGCTTCGCTTTCTTATCCAGTCTGGAGAAAGCAGTGCTCATTGGCACACACTGAAGCTGTACACTCTTATAGAAGATTGCACCTTCTCTATTCAGCTCTGCAGCTCGAATTATTTTCTCCATCAGTAGATTAAAGAAGTTGGCCGATAGGCAGTCGTTATACAGCCGTATTATCCTTTTCGTGCTGTCAAAAGTAGCTTCGAAATCGACAAGGAGGTGGTGTGTATCGATCATCTTTTCACGGGTCTTTTTAAAGATTTGACGCTTGGTGAATATCTGGTCAGTTGTTGATTTTCCAGGTCTGAAGCCAATTAAAGTTCTCAATTCCACATTCAACATCGCTCTTCACTGTTCCTTAACTTTTGTGGTTTGCAATGGGCACCTAACTTAATGACTAACTTATTCTCATCTTTCTATCCACTTCAGCTGCATTCATCTGCAATATCAGTTTCCTGCAACTCATTGAACACCAGCTCCTCACACAAAATGCGGAATTTATATGCATTTTGATTTCCACGAACATTATTGTCAGTCTTAAAAGGCTTATTAGTAATTTTACGACCCAACATTTGAGATACCGGACTTTTCTGCTACACAATTCCTTTATTTCCACGCTTCGCATAATTAAAAATGACACTTAATTTGCAACCAATTCATTTTCGAAGTGCTCACTTCCCACCAAGGAGCTCCGCCGGCCTTATGGCCGACAAAATATATACAAATAGCGAAGCGGTGGCTTAAAGTATGCGAGGCTCAGCACAAATACGCGCCTTAAGTGCGACATTAAAATTGCATTCAAGGTCGTAAAGCGCGAAAATTTACCGACAAATACGAGTACACTAAATATATAAAAGGAAGAGGACGAAGATCTACGCTCGGTGGGCACGCAATAGCAATGCCAGTGGAATTCGCCGGTTTTATACGTTTCGATTGTGAATTGCAGAAAAAAACTGGTGAATCCGGTGTGTTAGCTGCTGGTTGCTGTATTTCTCGCGCAAAATTTATATCGGACGGCGGGCAGTGCTTTGTTTTTTGTCAATAATGTCATTTGGAGACGCAAGGCCTATCAATTCATGCGCATGCGCGAAGGTTTACAGCCAGTTAGCATGCTAGCAGGTAGGGAGTGTGGTCTTTATTGACGTATTTTCCACCAATCATATGCTTTAGGATCTATTATTTATACAGATATTGTTTATAAAGTATATAGTTTTATATATTTATATATTTTTTTATATGGAAGTGCTTACAATCGCTATCCAATTCCGTTCCATTATACTATAACTAGCAGCACCTTTGAAGCACTTTTGATTTTATATCGACTTTTTTTCGCTTTTTAATTTCATTAAAAATGACAAACCGAAAAACTTCAATGAAAGCCATAAATTCTCAGCGACAGCGACGCAGCGCTGCTCGGCGTTCGCCATCGAGTCACATGACAATTAACAATTTTAGTAGCGCTGCAGGTGCAACGGGCAACAGGCAGCCAAGCGACCACATGCGTGTCAACAACCTGTTGCTCAGCCGCATTTACGCGCGTTTACTGCATTTTCGCTTTCGATTTCCTTTTCTTCGCGTTCTTTGTACTTGCTTTGATTTCTTCACCATTCTCCACTTCGCTGACGCGCCTCAATCGTCATGTCATTTAATTGAGTCACAATTAAATGGCATTTTATTGCCGACTATCAACGCAGCCGCCGAAAGCGGCAACGACAGCTTTAACTGCGTGCAGTCGCTGTGGCAACATCAGTTCTTATGCGTAAGTGTGTGTGTATTGCGATCGTTAAAACGCGTCTTTAGAAAATCTTAATTAATGCATCATATAACCAATTGGATATGTAATTTTATAGCCCAGTATAGTTATGTGTGCATAAAGCAACAACATGTCGTGGACAGGTTGACAGAAGTGTGCGGTTAATGTGGCATAATTTATGTGCAACATGCGGCATACAACGTATCAATGTTGCATTTGTCATTAGTTTGCCATCGATTGACTATCGTGCTGACAGTTTGCTTGCCCTGCCTGCTGATTTCTAGCAACCTTAACGAGCTTAGCGGTGTAGTTAGCTTCTGTGAGTCAATATGCTGTCTCTCTCTCTCTCTCTCTCTCTCTCTCTGGGCAATATATACTCAAATATATTTCATATCTGAAGGTGTATATGTCAGTATCTAAGTATTATTGCACATGAAAGTACACGAAACCCACGAATTCAATCAAGAACTGAAGTTTCCAAACTCAAATATTATGGAGCGCAAAACAGGGTGTTACTAAAGTACAAAAGTTTTAAGTCGCCACAGAAACTTTTTCTTCTTCTTTACTGACGTAGAAACCGCTTACGCGGTTATGGCCGAGCTCTTCTTTTCGCAAGGGGGCGCCAATTGAAGATTCCTAGCGAAGCCAGGTCCTCTTTTACCTGGTCTTTCCAATGGAATGGAGGTCTTCCACTTTCTCTGCTTCCGCCGGCGGGTACTGCGTCGAATACTTCCAAAGCTGGAGTATTTTTGTCCATTCGGACGACATAGCCTAGCCAGCGTAGCCGCTGTCATGGAGGATGGAGTCATGTGTAGAAGTTCACGCAAATGAGGAAAGTTCTCTGATCGCCATTCACTTGGGAGTAACCAGAGACGATTAGTTTATATATGGCTCAAGCAGCTCACGACTTCCGGTCTTTGGCCAAGTATCCTCTGGTTAGCCAAAGAACATCCGTTTGAAGGCGAACTAAAGTGAGAAGGCGAAACATCCCCTCCACAGGGTTGTGCGCTGGGTTTAGGACCCGCCACGTAAAAAACGCCCCAAATAAAGAGTTAAAAACAGCCTCGGAAAAGCCTTTTTGATGACGCCACAGAAACTACCATCTAAATTACTTTATACATATAGGCTCAAACATCTTCAATACATATATTTTACCCACATCTTACCGTTTTTCTCATGAAATATTTCAAAGTCTTCCCATTAGTTGGAGCGAATTAAAACCTTTGGTCACACCGAAGCTATAATACCCTTCACTTATGCAAAATATTCTTTACCTAATATGTGCTATAGTCTACCGGAATATAGTCCGATCTAAACAATTTACCAAAGAGTAACTGACCACATATATAAACACAGGCTGTTTAATTAACTTTATGTTCAGAAAGTTTCTGGAAGTGGCTAAATGCAAACAGAAGTGTCATAGGCCTCATAATATGTAAACAAGGGGTGATTGACCTTGGAAAGATGTCAACAAAAGGGTCAGTGCCCAAAAATGTAAACAAAAGAGTCATTGACCTAAATTGCAAACAAAAGGTTATTGACATGGCTAATGGTAAACAAAGGTTGTGAAATTGGCTAAGTGTAAATAGAAAGGTAATTGGCCTCATAAAATGTAAAAACGGGTTTTGGCCTCAGCAAAATATAACTAAAAGGGTCATTGATCACATAATGCAATCAGGTTATTGACCGCGAAGGTAAAGGTTGTTTACTTGGCTTTATGAAAAAAAGGTTGTGAACTTGGCTAATGTAAGCCCCGATTATATAAACAAAGGGGTCAGGACCCAGAATGTAAACAAAAGTTGATCGTTGAAGGTCACAAGAATATAAAAAATTCCACTACACCCGAACTTAACCCTTACTTACTTGTTTTTACATAATATTGAAATATATACTAATATTTCTGCACTTCTTCAACGACTCTGGCGATCTCGAACCTTTCAGACTTATGGATTACACAAGCGTTGTATAAAATTTACACGCAGCGTGCTTTATTTTAGAACTCTCTTAATTTTATTCGACTAAAATTTTTTCTTATAATCCCATATTTTGTTTTAATCCCAGTAGTCTCATATAAACACCCTGTATTAACAACTCTGACTTCTAATATGCATTGAAGCTACATTTTATTGCTCATCAATTCGTTAGTGCTCATATGGCCATCACATAACTGCTCAATACTCGCGCTACTCTAACCGCTCAATATCAAAAAGCAATTACTACTACATATGCAAATCTCTTGTATGGTTAATCGTTACTAGAATTTTATAACCGGATGAGCGTAATGATTGGTTGACGATATGAAAGTCAGTAGTGGCTGCAAAACTCTTTAATGTCCCCAGAACAGGTGCGCTTTTGCTCTTAGCGAGAACGAGAAGTTGCAGGTCGAGCGGTTGTTAACTCGCTAGTGGTTGTGTAGCGCGCAAGTGATTTCCACTGGAATTTGTAAGTCGAATTTTATAGTCTCGAAGGAATTAGAAAGTAGTAGAAACAATTACTACATATATTAAAGTGAACTTGATTTCGATGGAGAAGTGATTATCGGAATTAAGCAGCGAAGATGAGCTTAAGGCTTAATGGACTTCACCAAGCAGGAAGGTCTATACAATAGACCAAGAGAAGGGTTTCATAATTATCTTAACTCCTAATAATATCCAATTCAAAAAAAGAATGCTGTGAAAACGCCTGCTTCAAGCTTCATGAACTGAGCCACCAGTTCGCCCTAAATCTATCAAGCTTCAACACACCTAAGAGCAATATAATACATAATTAATTAAAAATCCATTAACTGTGCTTATGCGCCTTCATCGTGATAAAATGATACGCCACAAGAGGCACGCATTAACCCAAATACATAAGCAATTAAACCGCTACCCCGAATAAGGCACTGAAAGGACTTGGCACTACCGCTGAGCTTGCCACAACTTAAAGTCTGACAAATTACACATTCAGAAATATCCCAAAAACTAGTGTTTGCTGAGTGTTTTTATCCCCTTTTTTAGGTTACTGTAAAACGGATTAGCAAACTGGTACGTAAAACTAGCAGTTTGCTTTCTCAGTGACGGAA
This sequence comes from Bactrocera zonata, assembly GCA_037783105.1. Lineage (NCBI taxonomy): Eukaryota > Metazoa > Arthropoda > Insecta > Diptera > Tephritidae > Bactrocera > Bactrocera zonata. The sequence goes on from JBAWJQ010000396.1 coordinate 331,364, forward strand.
ATCTCACGCTGCCAGCGACTGAGCGAGAAAGTCTTCTGCGGAATCCAAGTGCTTTTGGTCATTAATCATACGAAAAATTCTTATCTACCTTCACCTCAGCGGACACAGACACGCACACGGCATGTAGTTGCCACCAAATGCAAGCGATCAACCAACTGCACAAAAACAACAAAAGCAACAAGGAACCGCTTGGCTGGTAATCATAATAAATGTAAATGTGAGTTTTGAGCAAGAAAAACACTTTCCAGCGTTTAGCAGCTGCCAGCGAGTGAAGCATGATTATGGATAGGCCTCAACGCCGCACACCCCCACCGCCACCCGAAAGGCGCTGCCGCAAACTTTAATCTAATATCTTTGTTTGCAACTTAGTAGCTGTGCTGTGGCGCTGCGGTGCTGCGGTCGCTTGTGGCATGCCACTGTTTGGTCCGAAAATTAGCGCTTGAATGTTGTTTGCCTGTAATCATAATCGCCGCTGGACAGCAGCAACAACAACAACAGCAGCACTAGAAATCACAATGTTTTAATCCTGCGTGTGCTTGTGGCAGCTTGGGGGGCAATTGCGGGCGG